>CM068586.1:29539848-30064848 GCA_035048485.1 Pteria penguin
GAAAAAAACCCCAAAGCTGTCCATACATGAATGTTGAGTTTAGAAAAGCTATCTAGAGAAAACACGTTTTGTACAAGTATGTTAAACAGAGGTGCAGTAAAACTGGGGAACCTTATCGAAAACACAGAAACTATGTTACAAAACTCAAGAAAAAATTGTGATAGCGTTTATTTTACAGAAAGGTGTGTTGGAGGCTACAGGAGTACAGATTTTTGGAATACAATCGAGTCTTATTTTTCTAAGAAATCAGCATCGAATAATTGCAAAATTATTTAAGATAAAAACAATATTCTTGTCACTGCGATACCACAGGTTGCAGAAACTTTTATTAACTTTTTATCCATGTTGCTGACAATATAGATATATACCCTCGTTATTTATCGGTTTATTGTATATCTTCTGTTTCTCTCATGTGACCTTGTCCTATGCTCTCACGTGACCTCGTCCTATGCTCGTCTACTCTTTTGTTTTTTGGGTTTTTTTTACGTTTTAGTTGGTTTAATACTTATGCTCTGTTTTATGTTCAGATCTGAAGTACTTTAGAAGATATTGCGCAGGTTTAATTTTTGTGACAGACGGATTGACGGAAATATTTACTATACTTATGATGATTTCGACTCATGGCGTGTAATTTGCAAAGTGCAAAGTGCATTTTACAAATAGCCTTTTTAAGATCGCTTTTGTCCGATTTTAAACTTCCTGAAATATATTTTATGCGGAGAACCTCACAAGTCGGTTATTCTTCACAAATGCAAATTGTAAGCAAGAAATTCTTCACAAGTACACTTGAGCGAGTGCGGACAGACAGACGGACGGACGAATGAAATTTAATGTCTCCCGCTTTCGCGAAAGCGCGGGGGACAAAAAATGTAACAGTGATCATAGTAAGTGTTTATAACACATGCTGAGGGTCTTTTGTTACATAGACCGATGATTTGCCTATATCAGATGTATATAAAAGTAGTGAATAAGGCAGAATTTGAAACAATGATGGTGTTTCTGTTCACATTTGTATTACTATTCAGCAATATTGAGTGCCAAAAAAATTCTAGATCTTGCTCTTGCCCCATAGGCAATCGTATAGTAAGGGTGTGGGGAGGGATGGTTACTCCTAACATGTGTGTTAGGAGTAACCATCTCTCCCCACATCCTTACTATACGATTGCCTGTGATTCAATGTGATACCGGTAATACGGAAATTACAACCCGTTCATTATGCACGGGTTTTAAATGTTACGTACATCACGGGACGCAACTCTTGAGTGATGGTTTTATCATTAAAATCAAAATATTTTGATGAATTTGACACTTAAGCAGAGAATTCAGAGAGTCAACATCTAGGGAGACTGTGAGCGATACTATCGTAGATTTAGTTCACTCGGACATATGCCTCATTTGCCGCATGGATGACGTGATCCAGTGGATAAGTTGCTGATGTTGAGCCCGCAGGCGCAGGCTATGCTCTGTTCGGTTCAGTTGAAGATTTTAAAAGGAGACAAAGCCATACATTTTGTAATAATTTATTTCATTCTTTTATTTTCTGATTTTTAAAACTGTATAGTATTCACTGTTTATATGCTTTAATTTGAATATCATCTATTGCCAGTATTTACTATTGTATAATTTTGTCAATAATTTATTTTGGTTTTGAGAAATTATCAACACCTTTCTCTATATTTTAATTTTTCTTTCACCTTTCTCAACGCAAATGTTACATCACTGTCCATATTGCTATATCATATTCTATGTAAACACCAGAGGGAGGGGGGTAATGAAACTACTGGATTTCTCATCAGAGAGTTTTCAAGTTGATTAACCTTCTTAGACCTTCCTATCTGTCCTTCGGATGGGACAGCATAATATGAAGCCCCATGTCACAGTATACATGGGCATGTTGAAGATCCCTCACTCGGTCACTGCCTCGGGTAGGTCTGTAGCATACATGACATGTACTGTAGAACAAAATGTTGAAGCAATAAAGCAGGTACCCGGTACATGTATGTATGTGCAGTAATGTTGGAGTGATGTAAAATTAGAACAACAACAAATAAGATATCAGGGTCATGAGGGTGCAGATAGCATCATTGCTTAGTGGAAAACCATGGCTTTAGACTGTTCTGAAATAAAATTTGTGTTTTGTCTTTGATATTTTAAGTTAGTCAACACATTTATAGAGTTTGCCCATGTGATGTCACACTACTAGCATTAGCGGCCATGTTGGAGTACAACTCTCGGACTTTTTCCATCTCTACCATGTAAACTTCATTAAATTTCTGAGAATTTAACTATTTATCAGGGTAGATTTCGGGACTTCAGTCTTAATTAATCAGTAAATATGCTCAATGAGTTGAAATTTTTTTGTAAAACATTTAGATGTACAATGCAATTATTTCATAAAATTAAGTTAAATCAAGCAGTTTTATATGAGCATTGATGGATAAAGCCCGAGAGTTGTACTCCAATGAGGGAGATAACTCTAGCTAATTTGAGGAAAATAGGGCTGTATGGGAACACTCTATAGCTCATAATACAGTACAGTCTGTGTGGAATTAGGAAAATTCACGTGTACCGACGGGCAGCCCACGCAATGCTGCAGACGGGCAGTCCGTCGGCGCCAGTATAAATTGTCCATTCGATCCTATTACATGCCCAGGATGCCGCCGGCGGACAGTTGAATGCACTAATTGCAGAACTAACAGTGAATAGGGGTGAATTAAAGACCTCATTGTACATGTATAGACGGGAATTTCAGAAATCTATCACAAATTTAATACCAAATCAAACGTCTAGAATGGCATGTTGATTCAAACACCACTTCATTGCATATATTAAAAAAGAATTATGAGTCTTTGTTTTCACAGTTAGTTTCACCAGTGATGAAAATCTGTAAGAATTGTGATATCTTTATAGATGTAAACAGTGCAACTGTTAGCATGTTTTCTAGATCCTGGATTGTCGCTGTCTAATCGGCACGTGCTAGACAAAAAGGATTGAACGTGTTGACATTTCAGGGTCATTTAAACAAGTTGATTTGTTTTATGAGTTATAATTGACAGGGGGTCTAAAGAATCTCAGAATGGTGGACAAAAGCATGCGTTTAGCCATCAGAATACGCAGGGCTCACACTTTTCTCGTGAAAGATGTATCGAAGGGGCACAATATAATTCTCAGCTAAAATTACCTATTCACAGCTGTTTAACAAATGCATAACACTTTCCTTTGTTTTTATATATTTATTTTCACTAATTATCAAATGATGATACAATGAACAGTTTAAAAATGCTAAATATAAAATATTATCAAGTAAAATAAGCACAGTAATGAAGTAGCATATATTCAGAATGACTGTCTCACAAAATATACAAACATCAGCACTAGCTTTAAAATGTACTGTGAAACACTCAGTCAATATCTAGTATTTTGGAATCATAATTCTTCTATTTTTCAGAAGAACCCACTTCTTGAATGCACTATCATAATCAAATGAGTCCACTGAATCACTGCACATAAGTCTCATAAGGTTTTCCAATGTTTTGACTTTCAGACTGTTCCTAAGTTTGGTCTTGATAAGGTTCTGTTTGCTACATCCCCTCTCACAATCAACAGTACTAACAGGAGCAACCATGAGCCTTTCAACAGAAGCACTGACAGATGAGTACATCTCCCTCTTTCCAAGTGCAAACTGACAGACCTCTGACACACCAGACAAGCCCTTAGCCTTACATTGCTCAAAGAAGCTCTCAAACTCCTGTCTTATACTAGCAGATGTTGACTTAATGATACCATGAGACTCTATGAATTTGGCTACCATTCTTACTGACTGATCATCACCTAAAGTGGAGGGGTCAAATACCTTAGACAAAGCAGACAAAGTGGCAGCATCACCTTCTTCAGTGAACCTACTCTGTATGTTCTAAATTACATTTGAAACAAAAGACTTACAAGCTGACCTTGCCCCTGATCTTTGACTGGGACCATCCCTGATTACATGACCTTAATATTCAAATGTACACAAAGTAGTGGAATCATTACAAGGTTCCTTTGGGACCACAGACAAAAACTCATTGAGATAAGGGTCAGACTGAGACTCTAATTTCTCCAGAACCTTGACTGTAGATCTAAGCAAAGGATCCACCTCAGTGAAGTCTAACTCTGACCTCTGTCCATGTTGGAACCCTCTCGCAATTTCAGTATGGCTGTTGTCACCTGAAATATATGAATATTTTTAAATATGTTCAATTCATTTATTTAAAGTATACATTAATCCTATGTACAAAAACAAACAGGGCTACAAATCGATTGCCGATTGACTAAAGTGATTCATCGCGCTTGCATGGAGCTATGAAATATTTAATTTTAAAATTTATGTCTGTGTAAAATGTTAATATCATTTAAATACCTTTACGGTTTTCATGTTTGTCTATGTTGTCTTTTTTCATCGCAGCGCAGCCATCCGTAAATGAATTTTGGACGCAAGTTTTTATACATACGTCACAAAACATAAGGCCTAAAACCGAGTCGTATCTTAACCACTCGCGATTAAAACGCGAGCTAGGATTAAATTTTCGTACTGAAGGTGATTTACGAACAGAGACATTATCTTTTGTGAATGATTCTGACTTCAACTCGGCATTTTTTACTTTTAAGCCAAAAGCAGAAAGTTTCTGAGATTTACTTGACCGATCGTCGATCAGTTCTAACTTTCGGAAAGATTTATTTGAACTTCAAATTGCCTTTCTAATAATTAAGTTCAACACACTTTCTCGCTTGGTTTAATGAAAGGGTCCTCATAAGGGTAACGTATTTTGGCTTGTTTATTTCTTAGGTAAGCGTTACCTGTGCAAGATCAAAATGAAGAATTATTCGAACACTCTTTTAAGTATTGTATGCACATGAAGCACATGTACATTCTTTAAAGAAAACAAAAATACGTGTACTTATCTATTTTAAGTAAAGTTGTACAGGTGATCTCCGGAGCTTTCTGATACAGGTTAATATCAGTAACACCCCTTACGAGGGCCTCTTTCACACCCAATTGTATTAGATGTTATTTTAAGCAAATAAGCGAATCGGGAGCACATCGGCATGGACTAGGACATAATTAATTATTACTGGATAATTACACTGGCTTCCCTGAGTGAAATTAACAATTTTGTCATGAAAAGCTTACGTTTACATCTTTTATCCTTAAAAGTTAGAAGATTTAAAATATGTTATAATTATCGTTTGCTACTATATGCGATTCTTGATGCTAGTCATGAAATAATGATTTCACTGAAAGTGTAAATTACAGAAAAGTTAAATCTCCGACTTCCACATGTATAACTGTATAACATTCTTATGAATAAGATAAGTACATTCCACCATATATGATGCTAGTGCTAACTCCGATTACTGTCCATTGGCTGCATTGTTATCTAAACGAGATGATACAGTGTCCACGCTCAAACGATCCCGCTGCCCCTGGAAAAACGGCAAAATTGCTAATTGCAAATAAAAATTCAGCCGATAAAGTGTGGACATCTACAGGTAAATTTATTGCCCACGTTTATTCGTGGAAAAATTAAGTTCCATGGCGACCGTTCTGTACTTGCAAAATGCAAGTTAAATTTGGAAATTGTCAGTTCAAAATATTTGTACAGAAAAAGAATTAGGGATTGGTGATTCCACAAATTGTCTTATTCCATTTTTGTTACACATGTAACATTATAAGTTGGTTGTACATGTTGTCATTGACGTTTTAATTCCATCAAAATCAAACTTACATGTAATTAAATGTACTTACAAGATGTTGGTAATCAGCTAGATCAAGTCAGGCTATAGATGCCTGATTTTTGTTGGTGATACCCTTAAAGACTCCTGGGATCATTTTGTCACCAGCTATTGGCCATACTGGCTGCTGCTGTGTAGGTGGTTATGCTGCGGTTGACATTATCAGATGGTACATGTTGGTAGGGAACTGTCACAGGATGTTTAGACTCTTTTATTCCATGACATGCTACAGTTTGCAGGTCCATAGTGGTGTAGGTCTTACTGTGTGTCATGCAGTGCAAATCCAGTCAAATGCCCTTTCAGCCCCTTCACCAAGGATTAACCCAACAGATTTCTTTATTTTCCACACTCTGGAGAATAGACATGTCTTCCATCCTCTCTGGTTCACAGGTCCTTCAAGTCTCAATACAAGCACTTGCTCACTTTTGGGCTTTGAGCACCTTCTCATGCCTCCAGTGATTACGTCCTTGTTGCAGTGCCACCTTAACATCCAGCAAGTTGGTAGGGAATGGAAGTACATCTAGTGTTAAATCTAGGATTCCAAAAGGGCACACAAATTTCCCCATCAAAAGGGCACTTTTTAACACGGTATTTGGTAAAAAGGTCACTTAATTTAGCAACTGTAAAAGTCACCAAATATATTTAAAAATTTAGTTTAAAATTTCATTATTTCCTCGTTTTATTTACATAGATGATATTTGAAAATGTAAAAGACAATTGTTATTGATAATTTGATGTAATTTGCAATCCTTAACATTGCTTTGGTTGAAAATCTTAATTCCAGCTTCTCTTCAGAATAAATTCCTTTTCACAGTTGTAGGCGCTATAATTACTTAATATCTGTTACAATTACATTATTGCAATAATTATATGCTTTTGAGTATTGCATAAATTCCCAATTTGTAAACTTATACTGTTTCATGTTCATAAAAATTTATTCAAACTTCTCCAAGACCAGCACTGTCCCTTCTGTCTATTACTGGCAACATGAGATACTGCAAGTTTTGTCATTGTACCTTGAACAGTCTTTACAATGTATCATTATTTTTTACATAACTTAAATATTTGAATGACATGCCATTATTTTAGCTGAAAAGAATGTGTTATTAAACGAAATGTTATGTGGGATCTAGAAGTTATGATGCATGTGCACAAAGACATAAACAAGTTTATAAGTCCTTGATGTGCAGTTGTATTTCTGGGTTGATATAAATTTTTAATTAATCTTACCAATATTTTGATGAAAATAAAGAAAACAGTTTGCTACTAACAAAACAAAAATTTCTCTCAGCCTCCAACATCCACCCAATTTTCCTTCACAAATAAAATCCTGGATCTTGGTGCTACAGGAAGGATGTGTGACTGACGTTTGAATAATTTAAATTCAAAATCTTAGAGGAAATTGCTGGTAGCATTAATAATGGGAAATATAAAGTGTATCTGTCCCCTTAAAGTTATTAGTTACTTTAGTTTTGTGACTGCTTTATACCACGATCTTTGTAAATAAGCTGCTGGCCCAAATGATTGTCTCAGCTCAAAGTACTTAAGTAATAGTAATAAATTATAATGGTTAATGTTCATTCACATTTATTGACTTACAGATCGTAGATATTTTATTGATTCTAGCAAGGACTTAGCCCTTGATTCTAGAAATACCAAAAAGTCATGTTTTATAATCAGTTATGTTGTTCAGCTCTTTGATCGTAAAAAACCAACACGTCTGACAGTGTGAATACACTTCGTGTGTTTGTTGCCTCTCTTGTTGCAACTACTAATGATGATATTGTTGTATCAAATGAAAAAAATGTTCTGAAATATCATCTTCGCCGGAATTACTAAACAATGTTCAAAATTATCAGAGGAAATGTGGAGAGTAGATCTTTAAATATTTAGTGTCAAATTGAGAAAATTATGTTAAATGATATTAAGTAAAACATTTAAAATGGGTAGCGAACGTGACCTGCTATGTAAACCAGTCACTTTTCATTTAATGTTTTGCTTTTCGTATAATCCTAGAATAATTGCTTTTAAAGATCAAACATCCTTTAATTTTCTTTAATATCTGACTGATAACAGATGTGAATTTGACCTGCAAAATTACTATTTCGGCATTCAGACAACCATGTCAAACTCTGTTCGTGTACAGATGTAATCTAAATATAAGAAGGTAACATTGATTAAATTGCCCCAATTAACACCTGAAAAGTAGCAGACAGTACAATACACAGATTACGGCTGATATTTAGCGGGTCAAACAGCTGACTTAGACCATTACGTAATGTACGGTAAAGTGTTACCAAATTCTAAAGAGGGCATGTCCGAAGCAATATTCGTAATATACTGGCCCTGTAAATAACGATCTTTTTGAGGGTTTCGTATTACGTGAACAAAGATTGATCTTCTTTAGTCTCATGAAATAATCACATAGGGAAAATAAGGGCAGGCGTTCAGAAAAAGGGTATGGTGCAGCTTAAAAAGGGCATGGCGCGGCGCCATGCTATTTCGCTTTAGATAAAACACTACCATCATATACATACCTCAAGAGGAATGAGATTTGTATAGGCTAAAATCTCATGGAACAAACCAAGAAATTTTCTTTTCTGCAGACCGTTTTGTCCATGTGTCTTAAATACAGGCCCATTTATGCCTCTTAGCTTTTTTTTTTTGGCCAGACCTTTCAAAGGATGGTTGCAGGGCAGGGTGACATAAATCCAGAGGGTACCTTCCTTTGACAAACTTTGCTATTAGTCTTCTTCATTGACTATCTGTATACTTTTAGGTGGTGAGTGTCTAAAGAAATGTTATTGCTTTTTGTTCCATTTGAAATGAGAATTGGAAGTATTGTTGGCTTTTGTTATTTTGTACATTTTCAGGTAATTTCTTACAGTAGATTTTCTCATTGAAGATTGGTTGTTATGTGTTATGCAGTATTAAATTTTGTGTATTTAACTGATTTAGGAATGTACGGTAAATGTTATTGTGAAGAATGTGATTCAGAATTGATAAATGATTTTTAAAGCAAGAAAGGGGAAGGGGTTGCACTGTTTGTATGTTATATTAAGCTTAGATAGACTTCTTGTTCAAAATTTATGGAAGAACTTTCATGACATTTGGCATGAATCAATGAAGAACTCTCGTTTTCCTTTAAGTGTTAATGTTCTCTGTAACAGTATCTATTCTGAGAATCATTATTGTGAGATGATGTGATTACAATCCTTGCTCAGGGCAGATGAGATAATAAATTTGTCCCTTTCAATAGCAGACTTCAAATTTTGTAATGAGGAGTTTTAGTTATTTGTATATGAATACTTGTTAATTATTTATATACAGTATTTGTATTTTATTTCTACAGATTTAAAGGAAGATTTGTATTCCAGCAGCTCTAGTTATATACACAAATACAAAATGGCAGCTGCTGATCTTGCCTTAATTATTGTATGCTTCATAGGGGACTATGTTATGGGTCAACAAAAAACAGGTGAGCTTGTTTACTTTGCTAGGTCCTTTCAAAGGCTACTTGCTTAACACAAAGATAATCATCCTGTAGATAAAATTTCAATGGAATCTTGTTGTTCTCAAAATAATGTGTTCTAAAAGTGTAACCTTCATTGCCTGAGTTACCCTCTGACATTGGCAGAGTTAACTACTGACATTGACAGTTACCCTCTGACATTGGCTGAGTTTCAGTCTGACATTGGCAGAGTTACATACTGACATTGGCTGAGTTACCATCTGACATTGGCAGAACTCCCTACTGAATTTGGCAGTGTTATTGACTGACATTGACAATCACCCCTGACATTGGCTGAGTTATTATCTGACATTGGCTGAGTTACTGTCTGATATTGGCATAGTTACCGTCTGACATTAGCAGAGTTGCCTACTGACATTGGCCTATCATCTTACATTGGCTGAGTTACAGTCTGACTTACACAGAGTTACTTACTGACTTTGGCAGAGTTACCTTCTGACATTGGCAGAGTGACCATTTGACATTGACAGTTACCCTCTGACATTAGCAGAGTTACCAACTGTCATTGGCTGAATTACCTTCTTACATTGGCAGAGTTACCGTATGACACTGGCTGAGTTATTGTCTGACATTAGCTGAGTTACTTTCTGACATTGACTGAGTTACCCTCTGACATTGGTTGAGTTACCTACTGACATTGGCTAAGTTATTGTCTGATATTGGCTGAGCTACAGTCTGACTTTGGCAGAGTTTCCTACCGACTTTGGCAGAGTTACTTACTGACATCAGCAAAGTTACCGCCTGACATTAACAATTACCCCTGACATTGGCTGAGTTACTGTCTGATATTGGCTGAGTTACCATCTGACATTAGCTAAGTTACCATCTGATATTGGCATAGTAACCATCTGACATTGGCAGAGTTACCCTCTGACATTTATTAGACTTCCTCTGACATTTATGGTCACCTGATGACATTGGTAAGATATCTTTGGATATCCTCAAATACCTTTCTGGGATTAGCTATTTCACATAATATTTCACATTTGCTGGATAGCTTCTTTGCATTGGCTTGGCTTTCTCTTGGAAATTGGATTTAATACTTTCTGATATTGACTTGGTTATTTCTTCTGACCTGGTAGGTTATCTTTCGGTGCTTAATTCCTGGTATTAGTTGGGGGTACCTGTATTTCCTTGCATTGGTTTAGTTAATTTTTTGCATTAGTTAGCTTAACTCCTGACATTAGTTGAATTAACTTCTGATATAAGTTGGAATAACTACTGATATTAGTTGGATTAACCCCTGATATTAATTGGATTAACTCCGACATCACTTGGATTAAGCCTTTAAGGTCATATCCTACTCATTCGGTTTAAGGATAGATTTGCTTCAAAACTTAACCAGTTTCTTCCTATGGTCTATCATAGAGACTCATAGTGACGTCTAATGTGGCTAACAAATAAAAATTTGGAGTTTTTTCAA
The DNA here is from genome assembly GCA_035048485.1 of Pteria penguin. Classification (NCBI taxonomy): domain Eukaryota; kingdom Metazoa; phylum Mollusca; class Bivalvia; order Pterioida; family Pteriidae; genus Pteria; species Pteria penguin. The sequence goes on from CM068586.1 coordinate 29,550,576, forward strand.
CTTCCCTGGTTGACTGATTCAAACATTTTTCATTACCATGTATAGGCAAAAACAAGCATTACTCAATATTTCCTTTTATGGCGGACATTTTCTCTTCATATTTGAAGTAAAATATATTGATGCATAATCCTTGGAATGAAGCAAAGAAATTGAAACCATTCTGGTTAAAAGACGGAGAAAATCTGTATTTGCAGTATTCATGGCAATGCTGGAGCTTTATTTATGACTAAATTAGAGTTATCTTTCTTGTCAGCAACTGAATTTGATAAGAGGAGCTCTTAGTAGAGAGATAAGAAAGTTTTGTGAGTTGGGTATTTCGTTAACTTCTGGCATAAGTGGGTTACCTCTTGGTATTACACAGGTTTCGTCTAAACAGTGACATGGTAACCCCTTGACATGGTAACCCCTTGACATGGTAACCCCTTGACATTGGTTGTAGTATATCCCCAATGAAACTTAAATTATGTGACTCCTTTGACTTTACTAGGTATCTTTATGTTCAGAAGCTTTGTCACAAAATTTTTTATTGTGTGAACCCCATTCCCGTTTATCACCCCATTCCCGTTTATCCTTCCCTTTTCACATACATGTACAGACTCTTTTTTTTTTTATATAATATGATGTATAAGAATGTGAGAGAACAGAGGTAGAATCAAATGACTGTCACTGTAAAAACAAAACAATTTGAGAGGTTTTAAGAGAGGTAACATTTTCCAAGACAGTGTGTCTTACAAGACATTCTTTACATGAATAGAGAGAACATTAGGCTAATGAGTTCATAACATTGACAGAGTTACTTACTGACATTGGTTAAGTCATCTGGTAACATAGGCTTGGTTACTTACTGACATTGGTTAGGTCATTTGATGACATAGGCTTGGTTACTTACTGACATTGGCTAGATCATTTGGTGACTTTGACAGGGTTATGTACTGATATTAGCTAGGTCATCTGGTGACATGGGCTTGGTTACTTACTGACATTGGTTAGGTTATTTGGTGACAGCCTTGGTTACTTACTGACATTAGTCAGATCATTTGGTGACATAGGCTTGGTTACTTACTTACATTGGTTAGGTCATCTGGTGATATAGGCTTAGTTACTTACTGACATTGACTAGGTCATTTGGTGACATTGACAGGGTTATGAACTGATATTGGCTAGGTCATCTGGTGACATGGGCTTGGTTATGCATTGACATTGGCTACATCATCTGGTGACATGGGTTTGATTACTAACTGACATTGGCATGGTCTTTTGGTGATATTGGCTAGGTCATCTGGTGACATTGGCAAGGTAATCTGTTGACATTGGCTTGGTTACTTATTAACATTGGCAAGGTAATCTGTTGATATGGGCTTGGTTACTTACTGAGATTGGCTAGGTCATTTGATGACATTGGCTAGGTTATTTACTGACATTGGTTTGGTTATCTGGTGACATTGGCTTGGTGACTTATTGACATTGACATGACCTTGTCTCCATTACCCTTCTGACATAAGCTATGTTTATTTATGACAGTGATTGGGATACCACCTGACATTGGTTAGGTTATATGTAACTTGTGACTTGCTGGGTTATTTCCTGACACTCATCTGATTAGATTAAGTCAGTAAATAGTAAATCTCACTGGATAATGTCATGACATTAGCGAGTAATCCTCTAACATTTGTCTTAGATTTACGTGATTATTTTTTACACTGAATGAATTACTCTTAAACAATTGATTGCACTGTTAACATTCACAGTATTGCTGCCACTTCATACAGTACAGTTTGGGTAGAACTTAATTTGCCCACTGGTCACAGTGGGCATTTTTAGAGTGGGCATTAAAAATGTACACTGGACACAGTGGACATTCTTATAAGAGCCATTTAGAATTAACATACAGGTAAGTGGACAGCTTGATAGCTCAGGTAAATGTCCACTCCTAATGCCCACTGAAATTTCAGGTGGACTGCCCACTGTGGATAGTGGGCATTCAAAGTTCCACCCGTACTGTACTGTAACTGAAAAAACATCACTAGTGGTATGGCATGTATTGTACAACCGTTACAGAATTTAACACAAAAGTCAGTGATCTGAGTCTATGTGTAAAGCTAGAAATTACACAAAACCCTGTGATTTTATACAAAGGTTGAACTAGCAGGGTAGATTTGCATCTGAACTCCTATTAGACCTGATACACTTTGTGTTATTTTACCTAAACACCCGAACTGCAACCTAAACTAGACTAGATATATCATTTGCATAAAAGATTATGGGTTAAAGTTGTATGTATTTTCTGCATATTTGTATAGTGACCATTGACAAACCATGTACAGACAACCAGCAGTTCATACTAGGCAGGGATGGTATCCTGTATATACAGGCTTCAGGAGATAGGTATTTCAAGGGAACATGTGCTATAAGTTTACGAGCAGAGGATCCCAAATTCCAGTGCTCAAACCTGTGTTTCTCAATCAGTACATTGAGATTGAATACATGTGATCTGGAGCTCAATTTCTATGACAGTAATGTATGGAACTTTGGCTCGGCAAAGCCCAGTTTTGTAAGTATACACTCATTATTTAATGGTATCAATAAAATTGTTAATTTGATGTAATGATTTGAACACCACTGATAATGTGATTGTTACATGAATTTAAGACTCAAGTAGATGTAAAAGTATTATTCATGACATATCAACATTGTGAAAATTGTTATGTTGTCATATTAAAGACTTGTATTATTTTCTGAAGGCAAAGCCATAAGCAAGTATTATTTGTATTTATACTATAATATTCATTTCTAAAATGTCATGGATAAAAACACTATGTTATTTTGTTCAACTGAGTAATAATACATGTACATGTAATATCAAATTTTAGTCCTTTTTATACACTTGTCTTTGATGGAACATATTATGGTATGGTATTGTCCATTTGTCTGTCCGGACCTTGTAGGCAGGATACAGACCAAACCGTTCGAGCTAAGACTGTCAAACTTGGTACCTTTACAGTTCACTCCTTATGCCAAGACAAAGGCACCTATTGTTTTTCAAGGTCAGAGGTCAAGGTGGTAGTACTACTTGGTAGGAAACCCTTGTAGGCATGATACAGCTCAAACTGTTTGGGCTAGGACTGTCAAACTTAATATTGCACTCTGTCAGTCTGTCTGTCAGTCTGTCTGTCAGTCTGGCATATCTGATTCAATTTTTTACATTACTTTTCATCATGCTTGCAGATTATCATGTGATATTTGGTACATTGCTTTACCATAACAAGTTACACATCAGAGTTTGAATTCTGTTCCTGTTTGTTAAATTTCTTCAGCTGAGTTATGGCCCTTGGACTTAGAAAATCAATGCTCAGTTTCCCACAGTTTTTTAGCTCACGGTGGGGGCACCTGAGCCGAAAGCTCAAGTCCGTCGTCCGTCGTTAACTTTTCACATGTTCAGTCCAGAATTTGATGAAATTTGGTATGCATGAAGTACTCATGGTCCCCTACAAGTGTTGTTGTTTTTTGTCCAGATCCGTCGGCAGGTGGCGCCACCACAGGCAAAAGTAGGTCACAGAGGGTACCCTCCTTAAACAAACTTCTTCTTCGTGGGCATACAGAGACAAACCGAATACATGTGAATGATCTAGAGGGATGTCTGAAGAAGTGTTGTTATTTTTGGTTCTGTTCTGAAATCAAATTTTTGACGTTTTTTTTGACATTTTTATGTACTTAGTAATTTCAATGCAGAAAAGTGTCATGTTTTTCAGTTAATTGATAATGATGAGTTTTTATGGTCTTTGACAATCTTCTTCTTCATACTGGCTGTATACAGAGACAAACAGAATGCATCGAAATGATCTAGAGGGATGAGTACAGAAGTATTGTCATTTTGGTTCCCTTCCAAAATCAAATTTTAGAAAAAATTTTCGACATTTTTTTGGACTTGGTGATTTCAATGCAGAAAAGTGTCATATTTCCTAGTTAATTGATAAAGATGATTTCTTATGGATTATTTTGATCATTATTATGATAAGGAATCTTATTTTGAAAGAATTTTGTCAATACATGTATCTCAATATCTGGATTTTCTATGAATTTTTTAAGACTTCCAAATGAGGGTGTATAGGGACAATTCTCCACATTTTTAACTTCTGCTGTTATACCACATGAAAGATTTTAATGAAACATGGTATACATGAAATACTATAGGTCCTCTATCAATTTTTACATTTCATCCAAATTGGTCTACAGATGGTGCCACCATGTCTAAAAAGTAGGTCTCACAATAGTACATATACTACTTGGTAATTAAAATATGGAGAGTAGCGGTTCAAATCCCGCTGTGGTCAAAACACCTAAATAAGTTTTTAGATGTTTCTCAACACTCAGCATATGAAATTAGGCCATTTTGAATTGGATCTGGACAATATTTGAAGCAATTGTTGTTCATGACCTAGACTTGAAATCAGTCAACAAAAGGTCCCACCTAAAGAAAATGACAAACTTGTTGCCCTGAATCACATCTTGCAGAGACAGAGCAAATGCTGAATATCAAAATCATCTGAATGGATGTGCAAAAAAACGGGTTTTTTTTATTCTGGTCTGAAATAAAATTTGACATATTTTCAACATTTGTGTTGACTTAGTCACAGTAATGCAAAAATAAATAATTCTTCCTTCATGCATGACCATATACGTGAAATATTCGTGGTGTGATGTAAAACAAAAATTAATCAATCAATCAATCAGTCCAAGAAATGTATCTACCCCTGTACAGTATCAGCCTCTTATAAATGTGTGCATTGTAAAAATTTTTAGGGACGGTTAGACACATCTATTGCTTTAGCAATATTTTCAGATTTCTTGTTAAATACGTAGTTTTTATGCCCCCAGATTGACCCAGTACAGTCCAGGTGTATTGTATTTTTTCCACCTGCCACAGTGGGTCACAACTAGGTGTAAATTCAAAAATTACACAATACACTGTGTATTTACAAAGGTGTGAATGAGCACTGGTAACTTTCCACCTGGATTCCCGCTGTGATTTCAGGTGTTTTTCCCTCTGTCACAGTCTGTGTTTTGCAAATTTTTCCAAAATGTCTGGACTGTACTGTAGAATATAGGTGTATGTTTTGTCCTATGTATTTTTCTATCTACCTTGTCTCTGCACAACTTTAACATTGATTGGTTAGTTGGTTGATTGGTGTTTTTCGTCACTTTCAACAATTTTTCAGTTATATCGCAACATGGAAGCAGGAGGTAACCAACCTCTTAAACATAGTGACACTACCTGGGAATCGAATCCGGAATGTCGGCGCTGCAAGCCAAGCGCTTAACCACTACACCAAGCCTGCCCCTCCATTAACATTGAACAAAACTTTTCAGTCATAACTGCCAGTGCTTTCATGTCTCCAATGCATGTTCCTTGTGGAAAGGCCTTTGTTTGATATCATAATTTATTACCTTTTTTAAAACACTGTAATATTAGCTCTCTCTTTTGAACCACTGGTGATAGGGCTTTTGATATTTCATGTGTGTTTCTGGTGGCAAGGCATATGCAGTAGTACCATAATTTATGACCTTGTTACTTTGACCTTTGTGTTTAACCTACATTTATTCTTCAACCATGGGAGCTAGGGCTTTTCACAATCATATTTCACAAGTGTGTTCCTTGTGATAAGACCTTTCATTTGATTCCATTTTTTATGACCTTGTGATCTTGACCTTCATCTTTGTCCAGCATTTATGGAAATGTTGTCAATTGCCATAATGTTTAAACCAAATTAGGGACAGCTTTCATATTTCACATGTTTGCTCCCTTTGGTCAAATCTTCCTATTGATACCATAATTTATGACCATCTAGGGCATCAGTGTTTAACAAACACATTTTTATTTTATTATTCTGTAGAAAAATACTTAATATCATAAGAAGTTATATATTGATTTGTATTTACAGGCAGGAGTTTGTAAGAGAGCATTACCCAAAAAAGAATGGTGCACTTCTGGTACGACAGCAACAGTGCGTTTGGAGAATATTAAAGGTGTACAGGCCATGATGGTTGGCAAGTATGAGCTTCAGATGGTTGCCAAGTCCATGTGTTCTGATGATACTAGAAAGGATCCCATTAGAGGAGCCATACTGGAAGAAAAAGGTAGGCTCCGGCAAAATAGAGAATTCATTTATCTTTTTTAACAAATACAGATAGGTCATGGTTATGATTATTGAAAAGGTGTAGGGGAAACAACAATCAAGCAGAAATGTCTGTCATAAAAACATGTATCTCAAAAGATGTTTCATTGATACATGGATAAATGATGATATTATGAAGATGTTAATTACTAATTAGAGGAGGTCACAGTAAATGTAGATACAATGTTAAAAAGCACTGTAGTGTCACTTCAAGTGAAATTCGTGTAAGTCTTCAATCTCAGTTGTTGCCCGTGGAAGGTCTGCCAGTGCGACATGTTCCTATTTATTCTGATTTGTTTGTTTGCCCTGCCAGGAAAATTTCTCTTTTCAGTGCATGGTGTTGTCCAGTGATCAGTGTTTGGGGAAATCAGATTACTTAGACAAAATGATGGATCTTCAGAAGATACAATTACATTTGTGTTAACCAGATTTGAACCCTAGACTGTCCCTCTGAATGCTCATCACCACTATACTTTTGAAATAACATGAATGTAATGCAGTATTTGCAAGTGTAACCAATCATGATGATGAGTACTGTATTTTTGACAGAATTAGAGCTTGCCAGCAATCAGAATCTGCTCATCATTTTGAGCTCTGTTCTGGGCTGTTTGGTGCTGTGTACTTGCCTTATCGTGCTGGTATTGGTCTGGTATATTCGAAGACATTCCAGTTTAAATGGTGCCTCCTCCAGGAATAATAGAAGAGCTTCTGATACAGTTCCAGCATCTATGCCAGGTATGTTGGGCAACAAATAGCATTGTTATCACCATCATATGTAGGTAATACCATACATGTATTAAGCTAGGAGCAGTTTTATGTCTTAAACATCTTGTCATATAGCTAGTGAAAATATATATAATAAATAAAATATATATGCAAATACTAATTCTTTATAATGAAAAGTTTTCTTTTATTTAAGGACCTGCTTGTAGTACTTTACAAACCAGGTTTTAACAACCCCCCCCCCCCCCCCTCTTCATTATTCCTCCAGAGTAGTTAGTAATAATAAAGTTCTGCTGATTCTATTTATAGAATAAGTGTCTTATTTTGTGTTGTCATGCAGGAATGAATTACAATAGCTGATGCATTTATTAGATATAATGCACATTAGTGCACTATTTCTCAAAAGTACATCAGACATTGTAATTCATACCTGCATGAAAACACAAAATAAGACACTTAATCTATGTATATGCACTTTTAACGCCAAAATATCATACTCGAAATTTCCATTTGTTATTTATAAACCGTATCAGCAAATCATTTCGGAGTGAAGTTATAAATTGAAAGAAACAGCTGGTGTCCCATGACAAGGTAACGTTTAACCAGATTGACATACTTTTGTTGTGGACACTACACCATATTACATTTCGCATTATGCATCCGTTACGGAAATGGCCCAGTAGGTACGATTGAGCAATCTTAGGCAGATGGTGCTGCACATCTTTTTACCATCAGTGATGTCTATGCTCATTTCAATACTTCTTGATATGGTTTAGTTCTATCAGTCTATTGTCCAGTTGTATAATAATGTTTTGTTTGTAGACTTGGATGTCTGAGGTACATGTCTGTCTGACAATGTGGTCAACTATTAAATCACTAAGAGATCCTGATACTCTACTATAGATATGATGATATGTGTTACACTAACAGTTTAAAACATTTATTATTCTCATACTTAAACCAATATTGGTAAATGTTCCGTTTATCAGTACTATGAGTACTTTGATTATGGTTTTGTTTTTTTGCTGCTTTTAGACCATGGTATAGTGGTAGCAATATTTCATAGACAGTAATTAAATGGTAACAACATTTATAGATCATAATGGTAGCAATATTTTATGGAACATATTATAATTGGAGCAACAATTTATAGACCATTATAAAATGGTAGCAGTATGTTTTAGACCATAATATAATTGGAGCAACAATTTATAGACCATTATAAAATGGTAGCATTATGTTTTAGACCATTATATAATTGGAGCAACAATTTATAGACCATTATAAAATGGTAGCAGTATGTTTTAGACCATAATATAATTGGAGGAACAATATGTTGACCATAATATAGTAGTAGCAGTATTTTATAGACCAGTATATAGTGGAAGCAATACTTTATAGACCAGTATATAGTGGAAGCAATACTTTATAGACCAGTATATAGTGGAAGCAATACTTTATAGACCAGTATATAATAGTAGCAATACTTTATAGACCAGTATATAATGGTAGCAATACTTTATAGACCAGTATATAGTGGAAGCAATACTTTATAGACCAGTATATAATGGTAGCAATACTTTATAGACCAGTATATAGTGGTAGCAGTACTTTATAGACCAGTATATAATGGTAGCAATACTTTATAGACCAGTATATAGTGGAAGCAATACTTTATAGACCAGTATATAATAGTAGCAATACTTTATAGACCAGTATATAGTGGAAGCAATACTTTATAGATCAGTATATAATGGTAGCAATACTTTATAGACCAGTATATAATGGTAGCAATACTTTATAGACCAGTATATAATAGTAGCAATACTTTATAGACCAGTATATAGTGGAAGCAATACTTTATAGATCAGTATATAATGGTAGCAATACTTTATAGACCAGTTTATAATGGTAGCAATACTTTATAGATCAGTATATAATGGTAGCAATACTTTATAGATACCGACTACCATCCAATCCAAGTAGAGGATGGCAATAATCATGATGAACAAATGGTAAGAGAAGAGCAAGAGCATCTCATTAAAGAAAATGGCGTACTTGCATTGAATGAACGAGTATGGAAGGAACCATCAGCTCCACCTGGTGATGAAATTGCCTTACAAGACAGACAACCCCCTAGTTACTGCACTTCACCTCCAGAGTATAGCAGAGAAGAAAGTGATCCCTACCAACAGCAACTTTCCATCAGTGAAGGAGAAGGTAACTCTAGACATGTTGTCATTGAAACAAACAATCATGTCATTGGATGATGTGATGGTATAACGTACACACATTAAAGGAGACTGAATCTTCTTCACCCTGAGATTAATATCAATAAGATACACTGTTTTGTGAAGACTTGTATGTGATTATTTGTATAATGTTCTTTATACGCATTCAAACATGTTCATCCAGGACCAGTGTGTAGATCATTCATTGAGGTCCTATTGATACATTGATGGCCTGTTGATACATTGAAGCCCTCTTGATACATTGAGGTCCTCTTTATACATTGAGGTCCTCTACATGCATTGCCAGGTGAAATGTCAGATTAAATGAGAATCTCATTTATTTTTCATACGACCAATGAGATTAATTTTGAGAAGGTAAAAAAAATTAAGCAAATTTCATTTATGTGCCATTATTTCTTGGTTACTGAGACATTTGTTTTCAATTAAATGTATAAAGGGTATGAGAAATAAGCTATACAGACTGTATGATACATTGTTTTATTGCAAGTGATTCTAAAGAAAACAAAAAAGGTTCGACAGTGGATGAGCAGACAATGATTCAGAGGAGTTTCAAATCATCTTAAATTACTTATCTGCATAATGAATTTATAGAATTTTATTCAGTACATGTACTCACAAAGTTGAGACATAAGGAGAAATACCTTAGTATTCATATAAGCTGATGTAAAACATCAAAACTATATAAATGAAAACTCTAAAATTCTAGTTCAGTTTAATAGTGATTAAGAATTGATCAGTTTTTTCATGTATACTACCCTTAACCAAGTCTCCAGCATCTCAATGGTAATGGAAGGCAGTATCAGTTTTTCACAATAAATTTGTGGATGTGAAATTTCTGTGATCATGGGTTGTCAAGATTTTGTTGTTACTTTGGTGTAGGAATGTGTATGACATGTGTTAATATTTTACATAGCTATATTTTAATACAGGCTCATTAAATGAGCTTTTGATTATATTTTGATTATGTTTTGATTTTATTAATCTAGATTTGTTCGTTCGCTACTGACTGTTTATTTATACCACTTACCAACAAATTGTTAAGGAGCACACTGTTTTCACACTATCCTGACCTCCTTATTTCTGTCTATCCACTTGTCTGTCCAATGATAATATCCACTTGTCTATCCACTTGTTTATCCATGGATAATATCCACTTGTTTAGCCATGGATAATATCCACTTGTTATCCATGAATAATTTCCAATTGTCTTTCCATGGATAAAACATTTGTGAAACTTAAAATGCCATGATGTATGATGATGAAGGTATTTCATACATTGGAGGCCTATAAATAATGTTTATTTTTGCGGTGGATAGGTCAAAGTTCATGGTCATATGAAACAGTTCATAAAGTGCCTCTTAGAGGAAAATTAGTGTTTTGATTGTGTTCAGGTAAAAGGTTGTACATTTATTTACGCAAATTTTCAGTATTTACAGTTGTTTCTGCCATATTTTTTATTTATATATACAAGTCTTCTACGCATAATTTGAAAGTCTGTATTGATGTAATAACATTTTCTATTTATAGTGTTAATATATTTCTGTTTTGTGTGTATAGAGCATCTAATAGCAATTATAACGCATCACTACACTTCTTCACTTTGACTAAGTGAATTATTAATCCTGACAAACAATCATGAATTGCAAATCAGACAAGAGGGTAAATGGTTACATAGTTGGTGATTCATAACCAGTACTATGTGGTTGACAATCTCTATTGAAACAAATTTGTTGTCCACATGTTTGATAAGCAGTAGATTGCCACATCAAAATGTGGGATCTGTATTACATATTAAATACTAGAAACTATTGAGAAATTTACTGCTTATAACTGACAATATAACTGACAATATAATATAGATGCAATCATAATGAAGTTAGCTTACAGTCATGCTTTGGAGTGTATGTGTTGTGTTATGGCCCTGTTAAATTATGTTTATCACATATTATTGACTACATTTGGTCAAGGTTATTTAAATCAGCTCTTGGAGAGTAAATTTTAAGTTATCAGAAATGGTCAAAGAGCTGAAAATACTGCTTACTGTACGTGTATATATATTAGTGCAATCAAATTTTAGCGCAAAATGCTCGAAAGAGGGGTCGGCAGTATTTTAGCATAGTCATGAATTAGCGCATTTATCATGTTCGATAAGCGCAATTTATCCATTAAATCAGCGCATTCAAAACAGTTTTTGGGTAAAAAATAGTGTGTTTAAGTATCTTATTTACGAGGAATTGAAATATACGCACATGTGCGATTATCGAATCGGCTTGTAAGACACGTTTGCCATTGGACATAATTAACGAGTACATGTACCTGGAGTTGTTAAACCGTTGATTGGCTTGGATGACAAGCGACGAGTTAATTACCTTACTCAAAATATATGCACTGAATTAAATACAACCTCATTTCATTCATGTTTATCCAATAACCCACCATATCATTGAAAGCAAAACACCTAGTTATAATGATAAGTAATAATTTTTTTTAAAGAAAGACATACAGAAAACAAAATGCCATTCTTACATTTTATCGAAGCCATTGTTTTCATAAGTTGATATAAGATAAATTACTTGTATCGCTGACCGCTCTTTGCCTATTATTACGTAATAGACGGTATTGTAGAAGCGACATGCTTAGCGGGGGATTAATTCCTAAACTTCAAACCACTTTTTTTTTTTTAATTCTTGCATTGGTTTTGTGATAATCATATCGACAGTGTCCGGTAATGCAAACATCTTAAATCGATCGTTACTTGTGTCCTTTTTATGCTTTATCAAAATAAATGATGAATTTGTTCCCGATATTTATTTGATAGACATAACTATAGAGTTGAAACAGAAGTGCCCATTTAATTCTATCAATCTCATGTACTTTATATTAGCGTAGTCATGAATTAGCGCACTTTGAACAGCGCTAATTGCGCTAAAATATGAATCCCGCTAAAATAAGTACACGTACAGTATTACAAATGATACTGGGAAAATGTTCATAAATTAATAATAATAGAGTTTCTTTATATGCTGCAATTCTAATTAGTTTTCATGAAATTTGTTTCAACTTTCATTCTTATTTTTTATAAAGTTTGTTTTCAGTTCTAAAGTTCCAGTGTTTATTTATATATGTATTAATTACCACTTTTACTATGGTGCTTTAATCCTAAGGCTTTGCTGTGTTTGCTTTAATGCAACACATATACATCAGCATTTATCACAGATTCTTCATTAGCATTCAGTGTGATACACAGATGTAATGCCTTTTATTTTATTTTATTTTTTTTGCCTTGCTTACGTGTATATCCATTATAAATATTATAAAATCAGGCCAAAACATTTTCATTGTGTTTCCTGTTTCTGAAAGTAAATCGTTGAAGGGAATTTATTCAGTTCCAATACTGTATGATCTTAACTACACAAAGGAATTTACATGTGCAATATTTTTACAAGCAAAATTAAATTATTATGATTAGCAAATAAAATTTTATAACCAAGTTACAGGAAACACAAATAACTTATAAATTAGATTTGATCTAACGATTCTTGCATTTAGTCAAATTTAGTCTTTTAAATTAAATTGTGATATTTTAATGCATTTTTTATTAGTTTTTGTTCATGATTGCTTTGCTATATCGTTATTTTTTTTCTGACATTCTGTCAACATTTTGTTACCTTCCTGGTTTGGGTAATCTTTTTTGGACAGATTGTCTCATACTTTTTTCATTATACAATAGTGATGTTTAACCTCATAGCCAAAGTCACAAAATGCAAATTTAAAATTTACATGCCAAATGTGTACGATACTGTAAACCACTTCTGTATTTTGAGGATTTTTTTTCCGCGCAAATTCACAAGTATGAGTATCGTGCAAATATAAACTTCTGGCCATCCCAGATTTGATTATTACTGAACACATCTGAAGCTTATGTCAATAATGAGTCCTTAGAGAAAATAAAGCCCTGCAAAAAATAAACATTTTACAGTACTTGATAACATTAAACAAAAAAAATATTAATAACTAGTGATAAAAGTATTCAAAGATACTTCAAACCAGATTACCAGTTTTTGGATAAGCTTTTTGTTTCACAGGTCACTTGAACCAAAGGCTAATGTGAATTATTGTAGTCAATTTTTGTCTTGTCTATCTATTGTTCATCACCCATCTCATGTATTCACCCTCTGAAAAAAACAAAAAAACGAACACTTATTGTCTCTCCAAAGTGTTTTACATTTTTAGCCAAATCTGATCGGTGTTGGTCTAAAGTAAAAGTCATAAGGTTATGCAGGACCCCTTGTTTTAACAATCCTTCTCTAAAGAGCTGTTTGTAATAAAAAGTTCATTGTGTAAAGTAGTATTGTATTCGGATCCTAGTACTCTTTAATTTAAAAGACTTCTCATTGTGGCCCATTTGGCCTCTTTTTTCATTGTTTGTCAGTACTGCTGATAAGGGTCTATAGTTGAATATATATACAGAACATATAAGTCATATCTGCACCAATACAGTTTGATAATAAAAACATCATATGTAAGATTACATTTAAATTCTGCAATGATACGAATAATATTGATGAATTATTTTAATGAGATTTGTGTAAATTGATTTTGTTGTAAGGAAATCCATTTAACACTTTGTCATGGTCATCTGAAATCAATGCTAATATTTCCATGTTACTTTTCTTTGAAAGCTCATATTTTTCCGTCCAGTTATTTGACTTAATTTTCTTGTTTTTCTGATTTTCTTTTTTCTAATCATTATCATTATTTAGAATTTTTAATAATTCACATATTCATTAAATAATCAAAATTGCATCACTTTTTCATTTATTTATTTTATTTATTAAAATTATATCTATAAGCATGTGAGAGGAAAACTGAATTGACAGAAATTGGTCTCTAATATCGAAATAAAAATTCCCATTAAACTCGGGTATCTTCATTAAGAAAAGTAAGTTATCTTCTAATCTTTTGCAATTTGCATTTGTAGCTAAAGCTTACATTATGAACTGAAATATTGTGTCATGGATAGATTGAATATTGTTTTACACCACTCCACAAATTTTTCCAGTATATGGTGAAGGCATCTGCCTGTTGCATTGCATAGAAATTTAGACCTTTGCAAAGGGACCCTCCCGAAGCAGTGAGGGATCTTTAATTGCTTTCATGTACGCAATTAATGCCTGATTTGTACCACAATGCTTTGAAAATTTAAAATATGAACCCAACTAAGTTTAGTTTGTTTTCTTATATAAATGTATATTTGTTAGAACTGTGGGTTAAACCCGAGGGACAATTCATTGTTGGTTGTAGATATTTGTGAGGTGGTAGAGTATCATTTGTATATACATGTAAGTATACAAGATGTATGTGTAAATTTCTATATTGAATATATACTACTGTTATATGGTTGTGCTATATTATTGTATATTAAATGATGCAAATGTCATGAAAACTAGTATACATGTAGAGTATAATGTTGTATATTTTACTTTTTATATTAGATGAAATCTAAGAATGTATAAGATCAAGTAAATCATTTTCTATCTTCCTTAAGCTTACTATCTGATTTTCTTGAAAGAGTAATTTCTTAGTGTGTTGAATACATCTTGCAAGATCTGTTTAAAATGTTGATTCTCAGGTTTATAGGGTGGACATGAATGCATTATATAAGGTCATAGACAATGACCTTGAAATGTATTTTTATTCCGTTTGCTTGTTAAAAGTCCTTGTACATGTAGTACATTTACAACATGTAGAAATCTACTGCAATGATGAATTGAAGTCTTTTATTGACGGATTTATTCCCCTTGGATTCTTTAAATACTTTGAAAGACTTTGTTGTTTTTTGTTTTTATTTTATTTTTATTTTTTTTTTTTTTGATATCTATGCTTCAGTAAATAATTGGAAAATTTTTAACATAAATTTTTTTTTCAGTGTGTGTTTAAGTGTGTATTGTTAGCTTTAGCCAGTTCTTAGCTACTTACTGTACCAAATGCTTTTACAATGATAATTATTGTTACACCCATTACAATACTTTACCAAAAGTTTGATGCTTATAATTCAGAAATAAGCATCTTGTAGTGTTCCTTGTTATCAAAGATCAGCCAATAGGTTTTTGCTCATTATGAGTTTAGTCCATTTTAAAATGGACCTTTTTCCAATTTCAAATGATGTAAGGGGTCTTATACCAGACAAACCACTTTTTTCCGGAATTTTCAGTATCATGTTAATGCTTGGAATGTGATGTCGCAGTAATTTGACGTAAATCTAAGCAGCAATTTTGTATTTGTCCGGTATTGCCCTTTACATCATGTAAAAATAGGCAAAAAGGTTATTCCCCGTGATAAATTGTTAAAACGAATGTGAATAGAGTATAAAAAGAGTTTGCATTAACTGCTCATCTCCATAGAAACTAAATTATTCTATATAGGAATAGAGAGAACTGAATCTATATTGTTAGAACTTGTGTTAAATTCACTGAAAATATCATAATTCTTCATTAAAGTGATTTTGATGATGATTGAAATCTTAAATAATGCATTATTGTACAACTTTTTCATTTTGTTATTAAACAACAAGAGTAAAGACTTTGTCAATAGAGATATCAGTGCTAGTTGAAATTTTTCTGGTATAAATGGTGCTTTTTGATACTTTCGATTGTAAATAAATTTAATATTTGTTCCGAATATTTTCTACAAGAAATTCATTTCCTTTTGGCAAGAAACTTTTTTATTCAGTTTTTAAAATATGGAATACTTACCAGTAATGCAGTTAAAATATATATTTATCATTGTACAAATCAATCGTATTTTGTTATTTATATATAAACATATATATGTTTTTGTTTTTTCTAAATAGGAGTCAAGTTTCCTTGTATAATCTAAAGCTTTTGGTATAGTATACATGTATAAATATACTACGAGGTATGACCTTGGTTGTAAGTACAACAGTGATGAAATGTGATTTTATTTCTTCGGCCAGGTATAGCTTCAAATATATAGTTTTGTTAATTGTATTATGTCAATATTAATAAACATATTCTTAAAAAAGTACCAGTAATTGTCATACATTCAGTTGTGCTGCTGTAGATGGAATGTAATATTCCAAGGAACTAAGCGTTGTCTGCTCAAACAGAGGGGTGGTGGAGTGATGGAAAAAGTTGATGGATGCAGTCATCCTTATATATTGCTGTGTTTTATGGTCAACAGAAAATCTTATAATCCATATCTGAAGGCATGCACATACTATTGGGTTTGTCCTTTGTCTACCTTACATCGTGAAGATTACGATAAGGTATGAAGTTTATATTAAACTATGACTTACAACTTGTACATGTGGGACATTCACGTCCTGAATAATAACATCAAGATAACAAAGGTTAGATTTTTTATTCCAAAATACTATACATAGAGCACATTTAAACAAGGTGTACAACATCGTTTTGTTTAAGGAATCAAATACAACATCTAATGATAGCAAAGCCATCTCCTGAATTTCTTTACAGAGAAAGTGATTATCTTTCTCCATGTACAACAGAATTTACAACTGGTCAGTTTCCTTTTTCATTAAATTTTAGACTTAGTAAATTAAACATTTAAACAGAATGAAATTATAAAATCTTTAACGTTTTGAAACATTCCATTAACCCACGACAAAAAAATATATATTTCAGAAAAATAATCTTCGACGGTTTTCAAACAATGTTTGCAGATGGAAAAAGTCTGAAAATCTGAAAAAGTCTGTACAAAGACATGGTGAAAATATCCTGGTTGATTTTTTTGTGCATCAGAGAAAAAATTGCATGAATCAGGAAGTTTAATTTATCAAACTCTGTGACTGTACTGGATAGGTTCACATCCCAACATTTTTTCAATGCAACTGAATTAGACAGGACCGTCCATGCAGTACAAATACCTGTACCCCATTACAATGAAGTAGTACAGTACTACTTTGCAAAGCAATAAAGATGAACCTACAGCACAAGTTTGGTGAGTATATTGCTCGATAGCAAAGAACAGACAAATCATTCAAATCCGAAATGTAGGTCAGGTGCAGCATCTGAAGTTTGTCGTGAACAGTTTGTCCTTATGAACTTAGTGTGTGTCACAAGTTTCATGAGGACCTTCATCCAGCATTTACCAATCGCCTTCACTGCTTAGTCATGTGGGTATCACATGAAATACACAAACCTACTCCCAGATGAATTTTTTTTTTTTACATTTCCTCTCCATGTTAGCAGATTGTGAATGTTTCTACTAGTAAAGGATTAGTTCCAATATATCCGATACTTTCATTTTACCATTTTCTTTTTCTTGCACCTAATCAAAATTCACCCGACAGGTAAGTCTCCTTTACCTTTCTAATAACAAACAATATAATTACCTACAGATAGGAAACAGTTGACCATGGCTTTAAGGATCTACAATGTAATCTATTACTTACATAGCTCCCTGAAGGAATTTCTACTATTGTATACATTTGTAAGTCTTTAAATTATCTTATTACTTGAAGAGGTACATGTGTTATGAAATAAAGGTGCGGTATATAGGAGTACATGTATCTGTCTCCGAACAATTTTGCAGCCGTATCACAATGCCAGCCAGAAACCACAAAATGTGGCCCTTTTTTTGTTATTTACCAACAATATAATCCAAAAATTGAGAAACATTTTGTGACTTTGAAATCAGAGAAGTTTGAGGGTTAAACACAATCTCACAGTCCAGGAATCTGAATCACATACACACAAGTTTAATTACTATAGACTTATATCAAGATGACACTTTCAAGCTATCAGTATTGCTATGTTGGACCGTTAGTCTCCAGGTACATGTAATTTGATTCAATACTATAGGTATATTTCTTTCCTTGGATTCTTAGTTATTAGACTCTTTAGTCAAGGATAAAAATCTATCAATAATTAGAACATAAATTCTTTAAATATGAAATATATAAATTGACATGGCAATTAAACACATGCATATAGAGTCATGAAGGCGACAATTACCACAAGTCAAATATGTTATAGAAAATATATTGCAAAACAATCTATACAAGCAGTAAATACGCAAAAAGGTCACAACCATTCACAAATTTTGATTGGCATCTAACATTAAAATATTTTTTAACATGGAATTAAATGTCAAATATGGACCATAATGTATTATTTATTCACATAAGTGTATACATTGAACAATATTGATGCAGGACGCAATATGGCCAAAACTATGAAATATTATATGTTGGAGGTAACATTCTGTATATAAGGAATAACTATGAACATACACCTTCTTGTATTAATCTTGTAACAAATTAAGAATCATTAGAGCTCTCGACTTTAAGAAAACTTTATTCACGATTTCCTCACCCCATTTCAGTTTCAGAAACAATATTTAGAATTTCCTTCTTCCATTTTAAAGTTAACGTGTAAATTGCATTTCATTCTATGTAGATATATCACTTTACATTTTCCCAAAGTCAACTGATGTTGAAATTTATAATATATCTGATTTTGTCCAACTACATAATGGCCTAAAGGAATAAACTTTCTTGATTCAATTCTAGTACATGCAAAAAAAAGTAACAACAAGCAAATTCAGAGAATTGTGGTTCCCAGCTTTTGGGTTCTGTCAGGAAGGGTGCAGTGATCTGTGACATATTGGCATGGTTGTGCATGTCTACAGACACACATGCCAAATATGAAGGCCCTAACTCTTATGGTAAAAAAGTAACATTGAAGTAGGTCAAAGGTCATGGTCAAGGTCACAAAAAATTATGGTACCAATGGAAAGGTATTGCAATTAGGGACACGCATGCCAAATATGAAGGCGCTATGTCTTACAGTTAAAAAGTAACATTGAAGTAGGTAAAAAGTCATGGTCAAGGTCACATGATAAAAATTTTGGTACCAACGGAAAGGTATTGCAATAAGGGACACACATGCCAAAAATAAATGCCCTACGTCTTACTATGACCAAGGTTAAAGTTTTTGTGACAGATGGACAGACAGACGGACAGATGAATGAGATTTAATGTCCCCACGCTTTTTCGAAAAGCGGGGGACAATAATAATACATAAAAATAAGGAATAACTAGATTTCTTTCATAGAATAGTAGTTTCTTTGTCTTGCTTTTGTGTAATTATTTAGAAAAAAATAAGAGTAAATGTCTTCTACAAACACTTACTATAAAGTACACATATCTATTATCTTGATAATTAGAGAACACAATTCAGAATCATTCATAGATATAGCCAATGCTGATTTGAAATAAACTTGTGTATTGTTTATGTGAATATGTCAATAGATCATTACAGTGGAACTTCAATAACTCAGACATCAAAAACTTGAAGTATTGTTATGTCTCATAACTGCATTTAATACAATTATAAATAAAGAGACAAAATGGACCAATATCACTCCCCTGAGCATCTTAACCAAATGATAGAATTAGAAGGCATCAGAATTTTCCTGAGTAAAATGTTCAGTTCCTATCCCAAATCAATATAACACTTTTCTGGGATACTGTGAAACTCTTAGGTAATGTATTTTGGTTTACTGATCTATCGAGTCGGTCTGAAGAAGTCTGTCAAAGAAGAGTACCCTCTAGGGATTATTTCACCTTGTCCTGGATCCATTTCTTGACCAATCTGGCTGAGAAATAACATAAGTAGGGGACTTTGAATCTTGATCCCTACCTCGATTCATCAAAATTCCCTCCTGCAGTTCTGATGAAGTTGTAAATGTAAAATGTTTACAGACAAAAATGAATAAATAGTGCACTATGACAATAGCTCTTTGGAGTCTTATGCTTGGTTGAGTTAAAAGACCTACCACTCCATTTACACTGTAGAAACTTTAAAAAATTCCAACCTACATGTACTAAAAGTCATAATGATTCTGATGGTCCCACACTCTTTGAGTTATTGAAGTTTGACTGTATATGATATAAAATGAAAAATGACATGGAATGTAATGAATTAATATTTCACCCATAACCTTTTAAAATCAGATCTAGGTAAATATTATGTACCACATACCATACAAAACGATTCAACAACAATAAACTCTAAATATAAAAAACATCTAAATAAACGTGTGTACAAAAACAGTGCATCATAAATATTTCACAGAACTGACAATAAAATTGCAACAACAAGGGTGTATCAAAATAGTATGGTGACAATATTGCTTGGCAAAGGGGAAAAATGGCAGAATGGAAAATATCTATCTAAATGGCACACAGATACAGGAAGCACTGCTTCACCACTCAAATCCTAAAGAAATGGTGTATATATCTATTATCTAGTCTACCTTTTCCTCACAGAAATCTAGACCACGTCTGCGATTTATTTTAGGTTTATTAGTAATTGCCTTCCTTTTCTGCAGTTCATCCAATCAAATCAACTATACAAGTTCTTTGTATATAGTTATCAATACATAGTTATCAATACATGTATAAAGTTCTAAAATACACAAAATATAGTTGCCTTTTATGAATAACACTTCATATGAGCAAATATGACCATATACTTTACATAAATGAACAAAATCTCTTTCAATAATATATATCTATTTTCAATAATTTTAAATATAAGCCATCATTTTATACTAAACAAAAATACAGTAAGAAACACTTTTACATGATTATCAACTTGTACCTGGGTCCAGCACCATAAACTGAAAATATACTTTAGTCAAAAATTTCATTTTAATTTATTCCATTATCAAACGTTCACATAAACTTTAATGCAGAATGGTTTAATTCTATTTATCAGTAGAATAAAACTAAATAGAATTCAAATCCCAGTTATTAATTCACTGACAAACAGAAGAATATGAATTTCTGACTTAAGTATATTTTCAATTAATGGCGCCGGACCCTGTTCTAGAAGTTCAGTAACATAAAATACCACAGAGATAATGTTCTACATGAAGGTAAAACCTTTTACCTAAGGCTGAAATGTTTCTTGTTCTCGGGACTCATTTTGTAGACAACAATGTGGCAGTTGTGAATATCATTTCTAACTTTTCTAAGGAAAACTACAACAGTTAGTTTCAGAAAGTGACATTTGAAAAACAAATCTTACATTATGTGTTAGCTTGAAAAAGCTTAGTATCATACTATGAATGAATGAAATCTACTTGTACACTATCTCTTGAATGTTTTTTGTATATGGCGCATGACACGTAGTGTGCTTAGACAAGTTTTGTGCAATTAGGCAGAAGTTACTCCTCTGTCACCTTTACACCACTAAAACCATGTATTAAGTGAAATTGAGATACATTTTTATAAACATACAGACCTTGGATAGATGTTTTATGAAAAACTTTAAAATATATAAGGGAACCAGAGGCACTGAACAATTTGTACCTCTACTGGTCATATCATTTTTCTTGTTTTAATGTCCTTTTAAAATGTTTTGGAACTGTGTATGTAAGGTTTATAAAATGTTAATATCCATGTAAGGTTTATAATGTCTTAATACCTATGTAAGGTTTATAATGTCTTAATACCTATGTAAGATTTATAATGTCTTAATACCTATGTAAGGTTTATAATGTCTTAATACATATGCAAGGTTTATAATGTCTTAATACCTATGTAAGGTTTATAATGTCTTAATACATATGCAAGGTTTATAATGTCTTAATACATATGCAAGGTTTATAATGTGTCAATACCTATGTAAGGTTTATAATGTCTTAATACATATACAAGGTTTATAATGTGTCAATACCTATGTAAGGTTTATAATGTCTTAATACATATGCAAGGTTTATAATGTGTCAATACCTATGTAAACTGAGATTCAAGTGAAATATTTACACTAATGTATAAAGCATTTATCATCTCAAAGTTTCAATTATCTATAATTACTTAGGAAAAACTTCAACAGAACTAAAATTTCACTCATGAATGTTTTCATGAGTGCTTATTCAAAGACAAGAAGTGGCAAATGATATTTACCATAAACTCATAACCCTCTTGCTCCGAGTCCAACACTCTACCAACAGGATCACACAAGCTCATATACATACAAAATACAATTTTGTTCACGAGGGAACAATACCTCATTTTCAAGTTGCAAGTATGTAAAGATCAGAAAAATTTACTACATAAATCTTTTCAAATCTACATCAATCATTGTAATCTCATTGTAATTATCTAATAATTTATAACATCTGTAAAAAGAAAAAGGATTCAGCTTTCAAATCAGTATTTGAAAATTACTATTAACTTGCAAAAACCAAACTGTTCTCTATATTTTGAAAAAGAAAGACTTGTATGTACAAATGATTACTATTGCTTACTATTATTGAGCACTTTCAACACATTAAAGTCAATATATATGCTTTCTTGAATGACAATATTTCCATCTTTTGATTTGATAGATTTAAATAACAAAGAAAACTATAATCCTCTACAGATGGGTTACCACAGTAATGCAGGAATCTTGAGATGACCAATGATATGACTGCTGGAGGTAGAAATTGCATGTATGTATGAACTCCATTAGCTTTAATCTACCTTTATCCATCGCTGAATTGACTTGTTTAATGCATCAATCCACCTGTGTAGGAAGTCCAAGAAAAAAAAACATTAAAACATCATTCTGACTGCTATTTTAGTGCAACCAAATATGTGTGCAGAAAGCTAAAAGAAAAGGTTTCATACATGTGAAAATGTAAACAAGCATGAGCAAGACTTGTGTCCATCTCTGAATGCATCTTTTTGTAGATTTGTGTTGGTATAGCTAGCATATGAATTTTGCTAAAGTAAACCTCTTCAGAGTTTAAGTAATATATATGTGAAATGTATATGTGTAACATTCCATTCATAGTACATTTGACCCATCATAAGATGGGTTTTTTTTTTAAACTTCTCCTAAAATCAAGAGTTCTTTAGCCATATATTTTTCTATCAACTACCAGTATGCATGGACAATGAATTTACCAAACCTCCCACATGGTCGAATAGATGGTGTTGTTTTTATACCACTTTCAACAATTTTCAGACATATTGCCACATGGAAACAGGAGGTATACAACCTCCTAATGACCTAATCGTACTGCTCCACTCTGGCATTATATTCAGATTGGCTGCATTACTAGCTAGATATTTAACTACTACACCTAGGAGGTTATTTCATGAATGCAGGCAGTTCTTATAGACGATCTGCATTTAACAAGAAGAAATGTATCGTTTTTAAGTGGTACTTCACCATTTACAGCTTAATAAAAGAACTGATGAATCAGCACTTCATTCAAATCTCTAGAGAGGTAGAGAGTATTTTTGTATATATTTAATGAGCATAGTCTGACAAAGATAAAGTGCTTCATCTGGGTCTTGTCAAAAATCCAAATCAAAAGAAAATATTATCAAATAATAGGGTTGGTTGTCTCTTTGGTCTGTGTTATTGAAATATATAAATGATATACCTGTCACCCTTGTCATGATAAAATGTCGATTCATTGAATTAATACACTTTAGACTGAGACAGACCAAAAATTTGTTTTATTGTTTTGGGTTTCGGTCTAATAGAGTAGAGAGTGTGATATTATGTTTCACATAATTGGTTTTTGTTTTATACCACTCCAGGATTATTGCACCAATAGTAATACAGTAATGGCACCTGTCTGGTGCACTGCTGCGTAATTTTGTCCTATACTACACACTTACCCAGTGCAGTAAGGGATCATTTTCATGTCCAATCATTGTCTCCGACGAAAATGTCAACACACTGTCTTAGATTAAACTACCTCACCCAAAGGACAGAAATGGAGGCAGAAAAGATAAATCACCTTAGAAATTCCAGCCATCAGCCAGAATCAATTGGAGTCTATTTCCAACGAATAGTAAGGGTGCTGTTATTCAGGTTTCCAAAGTCAGTAAAGGTGTTTTTATACGTATTCCGAAGAATAGTAAGGGTGTTGTTATACATGTTACTAATGAATAGTAAGTGTTATACTTGTTCCCAATGAATAGTAAGTGTTATACATGTTCCCAATGAATAGTAAGGGTGTTGTTATACATGTTCCCAATGAATAGTAAGTGTTATACATGTTCCCAATGAATAGTAAGGGTGTTGTTATACATGTTCCCAATGAATAGTAAGGGTGTTGTTATACATGTTCCCAATGAATAGTAAGGGTGTTATTATACATGTTCCCAATGAATAGTAAGGGTGTTGTTATATGTGTTCCCAATGCATAGTAAGGGTGTTGTTATATGTGTTCCCAATGCATAGTAAGGGTGTTGTTATACGTGTTCCCAATCTATAGTAAGGGTGTTGTTATGCATGTTCACAATGAATAGTAAACATTTTGTTATACATGTTCCAAATGAATAGTAAACATGTTGATATACATGTTCCCAATGAATAGAAACGTTGTTATACATGTTCCCAATGAATAGTAAGGGTGTTGTTATACATGTTCCCAATAAATAGTTAACATGTTGTTATACATGTTTCAAATGAATAGTAAGGGTGTTGTTATACATGTTCCCAATGAATAGTAAACGTGTTGTTATACATGTTCCCCATGAATAGTAAACGTGTTGTTATACATGTTTCCAATGAATAGTAAGGGTGTTGTTATACATGTTCCCCATGAATAGTAAACGTGTTGTTATACATGTTCCCAATGAATAATAAACGTGTTGTTATACATGTTCCCCATGAATAGTAAACGTGTTGTTATACATGTTTCCAATGAATAGTAAGCGTGTTGTTATACATGTTCCCAATGAATAATAAACGTGTTGTTATACATGTTCACAATGAATAGTAAGGGTGTTGTTATACATGTTCCCAATGAATAGTAAGGGTGTTGTTATACATGTTCTCTATGAATAGTAAACGTGTTGTTATACATGTTCCCAATGATTGATTATTGATTTTTTTTTTTTTTGATATTTTTTTACGTCACACCACGAATATTTCACGTATATGGTGATGGCATCTGCCTAATGCGGGGCATACAAATTTTGACCTTTGCAACGGACCCACCCGAAGCAGTGAGGTATCTTTAACGTGCCATGCATACCACGACACGGGGCCTCGGTTTTTATTGTCTCATCCGAAAGACAGGACACCAGCATGACCAGAGCGGGATTCGAACCCCGGCCTCCCGATCAGGAGTCCGACGCGATACCACTAGGCCACGCCGGCTTTGTTCCCAATGAATAGTAAGAGTTTTGTTATACATGTTTCCAATGAATAGTAAGGTGTCTTTATACAGGTTCCAAATGAATAGTAAGGGTGTTGTTATACATTTTTGTACATGTTCTCAGTGAATAGTAAGGGTTCCCAATGAATAGTAAGGGTGTTATTATACTGGTTCCTAATGAATAGTAAGGGTGTTGTTATACATATTTCTCATGAATTATAAGAGTGTTGTAATACATGTTTCCAATGAATATTTAAATACACAGAAATATATGAACACATACCTCTTTTTGTCTGTGTCATTTTCCGCACAGAAAGTGAATGACTTCATCTGTGCTTCTGGGGGTCGCAGCAGTATGCTGTACTTCTTAGAATTTACACCAACTGGATCTACAGTGTAACCATGGAGATGAGCCATACCTGAAATTTCAAAACAATACACCATCAATTTTGTTATTTAAAAGAAATTGAAAAAAACCCTGTTATTTCATAGCCAAAATCAAGATTTCCTATTACATATAGTAATATAGCATAATCTATAATCTGATTGCTTCATGCCATACTAGGATTATTTAAAAAGGTATGATAAAAAGTTCTTGGCCAATGTACTTATATACAATAAATATGTATAAAACCCCAATCTAAATATAATTCAATCATAATAAATGTTTTTGGTAGAGAGAGTAGTTTTTCAAAACTTTTGATCATATGAGGAATACTCTGTTATAAGTTGAAGGGTTAGTCAAACTACCAAATTGGAGAAAACTGAAGTTATAGCAGTGATTAAAAAATTCATTCACACTTCATGAAAACACTTGGGAAAGAGTTATCTTCTTATAATACTGTGTAAAATATATGCTGCTGAATTTAAAAAGGGAAGGGAGAGTCATAATTTGATTGGTTCATGCGACTCTCAGAATTACTGGACAATAAACCATGGCTAGGTAGTTGTTATTTCTTTAAAACAATTCTGCTAATCCTATTTATATTCATACTCATTAGAGTCCTATTTCGTTTGCATACACACTCATGCACTATTGCTACAAGTTGTGCACAAAGTTTGACTAATGTAGGAGTGAAAATGGGGAAAATGTTGAATTCTCCTTGACATCAAAGCTGACAATGTAACATCACAAGAGTTTTAAAAACATAAGAGGTCTGTATTGATTTTACTGTTGCAAGCTTATTTTCAACTAGAACTGTCCTAATGGCACAAATATTCCCAGCAGCAACAAAATTTGAAGTAGGGCAAAGACTAAGATAAAGGTCATGAAGTAAAAACCCTTGGTGCCGACAGACAGGTCTTGCCAAAAAGAATACATGTGTAGTATGAGGGCCCCATCTCTTTTGGTTCAAAAGTTATGCCTGAGGTTAAAATTTTTCAAAAGTAGGTCAAATATCAAGGTCAAAAATTTTCATACTTAAAGACAGGTCTTGCCACAAGGAATACACATATGTAGTATGATGGCCCCATCTTTTTTGATTCAATAGTTATGGCTAAGGTTCAAGTTTTTCAAAAGTGGATCAAACGTCTACTGGACAGACCCCCTCCCCAAACGAAGCAATGAGACTGACCATTACAAACAGATTACAATAGAATGCATTTTCTTTCTATTTGTCATTTCAAGAGCATTTTTAATTTGAACACCAGGGTATGCATATACACAACCCTTCCCAGAATCCCAACTAACCTTGAGCACTTTGTGAGTTCATATTCTTGTAATAATACATGCAGGCATCTTTCAGTACACAATATCTCCGTGACCAACCCTTCATGGTGCGACCACATTTGGAGAGATATCCTGAGCAATCAGGCTTCCTAATCTCCAGTGCAGGAAGTCCTACATTGTGACTTGTGATGTCCATCCAGTTATCTCTCTGTAATTATGTGGTAGTAAAATAATCAGGTTTTGAATAAAGATTTGACACATGACAAAGTGTTCTATGACAGTGCTTTATCACCATTGTCCACTGAAATCCTGAAGAAACCAGCTAAAAAAAATACAACAGTACATCTCAAAAATTAAGAAATCTTTCACAGTGATTATATGATAACTCAGGCTTCAGTAATCTTGTCTTACCTTACTCTTGGCTTTTGATGCAGCTTCATTCAATGCACCAACCCATCTGTAATTAAAATTTAAATACAGATAAAGATATTCAGTTTAAACATCATATTATACACTGTTTAACACCTTAACAGCAGACCTGACCTATATATTGCCAGCTAGTGTGGTGGTAGGGGAGAGAACCACAGTATCAGGAGATAAGCACTGACCAGATACAGACACAATGATAGAACTTCTCCTATGTACCAACACCTTAACAGGATGACTTGACCTATATATTGCCAGCTAGTGTGGTGGTAGGGGAGAGAACCACAGTATCAGGAGATATGCACTGACCAGATACAGACACAATGATAGAACTTCTCCTATGTACCAACACCTTAACAGGATGACTTGACCTATATATTGCCAGCTAGTGTGGTGGTAGGGGAGAGAACCACAGTATCAGGAGATATGCACTGACCAGATACAGACACAATGATAGAACTTCTCCTGTGTACCAACACCTTAACAGGATGACTTGACCTATATCTTGCCAGCTAGTGTGGTGTTGGGGGAGAGAACCACAGTATCAGGAGATAAGCACTGACCAGATACAGACACAATGATAGAACTTCTCCTATGTACCAACACTTTAACAGGATGACTTGACCTATATATTGCCATCGAGTGTGGTGGTAGGGGAGAGAACCACAGTATCAGGAGATATGCACTGACCAGATACAGACACAATGATAGAACTTCTCCTATGTACCAACACCTTAACAGGATGACTTGACCTATATATTGCCAGCTAGTGTGGTGGTAGGGGAGAGAACCACAGTATCAGGAGATATGCACTGACCAGGTACAGACACAATGATAGAACTTCTCCTATGTACCAACACCTTAACAGGATGACTTGACCTATATATTGCCAGCTAGTGTGGTGGTAGGGGAGAGAACCACAGTATCAGGAGATAAGCACTGACCAGATACAGACACAATGATAGAACTTCTCCTATGTACCAACACCTTAACAGGATGACTTGACCTATATATTGCCAGCTAGTGTGGTGGTAGGGGAGAGAACCACAGTATCAGGAGATATGCACTGACCAGATACAGACACAATGATAGAACTTCTCCTATGTACCAACACCTTAACAGGATGACTTGACCTATATCTTGCCAGCTAGTGTGGTGGTGGGGGAGGGGGAGAACCACAGTATCTGGAGGTATGCACTGACCAGATACAGACACAATGATAGAACTTCTCGCATGTATAACATGTACCAAAACCTTA
This sequence comes from Pteria penguin, assembly GCA_035048485.1. Taxonomy (NCBI): domain Eukaryota; kingdom Metazoa; phylum Mollusca; class Bivalvia; order Pterioida; family Pteriidae; genus Pteria; species Pteria penguin. Next base: position 29,579,241 of record CM068586.1, read on the forward strand.
ACAGGATGACTTGACCTGTATATTGCTAGCTAGTGTGGTGGTAGGGGAGAGAACCACAGTATCAGGAGATATGCACTGACCAGATACAGACAAAATGATAGAACTTCTCACATGTATCAACTGAAATTTGAATCTGGACATGACATAGATGAAAAGTTATAATGAGTCAATTAGACCACTAACCACACAGATATTTCTTCCTTAAATAAATACGAAGTAAAAGATAGAAAATAGATTACAGAAGAAATAAAGAAATACGTAGAGACAAAACAGATTGTTACTACCTTGCCATTTCCTCACGCGTGTCTGCCACAAAATGGTATGACCTTGCACCATATTTCTCTGCTTTGAAACAATTCTCTTTGTTGGAATCAATATTCTTAGAAAAATGGTAATTCAAAACTGGCAAAGCACCCAATGGATCTTGGTCCTGAAAAAAAGCAATACTTTTTGTTTTTAATAGCATTAAATGGCAGAAGATACACAAAAAGACGAATCACTAAACATCAAAACAAAATCATATACATGGTAAGAAATATCGATTGCATCTTGCGGTCTTGCTGTTTCATTACGAAAATGACATTATTCTTTTGATTTTCCCTACATATTATGCACGGAGTTGGACGTTTTTTCGTGATTTTTGAGATCATTTTTATGTGCGTATTATACTCGGGTGCATATTATATCCGATTATTTACGGTAAATCTACTCAATTTTGCTCATCAACATATTTCATTAATTATGAATGACACTACAGCGATCACTAATTAAACCTGTACAGGTACTTCAATGAGATGTCAATAGCTGTGTACACAAACAATCAATTATTATTCCTTAGTCGTCATCGTATTGCCGTAGGTGTTGTTATATGCAGTTGTTATATGCCTATGTTGTCACGGCTGGGTGGTTTCACAACAATATCCGGGCTTCAAATAGGCTAAATTCGGGGTGAAATATTTTTTCAACAGTGAATTTGCTATCAGATAATCCGAAATTTGGACTTTTCACTATCAGATAAAAAAGACAAATTATAACAGAAATATATAGAAACGGTTTGGTGTTTTAATATCATATCAGATAAAATGAAATATCAGATAATACGATATCAGATAAAATGGAGTCCACTGTATATGTAGAAGTATTCTTACCTGAGACAATTATCATTAGATCTATCATCACCTGAGACAATTATCATTAGAAGTATCATCACCTGAGACAATTACCATTAGAAGTATCATCACCTGAGACAATTATCGTTAGAAGTATCATCACCTGAGACAATTACCATTAGAAGTATCATCACCTGAGACAATTATCGTTAGAAGTATCATCACCTGAGACAATTATCATTAGATGTATCATCACCTGAGACAATTATCGTTAGAAGTATCATCACCTGAGACAATTACCATTAGAAGTATCATCACCTGAGACAATTATCGTTAGAAGTATCATCACCTGAGACAATTATCATTAGAAGTATCATCACCTGAGACAATTATCGTTAGAAGTATCATCACCTGAGACAATTATCATTAGATGTATCATCACCTGAGACAATTATCGTTAGAAGTATCATCACCTGAGACAATTACCATTAGAAGTATCATCACCTGAGACAATTATCGTTAGAAGTATCATCACCTGAGACAATTATCATTAGATGTATCATCACCTGAGACAATTATCGTTAGAAGTATCATCACCTGAGACAATTACCATTAGAAGTATCATCACCTGAGACAATTACCATTAGAAGTATCATCACCTGAGACAATTACCATTAGAAGTATCATCACCTGAGACAATTACCATTAGAAGTATCATCACCTGAGACAATTACCATTAGAAATATCATCACCTGAGACAATTACCATTAGAAGTATCATCACCTGAGACAATTACCATTAGAAGTATCATCACCTGAGACAATTATCGTTAGAAGTATCATCACCTGAGACAATTATCATTAGAAGTATCATCACCTGAGACAATTACCATTAGAAGTATCATCACCTGAGACAATTATCGTTAGAAGTCTCATCACCTGAGACAATTACCATTAGAAGTATCATCACCTGAGACAATTATCGTTAGAAGTCTCATCACCTGAGACAATTATCATTAGATGTATCATCACCTGAGACAATTATCGTTAGAAGTCTCATCACCTGAGACAATTACCATTAGAAGTATCATCACCTGAGACAATTACCATTAGAAGAATCATCACCTGAGACAATTACCATTAGAAGTATCATCACCTGAGACAATTACCATTAGAAATATCATCACCTGAGACAATTACCATTAGAAGTATCATCACCTGAGACAATTACCATTAGAAGTATCATCACCTGAGACAATTATCGTTAGAAGTATCATCACCTGAGACAATTATCATTAGAAGTATCATCACCTGAGACAATTACCATTAGAAGTATCATCACCTGAGACAATTATCATTAGAAGTATCATCACCTGAGACAATTACCATTAGAAGTATCATCACCTGAGACAATTATCGTTAGAAGTATCATCACCTGAGACAATTATCGTTAGAAGTATCATCACCTGAGACAATTATCATTTCTGAAAAGTCATGTCCTTTATATTGGTAAAATTTAATTCTAATTCACATTTGTTTCAGGAATTTTTATTTGCTGAGATGAAAACAGCTAGAACTGTATAATCATGCTGTACAACTGGTCAGAGGCACTTCTATTACTACGACATGTTCAATTTTCTTCTCTTGCCTAAACCTTATTGCTGAAATCAGTTCTAGAACTTAACTGACTGATTATCTAATATGGTCATAATAAATAAATGTATAAATTTGTTTCCTCAAACCTTCTTTCTCTGTTTATTATAAAAACATTCAAATATATCAGTCTTGTCAGTCTTCATAGCAATGGGAAAATCTATTGCAATTTCACAGTAGGAAAACTATATCTGTTTTAAAATTAATAAGATTAAAAATAAATGAACAGTATCTGAATGGTTCTGACAGATATAGCATGGTTATACCATTGGAAACCATTGTTTTCCAGTGACCTGTCAGGTAACAATTAAGCATGGTATGTTTATTCCTTAATATTTCTTCCATACAATACTAAGTAACTGTACAAATATTTGAGAGGAATTCTGTTAACTGATGCATTTCATAATGATTTCTTTAAATGAGGTCGTTCGTTTTGTACTCAACTGCAAAGTCTTGTTGAATTTCTTTTTAAGATCATTCAGGTATCAATAATTTGTCTATTTACAGTACAATCCAGGTTTCATGGTATTTTCTACGAGTTACAGTAATCCAAATCTGCATAACACTGTGATATTGCACCAAGGTGTGAACTAACTCTGGTAAATTTACTGAGGAATTACCACTGTCGTTTAACGTAATAATCCCACTATGTTTCAGAGTTTTCTCCTTCACACGACAGACAGTATTATGCTTTTAAATACATTGCACTGAATAAATATGTAAGAATGGAAATAATTCTTAAATAAATGGCACATATTCTTACCTGATCTGATTTATAGTAATACAGACAATTATCCTGTCGGAGGACAAAGTATCGTCTCCTCCAGTTTTTCACAAAAGTTGAGTTGCTAAGTTTGGACATGTAACCTGTTAGTATTGGAGCGTCTATGTCACGTATGTGGTACACATCACTAGATGCCACCTCCAGCTGGACAATACTCCCCTCTGATCAATGAAATATAGCATTGTAGTTATACTTTTAAATATATAACAGTAATCTTAATTCATATAAAACAATAATACAAATAAATTGGAACTTCTAGCCCAGCCCCCTCCCAAAAAAAACCAAAACAACCAAAACTTAATTTATCATTTTCATTTTCAAACTTTCAATATACATTACAGAAATAAAAACATTTGACTAGATGTTATGGATGAAGATAATGTTTGTGAGATGTAATGTTTGTGATATGTAATGTTCGTGAGATGTTTGCAAAATATGATTAGTAAGATGTACTGTTTGTGAGATGTAAGGTTTGTGAGATGTAAAGTTTGTTGGATGTATGATTTGTGAGATGAAAGGTATCTGAGATGTAATGTTCATGAGATGTAATGTTTGTTGGATGTATGATTTGTGAGATGTAAAGTTTGTGAGATGTAATGTTTGTGAGATGTATGATTTGTGAGATGTAATGTTTGTGAAATGTAAGGCTTGTAAGATGCAAGGTTTGTGAGATGTAATGTTTGTAAGACGTATGATTTGTGAGATGTAATATTTGTGAGATATATGATTTGTGAGATGTAATGTTGATGAGATGTATGATTTGTGAGATGTAATGTTGGTGAGATGTATGATTTGTGAGATGTATGATTTGTGAGATGTAATGTTTGTGAGATGTATGATTTGTGAGATGTAATGTTGATGAGATGTATGATCTGTGAGATGTAATGTTTATGAGATGTCTGATTTACTTTTTTGGATGAGCTGCACAATCTCCTGATGAGTAGCTTTTAGAACATTGACACCATTCACAGAAATAACAATCTGTCCCTCCGTAATCCCAGCACGATCTGATGGGCTTCCTGTTTAAACACAAAATTATTCATCTAATGCATCTCTCTGAAACATATCTTAATAAGATATAGTTTTGTATTTATGCAATGTGGAATCAGACCACTGATAAAGTCAGGAACGGCCACACAGAAAGGCTCTTATAGCAAACAGCAGCATTATTTCATATTATATTCAATTCAGTTTAATTTACATTTAAAGTTTGTTTTCCTCTCATATTAAAATCTTTAAAAGTAACATCTTATTGTGGTGTAGGATATATAAATACACATCGGATAATCTTCATGATCAAAATGCTTCTTCCTCTCTTTCATCTAAATAGACAGACAGAGTGATTACTATAGGGCACCAGCCATATGGCAGGGCCCTAATAAGGCTATTTTTCTCTAATACAATATCTAGTGGTATAATAAGATGAACTTCATTTTATGCTAATGGCAAATATCTGGTCATTCTTTATAAAAGATACCGCTGGTCCTTTGTAAATACTCATCAATGTGGCTTTCAGAATCAAGTGAAGAAATGAATATGGTACATATAGATCTGTGTGATCCACCCACCTTTGTCTATACATGTGATAATAGCTGGATGACTGTCCAGAATGTGCAGACCAAAGTCTTCATCACCATCCTCTTTAATAATTGTTATTTCACGTTCCTGATCTGGAAAAAAAAATATCTTAATGTGTTATTAGAATGTTCACAATTTTTCCCTATAATGTGCGTATGTACATGAGGAGCTGACACCTCATTACACTTCTGCATTACTCCTATCACAGGATATATACAATACTCCAGTAACAACTCAATGATTTTTTCAGTAGTAAACCTCTTTAATAGGTAGTGCTACTTTTCCTTGGGTTTTCATTACGACATTAATGTACCGATTGTGATGTCATGGTAAAATGACGTCATAGGTTATGCAACAAGTTGAACCTGAAACCTTTATTATATTTGGGTTTCTTGTAAAATCAGGCCAAATGAATATTTTTAGATGTCTCTCTGGAAAATACTGAAGCATAAGGAGTGGTATCTTTTATGAAATCATAATCGGTCAATTAGCTGACTAAAAAGAAACACTCAATATCCACAACTTTCGGGCCACTTGGCCTTTACCAAGTGGAAACAAAAATAACAAAATCTCTAAGTGAAATCCATATCTACTAGTTAAATCAGTCCAGGAAAATTGTATACCTGACAAAGGTTGCATTTGTCTGATTTTCTCTTCCATTATATACTGGCAGGACATTTTTTCTTCAAAACTGTGTCAGAATTTTCCAAAATGTGATGAATCCTTAGCTTATACAGAGGTCAAACAAAGGTGCAAAAATTTGTGACACATTTTTCAATTCCTGTGTGAAACCTACAATGACCACCTAATAGGTGAAACCTATAATGACCACCTAATAGGTGAAACCTACAATGACCACCTAATAGGTGAAATACATCCTTGTGTAGCATTAATCCATAGATAAACATAACATATACCTATATATATATATATATATATATATATATATATAGGACATCCTAAACATAAAAGTATACCTACCATAGAACGTAGTGGACATTCTAAACATAACGTATACCTACCATAGAACCTGGTGGACATCCTAAACATAACGTATACCTACCATAGAACCTGGTGGACATCCTAAACATATCCTAAACACAACGTATACCTACCATAGAACCTGGTGGACATCCTAAACATAACGTATACCTACCATAGAACCTGGTGGACATCCTAAACATAACATATACCTACCATAGAACCTGGTGGACAATCCTCAACACAACGTATACCTACCAAAGAACCTGGTGGACATCCTAAACATAACATATACCTACCATAGAACCTGGTGGACATCCTAAACATATCATATACCTACCATAGAACCTGGTGGACATCCTAAACATAAAAGTATACCTACCATAGAACCTAGTGGACATCCTAAACATAATGTATACCTACCATAGAACCTGGTGGACATCCTAAACATAACGTATACCTACCATAGAACCTAGTGGACATCTTAAACATAACATATACCTACCATAGAAACTGGTGGACATCCTAAACATAACATATACCTACCATAGAACCTGGTGGACATCCTAAACATAACATATACCTACCATAGAACCTGGTGGACATCCTAAACATAACATATACCTACCATAGAACCTGGTAGACATCCTAAACATAACATATACCTACCATAGAACCTGGTGGACATCCTAAACATAACATATACCTACCATAGAAACTGGTGGACATCCTAAACATAACATATACCTACCATAGAACCTGGTGGACATCCTAAACATAACATATACCTACCATAGAAACTGGTGGACATCCTAAACATAACATTTTCCTACCATAGAACCTGGTGGACATCCTAAACATAACATATACCTACCATAGAACCTGGTGGACATCCTAAACATATCATATACCTACCATAGAACCTGGTGGACATCCTAAACATAACATATACCTACCATAGAACCTGGTGGACATCCTAAACATAATATACCTACCATAGAAACTGGTGGACATCCTAAACATAACATATACCTACCATAGAACCTGGTGGACATCCTAAACATAACATATACCTACCATAGAACCTGGTGGACATCCTGTGATACTCTTGTTGACTGTCATGTCTCTGCACCACAGCCCTCCTTTTTGTGACAAATTCTCGTTTGAACTCGCTTTCTGATGCTGTAGTGGTAGTAGATTCAGATCTTTTGTGGGATATATACACAGACGGGTCATTGTCGGATGAGAAAACATCTTCATCTGTATAATTAAGATGTTTCAAATAAAATTTGAAAAGATTAAAGAACTTAAATCAGTCTTATCCAAATTGCTTTAACTTTGCTACCCATCTGTAAGATAAAAAGTATACATAATAATAGTATAATCTGTGAAGTAGACCTGTGAGGGCTTAATCCTCTGTCTCTCATTCACTTGGCATAATAGAAATTTACTATGCATGTACCTGTATAAATATTCTGCCTTATGTTATAAGTCTGCATGAAATCAAGACGATAAATGAATTTTAATTCAGTGGAGACTGCTAAAAAGCTGCCTTAAAAATGTATATACATATATATATATATATATATATATATATATATATATATCTGGCATAAAAAAAGATTCTTATGGAGCTTAATGCAAAACAAAAGCCCCAGAAGCCCAAAAGCGAAAAGACTCACCTGAGTTAAAAATTACCTCATAAAAAAAACAACACATTCCCCCAAAAGCTAAGTTTTTATTTAATGACATCATTTCTACATTACATGTACAAAACTCAGTCCTTGTGTGGAACAACACATTTAAACAATTCCCTTCTTAATAAACTGAATACTACATGCGTATGACATATATGTCATATGAATATGTCATATGGATACCGTGTAGCAGATATGAAGTCTTTGTGGTTCTTGAGAAGACAATTTTTAAAGATATTCCCTTTACAAACCTATGTAAAAACTGTTGGACCCTGAGGCAGTCAAAATATTGTTGCAGGGCCTTATATTGAGTAAAACTGATACAACTTGTTGTGCTGATGATAAATAAGAAGTCAATGGGAATTGTAGATTGTGAAAAGAACGTTTTCAAAGACATTTTCTATATAAGTCAACACCATCAGTCATTGACTCAGGAGAACTAATAACAAGAACAAGATAATTCAACCTACCTTTCTCATCAATACTTGGTTGTTGGAAGACTTTAGTATTTTTTGAATGTGAGATCAACTGATTCTGGTCAACTTGAACCCAGCAAGAGTTGCGGAAACTTTCATTATAAATCCCTACAATAATAAATTAATCATAACATAGTGTTTACCTTAAATTTCTAATAAAACCTTTCAACAGTACAATATACATGTACATGTACATTCTTTCTGACATTTTTCTTAATTACTTAGAAAAGTAAATACATTTTGTACCAGTATATACTAAAGATATATACTTATTATAAATTAGGGCAACTGCTTATTGACAGCTTAACTGGTCCACAAAGATTATCATAATATTTTTAGTGTACATAGTCATTTTTGTACATGTACAGTCATTGGGAACACAGTTTTGAGTGTTGGAAAACAAGAACTGGACATGAAAGTTCTTTAGTTTGAAGAGGAAGGGGAATTCCAGAATTCAAGGAACAAGAGGTCAGATTTTGAATTTATTCATTTTTTATACATTTCCATCTTCATGAATCAAGGGGGATACGTTATATAAACTTCTCTCTCTCCTTGACTGATTGCATTCAAAGGTCATGGGCCAATTCGTGATTGGTTCACTTGCTCCTCAAATGAACGAATCAGAAATCTTGAAATAAATCGTGTGACAAAACAAACAATAATAGATGTAGCACATGTGATTGACAAAATGAAAGTGCCTTTCCCTTTCATTAAAGCCTCTGTGCCTTTCGAATGAAAATCTTTTAAGTTGTTTACAGAAAATGTTTCACAAAGTTTACAATACAAAGAGCAGACGATTGTCGCCATTATTGTTCTTCTTTGTAACTTAGTTGGTTAAGTCAGGCTTGGTCAATTTGCTTAGTAGTATATTAAATACTTATTGCTAGGCGGCGCCACCAAAACCCGCGACCTTTGAATGCAATCAGTCAAGGGGACAGAGAAGTTTATGTACCGCATCCCCTTGACTCGTGAAGATGATACATTTCATGATGAAGCATAGTATTCAAATAGTTAATAGGACTTTCAAATAAAATAGAATCTAAAATATTAAGAATAATCGGTCTCACTCATATTAAATGTAGAAAATTTTTAATGTATTCAAACATTCACATCGGAATCCGGTTATAAAAATATTGTGATGTACTGTAGCATAAGAACCGACTACCTGTTTCGAATGCATTTATGGTAACACTAATGCTGAAGTGGCAAAAATTTATCTCCACAAGATAAAATTCTAGAAACTACAACAGATTGACAGGTCAAATGTTTTATGTTCCATCACATTTTGACTTTGGGTACTGGTACATGTATCAACTGAAAGCAGACTCCTACATCAATTAAATTATAATTATTCTATTAATATTTACTAAAATATACCAGTATTTGATCCGTTGGATAGTACAGACCAAAAACATGGTACAATGGTCCAAAACACTGCAAATTCAGATGTCAACTTATCTGTTTTGTGTTATTTCTTTACTTATACCTAAATCAGGATCATTGTGTTTGTATAAATTCCAGAACACGAGGCACGATTTACAAACTAATTTACGATTACTTGTTAATATAGATATGACTTCTGATTTAAATCAAACAATTTATTAATTTGGATTTTAAAATAAATGCAGCTTTTAGAAAAAAAATCTCTACATCTCAAGCAGAAAATCAGTTGTTTCTCCAAATATCTATGTTTCATATGTTGTAAAAAATATAATTCTTTAAAAGTAAATTGGGCCCCTGAACTGTCCTGTATTTTGGCAGTATTTCAGACAAAGAAAGCTACTACAAGCAGTTACTATATTTAGATTTAATTGAAACTGAGACAAAAACGATTTTCTTTCATAAATATTTCATGAATTTCATTATTGGGTCAAGTAGGTACCGTAAATTCCATTAATAATAGCTTATACATATTTATACCAACCAGTATCCTCATCTGATGAATCACCAGAGTCATCTCCCCTGTCAAGATTCTCACTTTTCTGTCTCCTTATAACTTTACCATGGCTACTGCCACTACCTATGCTTCCTGATGACACTGATTCTGATGATAAGATTTTAGATGAACCTGATCCATTTTGTATGGAAGTGCCCTGGTCCATAGATTGATTAGATATTATAGACAGCTGCTTTGTTCTCTCCATTACATTTGGCACTTCTTTCTTCTCTGCGTCATTGATGTCTTCCATTTCTTTCAAAAAACTGAATGCATTACTTATAACTTGTGTTCCCCGGCCAAGGTTTTTTATTTGTTTGTCTACATTTGAACTACTTCCTCTCATGATACCACTGTCATTGTTAGATCTGCTCAGCCCTGTTATTGGGGATGAATTAGCAGAAGTATTCAAATCAAGCTTTGAGGAATCTGCCCAACGTCTTAGCACAACTTCACCCTCTGTGTTATCATTACTGTCTAAAGAAAAATCTCCTGGATCAGGCTCATTGGTACCAATATTACCTGTACTAAGTCTGTCGTTTTGCACATGACCTTGACCTTTGACTATGTGACCTGGGTTACTGTCTTCTATGTAAGTTTCTATGACATACTCCTCTGGATGATTAGTATCTACATCAAAGCTGACCTCCTGAATGAATCCTGAATCACTCTGGTTATTTATATGTGGCAATGAGTTCTCCTTGTCGCTCTCTGTGTCAACATACGTGATGATGGTATATTCTTCCTCAAAATTGTCTTTCTTTGATACATTCGAAGATGAATTTTCATGCCATGATTTCTTGCTTCCCATAATGCCATTTGATATCAAAACAGACGAGTTATCGTTAATGTCTCCATTATCTTCATCAGCGGTTATAAACTTGTTCTGGAGAGAGTTTCTTTGGGACCTGTAAACATGTTAGATAAATTTATTTCTATTTTAGTATACTCATAGTCTTCTAAAGATAGAATCAAAAGTACAGATTACATACCATACTCATGATCGAAAAATTATGGTCACACTCTCTACACCAAACAAGATCAACTGTGACAACAATTACCTGTGATAAAATGTCTCAGAGCAGTACATGCATCTGTCGTAAACACTTGTTCAATATTTATGTCTAGATGGACATTAGATAACACACTGAATTATATACGTAAAAAATGTTATCCTTTTACTAAGATTCATATTTTCACAGAGCTGGCACTGTAAACTGTGCGCTAATTCATGATTTACGATAAAAACATTATCATATTATACATGAGGGCCACAGCACCAGTCGTGCTAATTCATCAGTTTATGTTACAACATAAGAAATCTCTGATTCCATTTTGTAGCACTACAATTTGGCTGCAATAAAATGAGAAAATGTGCAGTAATATGAGCTAGCCTGGATAATACAGTTTAAAACAGGGTATCATAAATGATATACAATGAACTTGTTGATAAAAGGTCACATGGAGCAAGTCTAATTATGAACTTTTGTTAACAGTTTTCATAATTTTTGAAAACAGAGGAAAAAATTAAATCATACCACATAAGCAAAATGTCAAAATCAAAGTTCAGCAGCCATCACACCATACAAATACTACAAATACATATATACAAAAGGTGATAATTCAATTTATTTTCTACTTACCAGTACATCCCTCAGTGTATATATATATTTATATATGTATTACCTACATAATGTGAACTAGCTACATGTATGTACCAGGTTTATATTTGTCTGTTATCATTTTATGCCATATCAGGATCATTTTACAGTCAAACCTGTTTATTAAGGTCAGCTAAAGGAAGAGTCAAAAGTGGCCTTTATAGACAGGTGACCTTTATACAGAGGTCTTTTATTTTAAAAAACATAGATTTCGGGAATTTAACATGTGACCTTTATAGACAGGTGACCTCTTAATAGAGGTGGTCGCTATGACAGGTTTTACTATATTTATGAAACTGCCACTAGAGCTTAGTGTTAACACCCTGAAAGAACCTGACATCTTCAGCAGGTACAGTGGCCATACCCCTTACACATGCATCTTTCTTCTTGTACTGACCACCAAAATATGAAAGAAATTCAGGTAACTACATGTATACAGTTGAAGTGGAGATGACAAAATTTGCATTAATAAATCATGCACAATGTAGAAACATGCATTCTCATGTCAAAGTGAAAGAGTTATTTTCATAACATCTACCTATTAAATACAAGGAAATCATTAAAGCTGATGGATGCTTCCAAAACTACATCAAACCAATGAACAACTTTATTAAGACAGGTAACGCATAATACTCTGAAATTTATCATCGGCATAAAAAGTTGGGGCTGCATACACCCTTAAGATGACATATGAATATACAAATAATTATTGACGAAAATTTGCCAATATAAACCTATTTGTGGTGTGTCAAGTTCTTGTTGCTGACTGACCTTGAGCTTTTAGAAATAACCTGAGTGACCTTTGTCTGAAAGTCCATATCTTCAGTAACAATTAACAACTGTATGATCATTAAATGTTGAAAATTCACTAAGATATATATTTACAAAGGTAACACTAGACTAGTTTTTGTTCTCTAATCTCTGCTTCAGATTCGCCTTTAAAAATTACACTAAACATATGGACTTTATACATTGAAGTGGAAAAGTAAAGGTTATTTAACACATACATTCCAAATGTGTTTCGATATTAGATCAATACGTGCATTTTCTCTAAAATGCCTGAACTGCTCTGTACATGATAATGGGCTTCAATTTCTACTGACACATCAAAAAGAACAGGACACATCAAGGACTCAACTAACAATCCATACAAGCTCCCCAAAACTGGAAACAATTCATTTAATTCTATATTTTCTGTCCTTGAACCCCCTTATCATCGGCATGATGTGGATTTAATCAGAAAGATTTCACACATAAAAAAAAACTTGAGATTTTTGGGAGTCATGCTTCCACTTTAAATAACAAGAATTAAATTACTTGCACAGCAACCTTGTGATTTTTTCAATACAGTGATCACTTATCAACCTGAAAATTGTTAACAAAATCAACATTTGGTAAATGATCATTTTATTGAAATACAGGTCATATATTCCAAAACAGTGAAATTTTTATCAATGAATTCTCTCTTACCTAAACATTAAAAACACTAATATAAAAATGTGTTTGGTAGCAAAGGATATCAGTTAGTTATAACACTATAACCTCAACAAAGCTGCATCAATTCTAGCGACAATATGACCTCACCATGTGCCTTCATTGTTATCTACGCTGTACTCTGGACTACTAAGGAAATCAAAAGCTTCACTTATACATGCAGTGGTCCTCTGTCGTCTCTCAGTCCCCATGCTGTCCTCTTACGGTGCCTCACTGCATTCCACTCATGCAACTATGAAAGCAGAGGACTACACATAAAACTATAATGAGATACTACATGTTTATCATGTTTATGAGATCCAAACTTTCTGGTTAATTGTTATTCTTTATAGTTAGTAGCTATAGCATGCAAATAAATGTGGAAAATATACATTTAAATACATTTGATGAACAAATCTGTTTATATTAAGATCTAAAACCAAATGTACCTGTACTCAGGTAATACTACAAACTAATACTACATGTACCTGTACCCAGGTAACACTACAAACTAATACTACATATATATATATAAAACTTGTAAGTTTCAAATGTATGTACATGTACTGACCGTATTAATTATTATAATATGTACATTTGTACAAAATCTTTACTCTTTCAATAATCATTTCATTAACATGTACAATTCTAATTTACATAATATATGTTCCGGTAGGTTTTATATTGAAGTTTGTTGTCTCAACAGTGTTTGCCAGACACACAAGTTATTTTCTTTGTCTTTTTCTGTCAGACACACAAATTACCAGTATTCTTTTTTTTCTTGGGATTTGGAATGATACATGTACACATTCATATGTTTGATCGTAGTTTTTCATGTAAAATATGGCTTGCATCCGTTTTACACTATAGCATTACAGCCTGGTCAACACAAAGTACCACTCAGATAATCATATCACAATTACTTGGAATCTAGCCTCATCTAATTTTCCCCATAGACAGCATTTACACTAATTTCATAGAAAGTATCTTGTTTAGACTACCGTTTAGACCATAAGGCCAAAGCCAAACACCTTACCTATTTTGCATTGCTGGCTCAAATATCAAGCTATAAGGAAGTATTTAAAGAAAAACAACATACATGTAATGCTGATACATTGCTTGTATATATATTGAACTAAAAACTGAACAGTGAATAATTATATTGTATTTAGCATTGATTGAGGAAAAGATATTTTTTGGTGTGTAACTATACATTATCATAGCAAGAGCTGTGATAAGACGTTCCCATGGTCAGGTGACAAAATAGATTAAAAAATAAATTATTAATTTCAAATCACTTGATAAAACTGCAAGTGGATTATGTGAGACTTCACATGACTTGATACCTTTTTTCTGAAATAATGAGAATTTTGAAAAAATGTGCCAAAACTTGAATAATGTTCATCTATGCTGAAGTGATAAACAGGCTGATCTTGTAGCCAACTAAGAACATCAAAACAGAAACAACTGGGGAAGGGATACATTATCGTACAACAGTTCATGTAATAAAATCCTCCGAGTCCTCTCTTCACAAATCTGACATCAAACTTAAGAAAATCTGCAACAGCCACTGTCTCTTCTAACAGTCATACATGTACCGGTACTTTCATTACTAGCATTTTGCATGCACAAAAATTTCATAGTATACATTTTACTCATTCAGAGAGATAAAGAACTCCAGCACATGACATTATGATAATAGCCTAATCCATTCAATGATAAATGTCAGTTCAAAAAAAAAAAAGTAAGAAAAATTCAGTTTAAGGGGTTAAAATGCTGTCACTCAGATTATAAAAAACACAATTTTTATGAGCCTCGAAGGAATTGTTTTTTAGTAAGTCATATTTTTTTTTTCATAAAAACTTTAATTGTAATATGCTTCTGCGTTCCTTCTAAGTTTAAGATTAAACTGTATACTCCAGTCACAGGTTTCTCCCATTACTAATTTACTGATACATCAGTCAGAGGCTATACAACATTATACAAGAAGATAATCTACAAAATATGTGCCCAATATTTGGGGTGAGTTAAAGTAAAATAACAGTCACCCTTGGTTACTAATTTGAAAATACTCAATTCTATTTACCAAATATTTGTTCACATCATCAATCAGTCTGTAGTGACTATTTTAAAGGACATGTACTTTTACATCAACAAGCTAAGCTCAATTTCAATGAAGGTGATGCAATCAAAACAAAGCGACTGTAAAACATGTATCACATTTAACTTTCTTAAAGGTGAGTTGGTAACATGACCGTATACTTTAAGGAGATTGCCTGATGCATTGCTTAGAAATGGATGCCTTTGCAACTGACCGACTTAAAATGCAGCGAGGGATTTTTTACTTGTCACGCCTACTGTAACACAGGACCTTGGTTTTGCTGTCTCATCCAAAAGACAGGACACCCACGTGTCCATGGCTGGAACTGAACCAGGAACCTCTCAATTAGAGGCTGAATGCTTCATCTACTGAGACACATCAGCTTTTGTCATGATGCATCTGTATACAGTACAGTCCAGGTGTTTTGTAATGTTTCCAACTGCCACAGTAGGCCACATCCAGGTGTAAATTCAAGAATTACACAATACACCTTGTATTTTACAAAGGTGTGAATAAACACAAGTAAATTTCCCCCTGAATTCCCACTGTTAGTGTTATTTCGAGTTTTTTCCCCTTGTGTTTTGTGCAATTTCTCCAAAACACATGGACCGTACTGTATCAAATTTCAACTTTAGTTCAACATGTGCAACCGCTGCAAAGATAATGAAAGGAGACTGTGTGGTGCTGGAAATTTTTTTAATACAAGAGGCATAGATCTGTAAAAAACTATTCAACCATAACCAAATTAGAACTTGACCTACCCCGGTAGGTAAATGTCATAATACATCTGTATAGAAAATTTCAGTATGATATGGGCATGCATGAGTTGCTGTGACAAAAATAATGATCGAGCTGAAAATGTAAATTACTTGAAACTTTCTAAGTCCAAGGGATATAACTCTGTCAAAAACAATTTGACTGGGCCTAAATCAGAACCTGACCTATTTATAATGTATCTGTTATTTCTGTATCCCAAATGTCATTTCAATATGTGCACCCGCTGTAGAGATATACTGAACGGAAACTGTGGTGTACAGTCCAACCAGCAGACAGACCGACTGGCAGCGGCCAAACAATTTGCTCCCTCCCTCTTCAAAAAGGTGAATGAAAATTAAGTAGAATTAGCATGTACATGTATATGAGACAACCATAAACATGACCGACAATGTGTGTTCAACTCAAGCCAATGAAACCCTTCAAATCTGCAGGCAATCTCCTTGTATGAAGTGGTATTTGTTTTGTCTCTGATAGACCGTATTTACTCGAATACAATACGCACCCGAGTATAATAAGCACCCCTAAGAATGACCTCGAAAATCATGAAAAAATGTCTAACTCCTTGTATAATACGCAGTAGAAAAATGCAAAACAAGATGTCAATTTCGTGTTGAAACTGCAAGACCATGAGCTGAATTTGCTTTGCCGTATACCTATTACAGTGTAATCACGTAACATGTATTATTATCAAAAGTGGCACAGAACAACCAGCCTTTATTCATCATGTGATATCAACGCTTATCTCTCTTTCATTTCATTTACAATCAAACTGGCATAGACTTAAAATGTCTTAACTAGTACCCTCGTCCCAAACGATCGCTTCATTTTTTCTCTCTCGTTAGAATGAACGTGCGTGTCTACTACATTATGTGAACTTTATGCGGAGATCGCAGATGTTTGTGAAGACAAAATATATAAAGAATGAATGAATGAGTGTTACCCAAACTGTCGATGCTCGTGCCGTTACGGTCAAGTAGTTTCACCTGTTGCGTAACTATCGATTAACCAATTAAGGATAAATCATTATATCACCTGTACAATCTGCTAATCAGAAACCATTGCTAAATAACACAGCGCAAGTATTCTATCGTATTCATTAAATGCCACACTGTAGACATTACTCCTTTTATCGCCTTGGGCATTTACTACGGGAAGCAGACAGTATACAGACAATAGATATATCTCAAGCCTCGTGGGTTTGATTGACGGCTTTAGATACTTTAACGGACACACACACCCCTCTAAATCTGCCACTGAAGCTTAAAATTGTGGAAAAAAAGCTCCAGATTTCTAACCCTATGTATAATACGCAGTGAAAAAATGAGGGGTCAAATTGGCGAAAAAAAGTGTGAATTATATACGAGTAAATACGGTAAGTCATATTAGAAATGAAAGCAACAAGAGACTGGCATACATATATATCAGCTTAGCTGTTTAGTTTCATTTTCAAAGTCAAAACTGTCAAAATCCACCATAACTCTAGTTTTGTTTTTGTCCAATTTCTGAAATTGATTACTATTACCAGGAATTGTTACATATATAAGTAATTATATCTCTGTATAAGAGTCTGTCCCACACTATTCAACCTCAAGCTAATCAAACACTGTCAAGCTTAACAGAAAATCATTAGCCAAAAATGAATTGCTGTTTTGCTAGGATTTACGTTCATATCTACTTAAACATATATTTTTGAGTTTCTGTATTTAATTCTTTTCAAATATTAAAATAATTCAGAAACTATATAAAGTTATAAACCAATTAATTTGAACAGTGTTTGATGTTTTTCAACATATCGTTCTACCTGTCTGTGTTGTTTTGTCCACTTCCTGGTTGTATTGAAACCAGTAACGGCCAATCTTTCCCGTATTAGCCGAACCGGTACAGGGCACTACTAAAAGATGTTCCCAACCTGCGCTCAGACGACAAGTTCTCTTTAGTTTTATATTGATAATGAAGAAGGTGTGGCTCAGAGGATGGGGTGCTCGGCTCTTGACCGAATGGTCCTGGGTTCGATTCCCGCTGTAGGTACACCGGTGTTCTGTCTTTCGGACGATACAGTAAAAACTGAAGTTCCATTTCACAGTTGGCACGGCACGTAAAAGATCCTTCACTGCTTCGGGTGGGTCCGTTGCAAGAATGAAAAATTCTGTGCTATGTAGCAAACAAATTACCGCCACCATATACGTAATACGTGGAGTGACGTAAAACAATGATCAATTGTATTGGTAATTGGAGAAGAAGATGTAAGGGGTTGTCCGACGGACAACCTCTTCTGTTTAGGCAAGTCTTCGCTATCCATTCATGCAGATCGTCATATCATTTTTCATGTGATTTCAATATATTTCTGACCATACAAAGTATAATAATAATAAATCAATGAAAGAAGACTTTATGTCATGAATTATAACATAAATTTATGTTTTGTGTAGTATGATCTATGCTGAAACATTCTTTTCTCGTCAATTCTCGGCAAATCTCGGCGTATGTACAGAAAACAAGGAAAACCTTATATGTTCTTAATTGTTTAAGGCGCTTGTAAACTGAGTAATGATAGCAAATGTTGTAGGTTTAAATCATTTCTTGCAACTCCGAATTCTACAACAATTAAATAAAAAAAATTAATACAAGATATAATCTTCATGACTCTGAAATAAAGAACGTTGATCCAATCGTCGTAAAATGTCGTCCTTGTTAGTTTAGCGAGTAACTTGCAAGATCTTTCCTATAGTAGTAATCGTAGTAAACATAGCTGCATATGACGTATAACCTAATATGACGTCACAGCGATCGTGGTCATGGAAATCTACAAGACTTTCCGAAGCTACAAAAATTTACCTTTATATTCAAACACCAATATCTCACGAACGAGCAAAAAGGAAAATCTTATTAAAATCAGATCTTTTCATGTCACTATGATTCTCTACGCTGGAAAAGCGTAGCGATAAGTAAAGATCTGATTTTAACTAAACTTGGATTACATAGGTAGTGCGTTTTTGGCACATTATTTGGAGGTTTCTTTTATTACACCCTGTACACATTGTTCAAGGTCCTCTCGACCATTGCAGCAAGTAAAGGCAAGTGTAGCTTTATTACTGATTTGATTTCTTGCAAAGTAAAGGGACGTGACGTAATTTGCATCCATAAGTACCTTGTATATGTATATACATAGATGTTGACAACTGAGCCCAGTCAGGGTCGTCACTCCGGTAAGTGGTAAAGGAAGCGGACTCGATGTAGGAATTAAGAGAGGGGCGTTAGTATGGTACGTTCCATTGAAGTTTAAGTACCAAACATTTGGATGAAACTCAATTTCTCTGGATCAAAAGTCCAAATAAAACTAATTTTTTAGATACATGTAAGTAATGATTTGTTTCCAAAATCCGATTAAAACACACATGGTTAGAAATACAAATACTTTTTCAAAGCATAGCTAGAGCGAAATAACTGACACTTGTAACGTTTTCAAGATAAATTTTGAAAGCAAGTAATACAAGAAATTTAAAGTCTTTATACTAATTCGACCTATATTTAATTGATTGAAACTAACAAATTGATTAAACAAAGGACAATAACTCTGTACACAGTCTGATTTCTTTAACTGGCCTCAACTAGGCTTAACATTAGCAATGTTTAGTTATTATAATGCCGAATCATTACTTGCAGGTCCACATACAAATATAATGTTAACTACCACTCCAGTCTTTGTTATTTGAATTAATGTCCATGTAAGATATTGTTTAGGATGTGTCTTCAACATGATTTTTTCCGGGAAGAAATCCCGCAAGTCAAAGCTGTGAAGGGTGATCAGCAGCGAAGCTATACGTACATGGCTGACCGAAGTATCTGTTATGTTTTCACAAGTATGGGCAACACTTGGGATTTGTGTGTGTCTGTGTGTGTTTGTATGTGTGGTTTTGTGCGGGTATTTTCTTTCTTTCTTGATAGGGGATGGGGTGTGTTCAGCACCAGCTATGAATTCAAAATCGTACCTACCTATCCACAGGCGGATCTAGAAACTTTTGAAGGTGTGTGTGTGTATGTGCGTGTGTGTGGGGGTGGGGGGTGGGGGTGGGAGGTGTAGCCTCCCATGACTAATGTTTTGCACTATTCGGTCTGGATAGGGGGTTGCAGCCATAAAACTGGTAGAAAATGACCCCTTTTTTGGTCACCGTAAAATTTTCCGACCAAAAGGGGGGGGGGGGGGGGATTGCAACCCCCTCCCTCTAAATCCACCAATGCTATCAGGATAAAAAAACCAAACGAAACTCGGAGTTATTAATATATAAAAAACCGAAACAAATTACAAGCTTTCTTCAGAAAAAAATAAAATAGTATACCCTAGCTCTTCACACAAAATTTAAACTATTATATGACTCATTGGTTCTGAACGAGATGAACGAGTATCGGACAAAATTCCGAAAACGGTTCAAATTCGTTTTTTGTTGACAACTACCCCGAAACCTATCCGCCCGCTGACGCTTAACAAAGAAAAAAGTTGGTGTGGCCTTACGTGACATTGGTAAGTACTACAGAAATTAAATATAATGAAAGAGGATGTTAACGGCGTAGCTGCACTCTTTACTGAGGTGCTCATTGATTTTTATCCATCTAGAGCAGAGCTTAAAACTGTATCTTATAGGACAGATTCACGAAGTAATAGGACTAAAATCACTCTAACATTGGTGTGATCTAAGGCCAAACATTCCAAATATAATACATGTATCATTGTATAGCTACGATCCTGAATATGACATCATTGTACTGTTTGCTCCAATAAAATATCACAACTTTCCTTATTGAAAATGAAATGTATTAGAAAGCAGGAAGTAATTGTGATTATGTTAGTCATGACACCACACTGGTCAAGATTATTGTGATTTTGTTTGTTATGACACCACACTGGTCAAGATTATTGTGATTATGTTTGTCATGGCACCACACTGGTCAAGATTATTGCATTAATATGGTGGCGGCACTTCGCTGGTCCATTGCTTCATAATTCTGTGCTGTGCTGTGAACCCACCCGAGTCAATGAGGGATCGTATACGTGCCACAGTATCCCCTGGCAAGGGGGGGGGGGGGCATCTGTTTGTACTGTTTCATCCGAAGGAGAGATAGGAAGGCAAAAGATGATAAATCGCTATAGAAAACTCCCATCCACCCTATGACTTGAAGTTCTGTGCGATATCACTGCACCAGCCCGCTACCTATATGTAATTTTGAAGTGAGAAGAGATCTTTTGATCGTAAAAAGTACACATTAAGAAGGTGCCCAGATTATCTCCTCTTAATTTAAACCCACGTTTAATATCAGTTTTGTGCGAGTTCGGGTCAGATAGATTTCATCGATAAATCTTGGAATTTTTGCGACTCTGCTGGGAGTCACGGTTCCACTGATTCGGATAAGACTTATAAATGAGCCAGGGGCCTGTATTTCATTAAAGGTATTTTAACCCTTCAGAGAATTTTCAGCATTAACTATTTTACATTCATGTAAAGCAATATTATTCGAGAAATAACTAATTCAGTCCCTACGCTGACTAAAGATCAGACAAAAACTTATGCTATATTAACATTTTACGTGGAGTCTGATTTGATAGATTCGAAATATCAAATTGCACGAATTGAGCAATGTGTTACTGCATCCTTTGCCGAGACAGCAAATCAAAGTTATCAAAAAGTTTCTCTTTGAATTTTTCGACCAAAGGGGGTTCCAATCAATATAAGTACGGAAGTAAATCGATATAGACAAGTACATGGTATAGAAGTATACTATCACATGACAAACATGTATGTATAATGCTTAAAAAATCATGAAGCAAATATAACTTTCCAATGATCCTCGTTTACTTCTATGCATATTCTTTTTTCTAAATTAAAAATGTAATGGCATAGAACAAAATTTTTCTAACAACATGAATGTGTTAAGCGTATGAGTATCGTGACTGTCCTGTAGGAGATACCAATTCATCCTATGTGTCTGATGTCGTGATCATTCATGGCGGGCGTGACTGACCGGTAGGAGATACCGATTCATCCTGTATGTCTGATATCGTAATAATTCATGGCGGGCGTGACTGTCCTGTAGAAGATACCGATTCATCCTGTATGTTCTGTATGTCTGATGTCGTAATCGTTCATGGCGGGCGTGACTGTCCTGTAGAAGATACTGATTCATCCTGTATGTTTCATGTCATAATCGTTCATGGCGGGCGTGACTGTCCTGTAGGAGATACTGATTCATCCTGTGTGTCTGATGTCGTGATCATTCTTAGCGGGCGTGAGTGTCCTGTAGGAGATACTGATTCATCCTGTGTGTCTGATGTCGTAATCATTCATGGCGGGCGTGACTGTCCTGTAGGAGATACTGATTCATCTTGTGTCTGATGTCGTAATCATTCATGGCGGGCGTGACTGTCCTGTAGGAGACACTGATTCATCCTCTGTGCCTGATGTCGTGATCATTCTTAGCAGGCGTGACTGTCCTGTAGGAGATACTGATTCGTTTTATGTGTCTGATGTCGTGATCATTCTTAGCGGGCGTGACTGTCCTGTGGGAGATACCGATTTATCCTGTATGTCTGATGTCGTAATCGATCATGGCGGGCATGACTGTCTTGTAGGAGATACTGATTCATCCTGAATGTCCGATGTCGTAATCAGTCTTAGCAGGCGTGACTGTCCTGTAGGAGATACCGATTCATCCTGTGTGTCTGATGTCGACATCATTCATGGCGGGCGTAACGGTCATGTAGGAGATACTGATTCATTCTATGTGTCTGATGTCGTAATCATTCATGGCGGGCGTGACTGTCCTGTAGGAGATACTGATTTATCCTGTATGTCTGATGTCGTTATCATTCATGGCGGGCGAGACTGTTCTGTTGGAGATACTTATTCATCATGTGTGCTTGATGTCGTAATCGTTCATGGCGGGCGTCACTGTCCTGTAGGAGATACCGATTCATCCCGTGTGACTGATATCGTAATAATTCATGACGGGCGTGACTGTCCTGTAGGAGATACTGATTCATCCTGTGTGTTTCATGTCGTAATCGTTCATGGCGGGCGTGACTGTCCTGTAGGAATTCATCTTGTGTGTCTTATGTTGCAGTCGTTCTTGGCAGGCATGACTGTCCTGTAGGAGATACTGATTCATCCTGTGTGTCTGATATCGTAGTAATTCATGGCGGGCGTGACTGTCCTGTAGGAGATACTGATTCATCCTGTGTGTCTGATGTCGTGATCATTCTTAGCGGGCATGACTGTCCTGTAGGAATTCATCTTGTGTGTCTTATGTTGCAATCGTTCATAGCGGGCATGACTGTCCTGTAGGAGATACTGATTCATCATGTGTGTCTGATGTAATTATTCATGGCGGACGTGACTATCCTGTAGGAGATACTGATTCATCCTGTGTGTCTGATGTCGTAATCATTCATGGCGGGCGTGACTGTCCTGTAGGAGATACTGATTCATCTTGTGTGTCTGATGTCCTAATCATTCATGGCGGGCGTGCCTGTCCTGTAGGAGATACTGATTCATCATGTGTGTCTGATGTCGTGATCATTCTTAGCAGGCGTGACTGTCCTGTAGGGGATACCAATTCATCCAGTGTGTCTGATGTCGTGATCATTCCTAGCGGGCGTGAGTGTCCTGTAGGAGATACTGATTCATTTTATGTGTCTGATGTCGTGATCATTCTTAGCGGGCGTGACTGTCCTGTGGGAGATACCGATTTATCCTGTATGTCTGATGTCGTAATCGGTCATGGCGGGCGTGACTGTCTTGTAGGAGATACTGATTCATCCTGAATGTCCGATGTCGTAATCAGTCTTAGCAGGCGTGACTGTCCTGTAGGAGATACCGATTCATCCTGTGTGTCTGTTGTCGTGATCATTCATGGTGGGCGTTACGGTCATGTAGGAGATACTGATTCATTCTATGTGTCTGATGTCGTAATCATTCATGGCGGGCGTGACTGTCCTGTAGGAGATACTGATTTATCCTGTATGTCTGATGTCGTTATCATTCATGGCGGGCGAGACTGTTCTGTTGGAGATACTTATTCATCCTGTGTGCTTGATGTCGTAATCGTTCATGGCGCGCGTCACTGTCCTGTAGGAGATACCGATTCATCCCGTGTGACTGATATCGTAATAATTCATGGCGGGCGTGACTGTCCTGTAGGAGATACTGATTCATCCTGTGTGTTTCATGTCGTAATCGTTCATGGCGGGCGTGACTGTCCTGTAGGAATTCATCTTGTGTGTCTTATGTTGCAATCGTTCATGGCAGGCATGACTGTCCTGTAGGAGATACTGATTCATCATGTGTGTCTGATATCGTAGTAATTCATGGCGGGCGTGACTGTCCTGTAGGAGATACTGATTCATCCTGTGTGTCTGATGTCGTGATCATTCTTAGCGGGCATGACTGTCCTGTAGGAATTCATCTTGTGTGTCTTATGTTGCAATCGTTCATGGCGGGCATGACTGTCCTGTAGGAGATACTGATTCATCATGTGTGTCTGATGTAATTATTCATGGCGGACGTGACTATCCTGTAGGAGATACTGATTCATCCTGTGTGTTTGATGTCGTAATCATTCATGGCGGGCGTGACTGTCCTGTAGGAGATACTGATTCATCTTGTGTGTCTGATGTCCTAATCATTCATGGAGGGCGTGACTGTCCTGTAGGAGATACTGATTCATCATGTGTGTCTGATGTCGTGATCATTCTTAGCAGGCGTGACTGTCCTGTAGGGGATACTAATTCATCCTGTGTTTCTGATGTCGTGATCATTCTTAGCGGGCGTGAGTGTCCTGTAGGAGATACTGATTCATTTTATGTGTCTGATGTCGTGATCATTCTTAGCGGGCGTGACTGTCCTGTGGGAGATACCGATTTATCCTGTATGTCTGATGTTGTAATCGGTCATGGCGGGCGTGACTGTCTTGTAGGAGATACTGATTCATCCTGAATGTCCGATGTCGTAATCAGTCTTAGCATGCGTGACTGTCCTGTAGGAGATACCGATTCATCCTGTGTGTCTGTTGTCGTGATCATTCATGGCGGGCGTTACGGTCATGTAGGAGATACTGATTCATTCTATGTGTCTGATGTCGTAATCATTCATGGCGGGCGTGACTGTCCTGTAGGAGATACTGATTTATCCTGTATGTCTGATGTCGTTATCATTCATGGCGGGCGAGACTGTTCTGTTGGAGATACTTATTCATCATGTGTGCTTGATGTCGTAATCGTTCATGGCGGGCGTCACTGTCCTGTAGGAGATACCGATTCATCCCGTGTGACTGATATCGTAATAATTCATGGCGGGCGTGACTGTCCTGTAGGAGATACTGATTCATCCTGTGTGTTTCATGTCGTAATCGTTCATGGCGGGCGTGACTGTCCTGTAGGAATTCATCTTGTGTGTTTTATGTTGCAATCGTTCATGGCAGGCATGACTGTCCTGTAGGAGATACTGATTCATCCTGTGTGTCTGATATCGTAGTAATTCATGGCGGGCGTGACTGTCCTGTAGGAGACACTGATTCATCCTGTGTGTCTGATGTCGTGATCATTCTTAGCGGGCATGACTGTCCTGTAGGAATTCATCTTGTGTGTCTTATGTTGCAATCGTTCATGGCGGGCATGACTGTCCTGTAGGAGATACTGATTCATCCTGTGTGTCCGATGTCGTAATTATTCATGGCAGGCGTGACTATCCTGTAGGAGATACTGATTCATCCAGTGTGTCTGATGTCGTGATCGTTCATGGCGGGCGTGACTGTCTTGTAGGAGATATTGATTCATCCTGTATGTTTGATATCGTAATAATTCATGGCGGGCGTGACTGTCCTGTAGGAGATACTGATTCATCCTGTATGTCTGATATCGTAATCATTCATGGCGGGCGTGACTGTCCTGTAGAAGATTCTGATTCGTTCTGTATGTCTGATATCGTAATAATTCATGGCGGGCGTGACTGTCCTGTAGGAGATACTGATTCATCCTGTGTATCTGATGTCGCAATCATTCATAGCGGGCGTGAGTGTCCTGTAGGAATTCATCTTGTGTGTCTTATGTCGCAATCGTTCATGGTGGGCATAACTGTCCTGTAGGAGATACTGCTTTATGCTTTGTACCTCATGCCAACAAAGTGTATAGGGATCATTGTGTCGAATATCATAGTCGTTTTTGGATCTGTTTGCATTTAACCTATGTTTTCATGACATTTCTTCATGCAAGAGTGTTGTTTTCCTTTAGTGTCCTGTTACGTTTGTTGCTGTCGGGTGAATTTCATTCTCTTTCTTTTTCAGATAGTCATAAGTATGTCCGGTTTATCTGTCCTTTAAGAATATTAGTTTGAAAACGTCAGTACAAATGAAATGAAGTCAAGCTGTCTGATTTTAATGATGAGTTAAGTAAATATTGTAAAACTTTGGTATTTCAGATGAGCGGATATGCGTCTTATGATGATGCGCATGACACAAAATACGCAGACCCACACCCGGTTCCTCTTGTTGTTGCAAACGAAGCAACTCTAAAAGGATATGGAACGATAGTGACAGATTTTGATGCCACCGAAGTGGAGATCACACCTTGGCCAACTTCCGGATGGAGGAAGTTATACCCGGGTACTGGTACCTGTGGTGGCATTGTGAGTGGAGATTTTATCTATAAGTGGGAAGGTGACGTGTGTAAGGCGCTCAATAAAGCAGTAGGAGGGGATTACATCACCGGCAGACTTCCTGTTGGTGTCACAGCCAATAATCGAACTCACGTTCTGACAAGGGAAGCTAACTACCATCCGGACGGCGGGCAGGTATTCTATCCACAGAATAAAGATGCATTCGTCGCCTTGCTGGCACTTCCTGGTGATGACGTCAGAGCAGAGGATTTTGTTGCTTTTTATTTCGACGGCAGTTTTGGTGTGCAAATACATGCGAATATTTGGCATCAGCCAGTGTATCCGCTAAATGATTTGGCAACGTTTTCAGGAAAACAAGGAGCAATTCACGCATGCGTATGTGTGGATTTTGCTGAAGAATGGGGCCGATATCTATCTGTTCCTCTACAGCCACCTAAAAAGCAATGATGACTGTAAAATATTGTCTGATAACAAGATATCAAATTCTTCTTCTTCTAATTGTTATTATTATTATTATTATTATTGCTATTATTATACATTTTTTCCTTTTGTTCGTGCATTAAAAGTACATATCGTACTTGTATGTTCTTGTCTGTTTTGATTTGAGGCTCTTAATTAGAATAAGTGTTAACAGATCTTCATCTAGTTCTTTTTCAAAGAACGAAATTATAATAGCAAAGACTATAAATCACTTTAGTGGAATTATTGTCTCTTACGGTATCCAAAATTATTTCAACGTCCATTGTGTCTATCATCCATCCTTCCGTCTGTCCAGTGTGTCCATCCATCCATCTTCCCGTCCAGTGCGTCTATCCATCCATCCTTTCGTCCCTCCAATGCGTCTATCCATTCATACGTCTGGCCGTCCGAAACGTCTAACCGTCCATTCTTCCGTCCGTTCAATGTGTCCATTCATCCATCTTCCCGTCCAGTGCGTCTATCCATCTATCCTTCCATCTCTCGAATTCATCTATCTCTCAATACGTCTAACCATCCATTCTTCCGTCCGTCCAATGTGTCTATCCATTCGTCCAGTGTGTCTATCCATCCATCCTTCCGTCCCTCCAATGCGTCTATCCATTCACACGTCTGTCCGTCCAATACGTCTAATCATCCATTCTTCTGTCCGTCCATTGTGTCCATCCATCCGTCCAGTGTGTCTATCCATCCATCCTTCCGTCCCTCCAGTGCGTCTATCTGTCCATCCATCCATCCGTCTGTCCAGTGCGTCTGTTCTTCTATCCATTCATCCACAGCAGTATTCCCTTTTAATACATCGTCACCATTCATAGTATGTACTGTCCGCGCCACTCACTCTGGAAACTGGAAAATCTGGATTTTCAGTTATTCATCTTCCGAGTAATTTCAAAAGGGCAAAACCATTCATTCGATAGATCTTGTTTAGGCGTAACTTTTGGTGTATGCTATATGTTTGTATGAAGAAGCGTTCATATTTTATAGAATAAAATCAATTTTAGATAGGGCGATTTCCATGTTAAATTTTGACGTGACGTCGCCAGGTTTCCCATAGGCTCAATGTTAAACATCGGCGACGTCACATCAAAATTAACATAGAAAACGCCCTATCTAAAATGATTTTTCCCTATAAAATACGAATGCTTCTTCGTAGAAACATATAACATACACCAAAAGTTACGACTAAACGAGATCTGTCGATTGATATTAATTTTGTTAAACTATTTTAAAGATAAATAAGTGAAAATCGAGATTTTTCGGTTTACAAAGTGAGTGGCGCGGACAGTAAGAGTCTATTCGTATCATGATTCCATCGGTGACAATATCATTTCTTTATCATGCCGTTTCTAACGTACCACCATTTTTCTTATAGAAGCGTGGTTTTCAAACTCACCTTCACCCCATACCTATGTACCCTTCACCTCTTACCTCTGGACCCATCACCCCTTACCTCTGGATTCCCGGATCTTCCCTCCTATCCTCCCGACCTTCGCCTTTTAGCTCTGAACCATATCCTTTACCTCTGAATCTTACCTCATGAACTTCATCACTTACCTTTGGACCTTCAACCCTCACCTCCGATCCTCACATTTTAACTTTGTATCTTCACACCTTACCGCTTTTACTCCATACCTCTGGACTACTGGATCGTCACTCCTTCACGTCTTAGTTCCGGACCTTCAATCTTTTCCCTCTGTAACTTCATCCCTTACCTCTTGTCCTTCAGCCTTACTTCTGGACCGTCACCAATTTCTTTGCACCTTCACCCTTACCTCTATACCTATAACCTTACCTATAGACATACACACCTACCTCCGGACTTAACTCATTAATTCTAGAACTTCAACCCTAAATTCTGGTCCTTCACACCTTGCCTCTGAAGCTTCACCTAACTCTGGACTTTCACCCCTTACCTCTGAATCTTCACCTAACTCTGGACCTTCAACCCTTACCTTCACCTCTTGTCTCTAGATTTTGGCCACCTACCTCTGGACTTACTCCTCGTCTCAAGATCTTCACTCCATACCTCTGGCAAATTATATTTAGTCGGTAAAATAAAGTACGCCAGTGCATCTGCCGGAGGTAAGTATATTTTCTTGATTTCTAATGTAAGTGGAAAAGGTCTCTCGATCGAGAGGTTCCGGTTTCGTTTCCCGTCCTTGCACACCAGTGTTGTGTCTTTCGGTTGAGACCCCAGTGCCATCGAGTAGACTGTGATAGGTTCAAGCACGAAGTTGTTGTGTTAGTTCTGTGTATGGGATTATGGAACAAATTCATGGGAATGGCTGTGATGGGTTCGTTGCATGTGGTTGACAGTAGTGGATTCTTTGGATAATATTGGCAGTGGTGGATTCGTTGCATGTGAATGACTGAAATGGGTTCATTGTAATTAATCTTGATGGATTAGTTGCATAGTATTGGCTGTGGTGGATTCAGTGCATGGGATTAGCTGCTCTGGCCGAGTTTGTTACATGGGATTGGATGCGATGAATTTTGTTAGTTGTGACTAATTCGTTACATGGGATTGGCCCCGTTGCATGGAATTGAGCCTGTTGGGGTCGTTGCATGGGATTGAACCTGTTGGGCTCGTTGCATGGGATTGGCTGTGATGTATTCATTGCAATGGATTGGCTCTATTGCGTGTCTTATATGGGATTGCCACTATTAGGATCATTACAATACAGTGGTCATATTGGGTTCGTTGCATGGGATTAGCCGTGATAGGTTCGTTGAATGAGAATGACTGGGATGGGTTAGTTACATGGGATCGGCAGTGGTGGAAACGTTCGAGTTGACTGTGGTGGGATCGATTACATGGTATGTATAGGGTTGACTGCCTTCGACGGATTAGTTGCGCGAAAGTTGGGATTATTGTTTTAGATTTTCTTGCAGATGTGATGGTTTTATGTCTAAATGTAAAGGCATTTCATGTAGATGTGCAGGGTATGATGAATGGGGTCGGCTTACGTTATGCCCGATGTAGGAGTTGGCTGCGGCAATGCCTCTGCATAAAGTTAGATATAGTGGATTGTTCCGTGAATTGGGGAATTGGACGCTGTGCATAGGCGTATGAACCGGGGGCCGGAGCCCCCCACCCCCCTTACTAACATGTGATTTTTTTCTGGAAATGTTAACATAGATGGCGACCGCCTACATATTCGTCAAAAATATTTTCTCTAACACACAAACTCCGAATTTCTATTAGCAAGTTCTTTATTGTATATCAAACGGTAGATGAACTCATTCACGCAAGAGAAATATTTCAAGATTTTGCAACACCCCCCCCCTTTCCACACACACACACACACACACACACCTACACACACACTTTTGATTTGCTTCCTACGCCATACTACCATTATATGCATGAAAATCAGACAGTGAAAGTCACATAAGACAAACGAACATCAGTAATACCATGTCAACATGATACAACAACCGATCCATTATGTGGGGTTGAAGGAGGGGAGGGAGTCAATGTATCAAAATTTACCAACGTTCACTTTAAATAAAATCTCTTTTGTTCATAAACAAACCAAACATTATTTTGATATGTGAAAATATTTTACTTGTTTCTGTAACTACAAGGCAAGAACTGCCACACATGTAACATATAAAGAAATAATTCACTGCTCTGATCGACTCACAAGGTCTCTAAATAAAGGTTGATAATTAAATTTGTAATACTTCTACAATTTTGAAATACATGTATAATACCAGTAACTCCGTATTTTCTAAAGAAAACAAAATGCTGTAGTTTCACACGAACCAATAGTAAAGATAAAAGATGACTTTCTCCAAAATAATTAAAGATGAAAACATTTAACAAATAGGTGTCAACAGACAAAAAAATTAACGCTTAAGGTATACATATAATATATATAAAGGCCATTTAAATAAGGTGACTTATCTGCCCTTGGTAAGAACTCTCCTACTCTTTGAATATCACGGAGAAGTATGTGTATCAAAGGGAACGTTACTCGACGAACTAAATCTCGCCATGGTCCATTAACCATACAAATAAGAACAGTCATCTGAACTGTACAACTGTTTTACCATACCATTACCTTAATAAATGACCAAGAGCAGATAACTCACGTTATTTATACGGTACATTGAATATTCAAAGACTCACATACACATTGTAAAAGGATACCCAAAATCATTAATCTGATTTTTCTTTTTAGAAGCATTAGATTTTTACTTGGCAACGTTTTCATTGACTTCTTTGCTAAAACACATTAAAATGGGAATGATATATTCGATGACACCACACAAGTTAAATGAATTAGTGATACAGAATGTTAGATATCATTTGACTTATATACAATACCCTGAGATTTCGTAACATAACAAATTTGAATAATGTGAAATACGCATGTGCTGAACAGTTTGAAGTGTCGACGAGACATTTTGTTTAGCAATGCTGGGCTTCATGGTTAATTAAAACAATTTCCCCATGAAATGACAAACCCGGATAAATTATACATGTTCTGCAATTTCAATTTGCTGTTCAGTAAATTATGTTGTACTTCATATACAAGTATATTTAGCTGCCCATTGTACAACTTAGTACCAGAAAATGGGAGTGGATTGTTATGAACGACTGAAATTTCTTCTGTTAATATCGAGATAATGTTATATCAAAACTTTCTTGAAATGCGAGTCCCTGATACAAAGTCTGTAGCAATACCAGTATGGTTATCAATACAATGTACACAATCTAACTCCATACATTGAAGAATTCCAAAGAGGGAGAAATCTATCTTTAAAAGACAATTAATTCCATTTAATGTACTAAAACTCACATTAGTTATATTCGATACATAATAAATCTTCATTAACATTTGATTGCTTCTGAATTCAATTATTTCTAATGAGTTTACTCCCTTTTTGTAACTCTTTAGTACACTCCGCCTGAGTTGAATGATGTAGTGCCATGTTTAAACAAAAATACAATAAAAATCATAAAGATAACAAAATTAAGTCCACAGACTTCAAAATATTTTGTAGGTTTTTTTTGTGGCCCCCTCTTCTTAATCACATTATTGCACTCTGTGCCAAAGTTAACAACGATCGTGTGTAAAGAATGGTGCAGTGACTGCTTTTGTTTTCCTGTCATTGTTCTTTCGGAGCAATAAACCAGGAAGCCGGAGGTAAACCACTTTCAGTAGATATAAACCCTACTGATCCGCATTCTTTCTTGTTAATACGAAGACTCAGGTACCCCTAATGTACCATGTCACTTCCTTAGAATTTTTATCATTTACAAGAAGACATACAAGGGCAATTTTTAAAAGAATATGAATCATTAAATATTAACCTAAAATATTTATTAAAAATTTAGATAATGATAAAAGAAAAAAAAACTTTTATTTTTTAAAAGATCTATAGAAGTACCGAAGCAAAAGAACCACTGCACCAATCTACATTGCTTCCCTTCCACTGCTTGAAGTAAATGATTCATAAACAGCATCTCCAAACCTCGTAATGTATACAATCTATTTAAGGCCCAATCAAAACAATAACAAATGGCCATGCTGGTCAAAAGTGTTCAAACTCTACAATATTTTTCTCTCGACCTGTTCGATTCAAGAAATTACTTCTGTAGTCGAAATTGTGTAACTGAAATTCACATTATCAGAAATTTAAGGGGGAAACTGAGGAAGAATGCAAATAAGAACAATAATAAAGAAGAATAAGGTTTAGTTATCTACCTTCGTCAATTTTTCTTAAGGGCAGATCAGTGACCGCAAAGAAAACAGTATTTTTTTAATAACACAATAACTATCATCTAAAAAGGGGGAGGGGGACGTCTCATGCATTCCGGCACTTAAAATGTGATATCTTGCCTGAAATCCTAGTTCTCCTAAACATTGACATTCAAATGAGTTGGTATGGAAATACCATTGTACAATCTCAATCCTTTTTATATTATGAATGCTGAATACTCATATTTTTCGGAATTCAAGGTTTTGTTCTAACTGTATTGTATTTATCTTAATCGACATGTTACAGTATGATTTCTTTTTATACATCATTGCTACAAATCGGGTTGCTTTGGTAGTTCTATAGCTAACAAGTCTACGACATATTAAATGCAGCAACCACACCAGACGTTCCGAATTACAATGATAACTTATTTTGACATTGTTATCTTCAGGATTATATGAAGGGAAAAATATATTTAACATATATATATATTGACAGATTGAGCTTCCTCTTAAAGTTAATAAAATTCAA
Source organism: Pteria penguin (assembly GCA_035048485.1). Lineage (NCBI taxonomy): Eukaryota > Metazoa > Mollusca > Bivalvia > Pterioida > Pteriidae > Pteria > Pteria penguin. Next base: position 29,612,847 of record CM068586.1, read on the forward strand.
ATTCAGATCTAATCAAATCTGAAATCCATGACAGATTCAAATAATTAAGATAACAGATCTAAAACTAATGACAGTCAATGACAACATTGAATAAAATACACACAAGATACAACTCAGGATTCCAGTCTGTACTGCCCGGTGACTTTAGCCACTGACCAATGCACCAACCTCAATGACCATAAACCTTGAGCCTGATACAGTAAATGCTGTAACACCATTGTGTTATAGATAGACAAAATCCGCAGAGACACAATTATACATATGATATAGGATTACACTGATGAAGATATATATGTATATATATATATATATATATAATATATATTGAAGTACAATTGTTGACATATAAGATGTAAGGTATTGAATGTCTTTTGAAAATTCAAAAACAACCTTTGTAGACTAATTTTACAAGTACAAGTACATGTGTATTTGTGTTTCCTTAGCTACCAGATTGATTCACACTTCAGACAATGACCCGTTTTATTATGATTGGTTCAATTTGAATTTTCAAATTTTCAATATCCAATCAAAAGATGAGGTGATAAGTTGCATGAATATACACATAAGTAGCACAACACTTGAGGTAGACTTCAGAACATCACAAGTATTATTGATATATTCATTATTATCTACAATTATTTTGCCTATAAAATAATATAACAGTGTGAATTGATGTCTCAGAAATTTGTAGATACATGTATTTTGCAAAATTTCTACCAATAATTGTATATTGACCGACATATTGAAGTAAAATGAAAATCTACCAAAAAAGCAAAAACAATAATAATAATAATAATAATAATAATAATAAAAAGACTGGGCAAATACGATAGAGTTCTGTTTATACCAAATAATCAATTATTTTTGAAAGGTAACAAATTATTTACATACATTTTTTTTTCTCATATTTTCCCTAAAAAATTTTATGATGAAGCTGTGGATTTCTTTATGCATAGCACTTTCAAATCAAGTATCAACATTAAAGAAGTAAAGATGGTTTTCTTAATTTTTCATTAATGAGTAGTTTGCGAGACAAAAAATGTTTTAAATCACAATGTCTATCAGCTTGTAAACAGATTCAGTACAGGTGAGGGTCTTTCCCTTTAACCTCCATTTTAACTAGGATAAATGTCAAAATAAAATCACCAGAATTTATAATTACCACCCTCCCCCCAACCTGATATTGAATTACGACAAAGAAATAGAGATTATAAATATAAATAGCATATCTGATGTACTTTAACAAGAAAGTCACAACAAATCAAATTAAATTGCAATTTACATTGAGGTACTCATGTTAAACAAAATTAAAAAAAAGACTCTCTGCATACATGAAATTAAAATAAAAGAAAATGAACGGATGATACTCAAAACAATACAGAACAGTTAAATAATATCGACCAACATAAAGAAAACTTAAATAAGATGAGGTACTTCGTATGATTACACTTTGTATACTATCTAGATATTCAAATACATTAAACTTTCTTTCACAAGTACTTCAAAAGACTGAGGTATTAAATTTTCTAATCTACATCTAATAAATTGCTTGTGTTTAAATAATAACCAAAAACAATTCAAATTCCTGAATCAACATTAATTCCTTACCAAGGAAATAAACAATAAGTTTTGTTAAACCAGAAGTATTTTCAACAAATCATGAGGTATTTTTTATCTGGATGTTAATCCATAGAATTAATATATGAACAAAAGTGTTAAACTATATGAAAATCACATAAATATGTATTGTAGATATATATTCTGAGGTAATTTGTGTCCAAATTTATCCAAGGTCTGGTGCGAAACGACGGACAATAAAATGCTTCAATAAGAGTTATCTCTCTTCTGTCATACACGTGTAGCACTTTCAGCATTCGCCTTCTCCGTCATCCGCACCAAACCCAGGCGATGAGGTATTTGCGTTACTCCAAGAAAGCGGACTTCGCCGTTTTCGATTTCCCAGCATTTTGCACACACACAGCAAATGCTGACAGTCACGATGTATATACAAGTTAACAACAAAACAACAGTAGAGGAGATGTATACATATATATAATGAGCATAACACTTTATAATTGAGAAAACTTTTCCATACTTCAAATTAGAACCAAATGCATTAAAACCCGTAATCTTGTAGAATACAAACTAACTAATGTCACTTTGAACCTCTAACTATCCATGTCCCTTGTGTCATTAACGTAAATGTTCAGCTATATGCAATGAGAAGTACATTCTGTCGTGGCAGTTCTCATTGCAAACTGGACAAGCGAAGGGATCACTCTTCCCTCGAACATGAAGCTTCGAATGAATCCTATACATCGCATATTCGGAGAAGTAGCATTCACAGTGATCGCATTTGTAGAGTTTACCCATGGCCAGGAGAGTTGAAATGCTCTCATTCGAGTTGTCTAATCCTGAACTTGTGTGCTGCTGATAAGTGGACCCACCTTCTGAATGTACGCTGATATCGCCAGGGCTTTGTGGGCGTGAAGATACCGGATCAGGTCCCAGTGTACAGCAATTTTTCAACTGTATTCCAACATCTGTACAATTAGTTGTAACACTTGGAATCGAGGTGATTAATGGCCGAGTTGGCTCCGATTCCGTAGTCGTCCTTGACCTTTCATCGTTGACCGATGTAGGTGAAAATTGGTCTAGGACACTGTTGCATCCCATTTCATCTACCTCCGTGATTTTGGGCGACATCTTTGGTACCGAGAGATTGAGTGCGTTCGTCTGAGGCGACTGACTAGTAGATGGGACAAAACTGGCGAGTCTAGGAGGGAGATCTGGTGTAGACGGCAGCGAAGAGGGAAATATAGAGGGAAAAGTTGCCGCGGCAACAGCGGCTTGATGATTGTGGTAGTTCATGAAGAAGTTAAAAGTTGCATTTGACATCGGAGGTGAGCTAAACATGTTACCATAGGGGGATTCGGAAAATACTGACGTATCCATTTTCTTTGTGCGTACTTCTTCCGGAGTGGAACGATTTTCCCGTGACGGTGTGCGACGGGAGCTTGAACTTGGAGATTCACCAGAACCGTTTGTTCCAGCACTAAGATTTTGTTTTTGAGCGATGTTGCCATTTTTGACGAAAAGATCCCAAACGCTTTCTGCCGATATTCCATGACGACGAGCATGGCGGCGAAGAGTGGATCCTCGCGTAAATTTGGCTCCACATATGCTACATTGATATGGCTTGATCCCTGCATGAAGCTTAAGGTGAGACTTCATATTATTTTTGTATCCGAATCTCTTGCCGCAAATAGGGCAGCTATAGGGCTTCTGATTCTCGTGTGCTTTCATGTGGTATGCCATGTGGCTAGTGGGATACTCTCTACCGCAGAGTGTACACGTTTCCCTAGGCTCGTTGTCGTCTGCTGGTGGTAAAGGAGGATCTTCCATGCTAGGAAGATTGTCAACTGGGGACTCCTGACCAGGAGAGTTTTCGTTGTCATTTGAATCGGACAGATTTTCTTCGTCATTTTCCTGCTCAGCTTCTTCGTCCATTTCTCCATCTGCTTCGTCGAGCATTTCTGTGTCATCTGCGCTTGGTGCGTCTATAAGAAACTGTAGTGATTCCTCCTCATTTTTAGGTATATCGTGCATTTGAAGATGTTCGTATAAATCTCTGTGCGATGGCAACGTCCTTCCGCAATGACGACAAATCCAAGGTCCCACGTGATGTCGGCGCTTCATGTGAATGCGCAAACTAGACTTGTGTGCAAAATTTGTGCCACAAACTGCGCATGCTAGATTTTCTTCGTTAAGATGTACCTTCTCATGAGTGATGCGTAGAGCTGCCTTTGAAAAACGGTCGCCACAAAAACGACACGCATATGGCTTAAATTTGGTATGAATTTGCTCGTGAACGTGAAGCTGCCATGACGATAGAAAAACTTTGCCGCATACTTCGCATTTGGTATCCCCGCCATGTTCCCCCTCTTCGTCTTTCCCTCGTTCCTGTGCTTCAGTACCGTCTTCTCTTTCTATGACACCATTCAATTCTTCGTGAGACAAATTATGAGCTGAAGTTTCCATGTTGTCTGTAGCGTCTTTAAAACCCTGATTTTTCGATCCGTCCGACGGGTAAGGACCGAGCGCAATGTCGTCTTTATCCGTATCTTCTTGACTTCCGGTACTGCCATCGGTCCTGAGCTCACTTGGTTGAGACTTCGTAAAATCGAGTCTTGCACGAGACGCAAATGGAGAGGAGAGATACTGAGAGAGTTCCATATTATGATTGTGAGGGGAGCCGTGTGACTCTGATCCAAGATGAGAAGCATGTTTTTGAGACTGATTGTGAGACGACGAATGAGCATGCGCTTGATCTTGAGCTTCCTTTTTAACTATAACACTCGAATGGTAATTATAGCCGTTACCCTCCCTCCAAGATCCGTCGTCCAACCTTGGCGGTGAGTTCAAAACTGGTGAGGTAGATTTTAAATGAGCTTTAATATGACTTCCTGACATTGCTTGTAATTTGGCTTCAAGTGACCGAGTCTCCTGAATACTTTTGGAGATGAGTGATGAGGTAGGTAAGGTTTGAACTCTCTGACCAGCTCCCTTTTTGGCGTTGTCTTCCGGAGCTATACTACTACAAACCGCCGCCCGAAGCAACGGACACCGCTTCTCGTGATAACGGCGAGTAGTAGATCGTGTGAAAACTTTGCTGCAATACGAACAAGTCCGAGACTTCCTTGGGTAGCCATTCGGAGTGAATTGATACAGATCGCTCGGATACCCATAGCTCGGCATCGACACGCCGCTTAACCCGTATGGAAATGTATCTGACGCCATCCCTTTAAAGGATGAGTTCTCTGCAAAAGAAGGACTAGTTTTCAATCTCCCGGATTCTCCCTGACTAAAGTCCAAAGCCAAATTTGTACCCGTGTATAATCCCTGAGAAGAAGCACTGTGATGCGTCTTGTTAGATAAATCCATTAGAATATGATATATATAACATATGTATATGTAAATAAAATGTTAGAGCATGATTTCCCTGAATAAAGCTGTTTTATCCCGTATTGTCCGTTGAAATGTTAGCGATAATCTACATGCCTACGTCACTTTCAATCTGAAAAAGAGAAAATATACAACGTATTAGTAAGTTTATTTCAGTATCGTTTTCAATATGTAGTTATAGCAGTACTAGTAGTTGGTGTAGTAGTAGTAGTAACGTTGTACTTTGAACTCATGGACAAATCATTTCAATGTTCGAACCGGCTGGTTGATTGATTTTGGTTAACGCCACACCATGATTATTTTATCTCCATGGTTAACGCCACACTATGATTATTTTATCTCCATGGTTTACGCCACGCCATGATTAATTTATCTCCATGGTTAACGCCACACCATGATTATTTTATCTCCATGGTTAACGCCACACTATGATTATTTTATCTCCATGATGCCGGCACCGGCTTTGTACTCGGCTGAAATTCTGACCTACGCAACGGACCATCATGAATGAACCTAGAACTCTTCGATAGTGAACAGAATTCCAGAACTGTGTCTGTTCCTTGCAACCAGTGTGTATCAAAACTATGTTCATAATTACAACAGCATATGATGTCCAGGGCACTTGGTCCTTTGCTCCACTTTACTTAAATTACAGCAAGCTCGTGGCGAGCCTGGGTATCTTAGACATAGGCGACTAAAGCGAGTTTAGCTCATTTTGATAATTTTCATTTCATTGTGGATATATAAAAGGACTTCCTTTTAAATTGAAAGTCAGAAAATGAATGAGAACGGGAAAGACACCTGGCTTAACTACAGGGAGATCACCAAGGATATGTACAATAAAACTTGGTAACACGTAATACAATATACATGTATACAATGACATTACAAAAATACTGATTGTATGGCAAATGAAAATATTATTTTGTCGACTTTTAGCATGAGGATCAAGATACTGAACATGACTGCATAAATGTGAAAGTAAATGTAAATGTCACTTTCAAATACAACCTTGACCTGAAAGGATTTTTTTTCATTTACATGTAATTTACAAAAGAGCTAATGACATGATATTAACAATTTGGACATTTCTTTACTTTCATTCTTAAGTGACTCGTGCTAACCTTAACTGACAAAAAATGTAGGTCAAAGATCATGGTCAAGGTCACCAGGTCAATGGTCTTGGTGTAATTTGAAAGTCTTTATTATTGGAGTATGCATGCCAAATATGAGGTCTCTATCTCTCACGGTTCAAAAGTTATGGCGAGGGTGAACGTTGACAACAAACAGGCAAACGGACAGACAGGTAAAAAAAAAACAATATGCCCCAGAACTATCGATCCGGGGGCAAAAACGGGAGATCATAGATTTATAGGATCAACGGGCATGATTAGAGGGTGTTTCATATGTAGCTATTCAAGCAGTTGTTAATTTCAATAATTTCATTTATTATCAACCCATATACATACTCTACCTACACTGTATAAATCAAAATCAAATAATTTTATCATGCAGTGTATAAACTTCTCGGTCCTATTTGTAATAAATTATAAGTGGTATTACACTTTGATTGTCTTCCCACGCAATGTTTTTAAATATCAAGTTTAAACCGAGCTTTTAAATTGCATTGCAATGTCTACTTTAGATGACGAGAAATAAACGAACATCTAAGAGACAAATGGCTGGTGTTATTACACAGGTCAAAAGATGAGTAGAGCATACATTGTCTTCTTGCCTGCATTCATATTGCAACCCCGCCACTTTTCGATATCACGTATGGTTCTATTCATGAATACAAAACACATGTTCTGAACTAACAAAAATGACTATTAATTGCCATGGCCTAAACATCATTTTGAAAGTTGTCTTCGCAACATCAAAATGAAATCAATCAATGTTTTTGGCAGAAAATGTGGATATGATAGTCTACCATTTTCTGTATAAAAAGCAAAGTGTACGGTTACAGGTGGTTGACCTATGGGGCCCATAAGGGGAGGAAGAACATCAAAATGAGGCTAGTGAACTACATTTTTGACTAGAAGCACGCAATCCTGATCGTATACAGTACATGTATGCATTGAATGCATGCCTTTCCCACTATGGTATCAGATAGAAGGAAGTAGAAAAAGGAAATTCTCAAACACAACGGAGAGCATGTGAATCCCGTATGTAGTAAGGTTGACATTATAGTGGATAGTAAATTCGAAGGAAGAGTGAGAAAGCATGTTCCGTGGTAGACATTGCTTGGGGAATCGTAACCGAGATAGATAAAAAGAAGGCACATTCAGAGACGATATGTTGACAAGGATAATAACTTAACGAGGTATCCTGGGTGTAACAAAAAGGGAAACATCAAGTGAAAACATAAGAGATGATTCATGACGAAGTTTAGCTTGTATCAAGATCCATTTTAGGTGAAATAAGGAGGGAATCCCCTCTCTCTCTCTCTCTCTCTCTCTCTCTCTCTCTCTCTCTCTATTAAGCTGACACTGTTATCATGACAATTTTTTTAATTAGCTGGCGAGTTATATCCACTACATGAACCTTCCATCTATAACGATTGATTTAAATCGCCGGTAAATTAGCTCAGAATCTACACATGAACGAGTTAATATCTACGTAGGTGTATTATGACATCCATAAGAAAGAACATTTTCAACATGACTGGATATAAATCTTCTCCGCTTGATAAACTACACAACGAGCGTGCAGCTGTAATTCATGACTTACTGTCAAAATTAGAATAAAAACAATCGGCAGCTGTCATCGCTGTAAATTATGCACGGCGCATCTATGGTTCGAATACTTAGATTTTACGAAATTCGATCTCTTCGTATACTTGCTCAGTTTATATAATATTTCAGTGGCGGGTCTAGTAGCGAACAGATCCGAAAAATTGTATTTTAAGTAGCTAATCGTGAAGTAAATTTGCCCGACTAAGTTTGTAAATGGCGAATATAGAAATAGATTTGCCCGAATAAATAAGTTTCTTAGTGGCGAATATAGTAATGGATTTCCCAAAATCATTATTTTTCAGTAGCGAACCCAGAATTAAGATGTTACAGAGTGCTAGTTGACATATTCACTGTTGTCAAGCGGCGCAAACCCGTGTATATATCATTAAAATAACCCTCAAATTATATCCTACAGCTGTCCATTATATTGTGTAAGCTTAACATTATTAATAGATCCGTCCACCTTGTTTACCCACCTTGTGCCATTGACCATTGTACATAACTACCCTATTATTCCATCGATTTTTTCTTTAATCTCAATGCACCTGTAGAGCGTGCAAACAACTGCGTACATACAAATCAATATGTTCTACTTTAAGACCTCCCCAGAGGCTTGCATTTCAATTATAAAGTGACCAATGTGTTGGTCATTGCTCAACAAGGAGTGGTGGACATTTAAACACAACAAAGGAAAGAGTATGAGTAAATCAGGTCAAGATGGCCAAATCGTTATCTGCTTAAGATCTGCTATGCTAAATCCGAGTTTTCATTTTAAAAACATCATTACATACGAGGTTTCTAGTATATAAAGTGATGTCTCCCTTTCTGCTGGCCCGGGTAATTTCCAGACTAATGGCATGGGTATATTCCGAATTCGACCCTTGATCAATTCATTTTAATAGCACAACGTGAAAGATGGAAGAATTAATGTTCATATCTTCTGCCCATCCGTCATGTATGCGAAAATTCATACACACTATAAATCCGAACTTGACCATTCCTGTCAAATAAAGATATATATATATATATATATATATATATATATATATATATATATATATATATATATATATATATAATATATATATATATATATATATATATATATATATAAATATATAGTGTTCCCATACAGCCCTGTTTTCCTCAAATTAGCTAGAGTTATCTCCCTCACTGGAGTACAACTCTCGGACTTTATCCATCAATGCTCATATAAAAATGCTTGATTTAACTTAATTTTATGAAATAATCGCATCGTTTATCTAAATGTTTTACAGAACATTTTCAACTGATTGATTTATTTACGGATTAATTAAGAATGAAGTCACGAAATCTACCCTGATAAATAGTTAATTTCTCAGAAATCTAATAAAGTTTACATGGTAGAGATGGAAAAAGTCCGAAAGTTGTACTCCAACATGGCCGCTAATGCTAGTGGTATGACATCACATGGGCAAACTCTATATATATATATATATATATAGAGAGAGAGAGAGAGAGAGAGAGAGAGAGAGAGAGTGTGTGTAGTATAGTATAGTATAGTATAGTAAGTTACCAGCGAAAATATATAAACCAAAATTGAAATGACGGACCTACCGAAGTATCAGTTTCCTATCGATTTAGCAAGCGTAAATAAAAATTAATATAAAAAAAAAACAATAGCAAGTCAATATAATTACCATCCAAATAGGGCAACTATGAATGAGGCAGCTTAACTGACGGTTTATCGAACTTTATATAGCAAGTTTCTGGAATATACAAGTACAATAGGAATATCCCAAGTACTGCATAAAATATACAATTCAAAGATACATGTAGCAGATGGTAAACTTTGATTGAGGGACACTTTGGTCAACATGTCGCAGAAGTCAAAGGAATGCCGAGAACAATCAAGTATTCCATCGTGTTGTAGATATTTGTCTAACACAGTTATCTGCCTTGTTTATCTGATGTCATAACTTTCACTACATTTTCTACATGGCCGGGTTGTCGATAACCCTCCGGATACGGACTTGCTCGGACATAAAGCATCAGGTACATTGCTGATACTATCCAAATCAATCGGCAATCACGGTCACACATTCCAACACTGCGTTTAACAATATGTGACGATAACTCTTTGTACAACGTGTGTACATGTACATGTAAGTACATACAAGAAACACGCCCAATTTCAAGACAGATGAGTCATTTTTCTGGTATGAAGCAAGTCTATTTACATGCTTGAAGTGCATAACAATTGCAATGAAGTCAAAGGCACTGCTTACACTATAGATTATGACATACGAATATAATGAATATGTAGGTCAGTATATTACATAACACAATCAAATTGACCTTAAAACCATAAATATTACACCGGAGTCAATCCAGCACATGAAGCTATATAGAATACTTTTGAGAACGTACACTGGAATAATTTATTCTCAATGCCTTGAAATGGTAAGTTACAATACTCCAGTTACTATAAAGAATGACAATGGTGGCGAAATCGGCGGGGATAGGATCCGCCCCACATTTTACACTACATTTATCATTACATTCAATCATCCATAAATCTTCTTGATTTTCTTTTTCGAACACTTTTGCTATCTCCACTGATCTTAGAAGCACATTTATTCTTAAATACCACACCATCCATGCAGGTAGCCCCCCCCCCCCCTTCCCCCACCCAACCTCTTTTCCTACGAAGTCGTTTCCAGTATCACTATTTTAATAACCTGGTATAAAAGTTCAACTCAGTAAGTAACTTAGTCATTTTCTCTACTCATTACTTTATCCGCACCACCCCTGAATCTACCTCTTCAGATACTAATTTCCACCGACGATACAAAGGAAAACACCGGGAATATGTTCTATACAATTAATAAATATGTAATTGAATACATTACATAATACAACAATGAACAGAATATAATAACAGTGTTCGAATATACGTTCCCTATTATCATTATCAAAAATGTGACTCCTACCACACGCAGGGATGGAATGATAAACGAACGGAAGGACAGACGGACGAATGTCAGACAAAGTTATTTATATCGTGTTGTTTCGTAGTTAACTCAAAAAGTTTAAATTACGATCGTCCCATACGGGCAGTGAGTAAAACGTACAATCTAAAATGTATTACATGAGGTTTGTTTGCTTGTTTGGTTGAGGGGGCTTTTTGCGTCTATCTATTTATTTTGATATCTAGTGGTCAATATTTACACGGGATTATAAAAAGACGGTCTATAATGTTATAAATCCTTCTTGCATATCGCCCTTATCTGTTGATCTGTCGTGGTTCCTTCCACACCGGCTTTACACGGTAGTCCCCACCATTACTCTATCTATCCACCGTGATTCTGACTAGACGAACAATATTTCAATTCACTTCACCGAAGTTTAAGTGCACATTCCTAAAATATGTACAATGCAATACTCCAAGACACCGTATCCCCCACTACTGAGAAAATACCTAATCCCCTCGCGTCCTCACAGTGAAGAGAAATCACCATCCAAGATACTCGGGATTCCTTATAGAAATAACCTTATCCCCACGGTCATTGTAGCCTCCTCACGGTGAAGAATTACAGAAAACACAACAACTCCTCATTGCAACCCCGCCCCCTCCCCCGAAAAAAAATCAACACCCACGATACTCGGCAATTCTTACAGAAAATACCCTATATCCCCGACCATTATAGCCCCTCAAAAGTAAGAAAAATCACCAACAAATTAAGAAAAATCACCAACAAAGTAAGAAAAATCACCAACAAATTAAGAAAAATCACCAACAAAGTAAGAAAAATCAACACCAAAAATACTCGGCAATCTTTACAGAAAATATCCTATATCCTCGGCCATTGTAGTCCCTCAAAAAATAAGAAAAATCACCAATCAAGTAAGAAAAATCACACCCAAGTAAGAAAAATCAAAACCCAAGATACTCGGCAATCTTTACAGAAAATATTTCATATTCTCGGCCATTGTAGCCCCTCAAAAAGTAAGAAAAATCACCAACCAAGTAAGAAAAATCACACCCAAGTAAGAACAATCAAAACCCAAGATACTCGGCAATCTTTACAGAAAATATCCTATATTCTCGGCCATTGTAGCCCCTCAAAAAGTAAAAAAAATCACCACTCAAAGTAAGAAAAATCACCAGTCCTAAATACATGGGTACCTCCCATTACGTCACCTTGCCACACCCCATTTAGGGTCTTCGCTGCATAGTTTCAGCGTAATATATTTATTTATGTGTGGTTTTACCTGAGATTATCCTTGACATTGAGTACAAATGACGGAGTAGGTCATGTCAATGCAACCGGTATTTCCTATAATCGTCTTTGTAAATATACTGTATGTTTTTATAGGAGCTTTTCATAAAGTGAGAACAGAGAAACGTTAAATGCAATGTGAAAAGTTAAATGCAGTGAGTGGGAAGGTGGGCGCCAGTAAACCGTTTAACCACACCAACTGAATGACGTTTGTTACTTCAATTGACCGTCCTAAGTCGGTATCGTAACCGCAGCACAATCCAATATTTTTGTAATGTCGTTTTTCTGTGTAAATTCTACTATTATCATCTTTTGTGTGCATGTCCTTGGTGATTTGTGTCATACAGCTTTGTCAGATGTCTTCTGTTTTCTCTTTTAACCCCCCCCCCCCCCCATTTCGATTGTGACTTTATTGAGAACACTATCATTACAATGGGTTTTAATTCACAAAATGTAATTTACACACATTTTTTGAAAATGAATTTCTAAACTGAATTGAATATTACATAATCTTTATCATTCAATATTTTGTGTACAAAGTAGTTAGTAGTAAAGGAATATAAGTGAGTAGTAAGAAGAAGATGATAATAATGATGATGATGATGAGGAGGAGGAGGAGGAGGAGGAGGAGGAGGCAGAGGAGGATCAAATGATAAGAAATAAAGCCATTGATTATATACCTCTAATTAATGACCCACAGTACTCTTTACTTAAAATGTAACACTCTAAGGAAGTTGATCTTGAAATATTTTGTAATTAATTACCTTTGATGATTAAGTGAAATGCATAAAATTATCCTGTAAAAAAACCTTACCAATTCATAAGGCTCACTGACAGTTTAAAGTTCATTGATCTTTAATGACAGTGTGAAATTAAACTCTTGTTTTACAGAATAAAAGTAGGTCAGTCGTTGAGCGCCTGCATTTCCACACAAGCAATAATGGTTTGATTCTCAGTCCAAATACAGTGTTTTACAGCTTTGTGCCCAGTCTTTCAACAATAAAAAGGGGTAATTGTTTAAACTGTAACAGACTTTTTCAAAGGATACATATTTATAAAACTTAAAAAAACACACATACATGAAGTCATGTGCTGGCGAAAACCTCTCTTTATCTCTCCCCCCCCCACAAAAAAATGCATAACAGTTTTAAAATGTGGAGTTTTGCATTTTGAGCTGACTAAAATTACTTATATTAAATGTTCTTCACTGCACAAGATACTTTTAAAATTACATCAGTAAGAATTTATTGCAAGAGAATTTCTTTGATACGCATGTTTTTAAGACTGATTTAGCAAAATCAGAAATATACAGTTGAGTACCAGTCTATGTCTCTGAGCAAAATGCATGATTAAAATGCTAAGTGTATTCCTGCTTTTCTGCATACATTGCATTCTTAGTCAGGTTAAATGTTAAAATATGATATCTAATATCTTTCTATTTAGTTTGGGAAGTACTTGTTTAAATGTAAAAATAATAAAACCTTTTATTTTATCAAATAGATTAAGTACTTCAAAATGATCCCGGATAGCATTAAAGGACTTACAAATCTTATAGTTCACACATAAGACATTCTGAAATGTAATTTACCTAAGAAATATTTAACAAAATGTTTAAACTTTAATTTAAAATTATTAATTTGTTGTAAAGAAAAAGTCATTAGCGTCAGAATATGATATATAGATAAAATACAAAAAAAAGTCTTCAAAAATTACACCTATTTCATTCACATGAGGGAAAATCACAATTTAATATGCAAAATAGCCACATTTTTCAAGCAGATCACTTTTTAGTATACCTGTATGCAATGTGAAATACCTGTATGCATTATGAAAAATATATAATTTTGGGGGGAATCATATTGACTTCACTTTAACACAAGAAATTAAAGAATTATTTGGACGGGTTTTTTTTATCTTATTTTACTTTGAAAGAAGTTAGAAATAAAAAAAAATCAATTTCTAAATCTTTAAACTGAATCTTTTTATTGGCATACAAACTCACAATATCTGAGTAAACATATTTTTATATGTTATATTATTTTGAAAATTGAAAGAAATTTTATCATACTTCACCCCAAACAGAAGGTATTATGGTGAATTGGTGTTTTACGTCGCTATCAGCAATGTTTCGAGTATATCGCGACTTAGGAAACAAGAAGCAACCTCTTAAACATAACGAAATCCGGGAATCGAGCCCGGATCGTCGGCGCCGCTTACCCAGCACTCGACCACTACATCAAGTGTGGTTTTAATCATACCCCGGTAGTATATGGTATCGTATATACATACATCTTATTTAACTTTAGCACAGATTAAAGCTAATGCAAGAGTTCTTTTAGTAAACAATTATTATCAAGTTTCATGAGATCCATCAAAACGTACTGTGCGGATGAACCTTATGCTGACCTAGTGAATATTCCTACACCCATCCCAATACCTCGACTTCTTCCACTCCCCAAAGTTTTCTTATGCCTGTAAGCATACATTTCACCAGATCCTTCAACCAATTCCGTTCGTTTATTGACAGTATATATCGACACTGTAGGACAAGACGACTTTGAACATTGGAGAGAACTTCTCAGTTTTCATCCATTGTGTATAATGTTGTGTTTCTTCCATGCATATTAATTAATCACTTACCTGTTTATAATGCGTTTATACAGTTGGCATCAAAATCCACACACTAAAGCGTATATCAGTTCATGTCACCTGCATGACTTGCATGTGCTAAGCTACATCCAAGCCTACAATTGACCTCTTTTACTCAAACTATCCACTCGTGTAAAACGATTGCAGTAATTAGTTATACACATTACTCAAATGTTGTAACCCAGTGTACAAAGAAAATTTGAAAATGAATGTAAACTATTTACCTGAGTAAGTGTTAATTGCACCTGTTTGAAACCAACTTTGTACATAGACACTTCACACCATATAGCATTCATACTTTGCGAAAAAAGCCTTAGTAAATTTAGAATATGTGATTGAACAGGTAGATAATAGATCGCCCCGGGGTGTGCTGTACAAACACTCTGCAGAAAAAGAATTTCATTTCAACACAAAAGACTGACCACATGGTGTTGCGTAACTGCTATGTACGCTGGAATGCAGTTTATCGATTTTCTTGATAACAATAGCTTGACCGTGCCATTGTAAATGTCATAGTAACTGAAATCGCTTCCACGAGCGACTGTCAAGGTAGATAGATAGACAATTCTGTTTTCGCTACTGATGTGTACTCGACTTCAGGCGGAAATCAATCCAGAATTGACAATGGGATGGGGGAATTGAGAGAGAGAGAGAGAAATGTTTTTTCTTTTTTTTTCAGGTAAAGATTGAATTGAATTCATTCTATTAAAATTTATGTGCAATAGGTATGACATGAGACACCTGAAATTGGCAGTAGAAAGAGAGAATGCGGGATGGGGAAAGGGGGGGGGGGGGTTAAATTCAATGTGTATAGGGCATTCAGCAACAACACAAACGTTAAGATATTTTCCATTTAAACGCAACCCTCCCCCTTTATTCCAAAGTTCCCGAACAAGATTGATTTCATAGTTTTCCACCGATATCACAATGACAGCAGATATGATGCGACTTCAAGTAATATACAACCACATTGTAACTAATATTCAGAACACCTATTTATAGATGAAATATACCAATTTTCTTACTTATATAATTAACATCGTACTCTGGATGTCACACATGGAATACCAGGAATTCGAAATGTACATAAAAACCATCATGTATAAGTGATTATTTAGAAAACACGCATTTTATTTTTCCTAATTAAGAATCGATCATATGTTCACTTCGGAGTTTTATAAAAAGAACTTCATTAGCAACACCCTGCATCAATCAAACCTCATTAAACCCTAGACTTTATAAGTACTTCACCGTGGTTATTAGTAATTCACACAATGAAACGATACTTAAAAACGTCACCAGAAGGAAGTATTCATTAAACACTATGCTTAACCTGCACCATGTAGTACAACTTTTGTAATAGGTATATAGACAAATATGATTTGATATGTATTATGTACGTATTGTATTCAGTAACAATCACTAATTGTACAAATGAAGAGGAAGAGCTCTACTTCTTGCAGTGAATGCTTCTGAATTGAGTACATTTATAAAAGAGATGCCTATTTTCACGAAACATGAAATTTTTAATATCTGGATTAAAATTTTATAGCATGGCCGTGAAATCTGTAATCAGTTGAGAGTGTAACGTCGACCGTAGATTTGTAAACATTAAAACGCTTTTCACCCAGTTTACAGCCTAAGGAGGAATTTTAAATGCAGATCTTTTGAGTAGTAAAGCACAGTTATACGTCTACGTAAAAACGTAACTACATGTTTATTGTCGACGTTATGACATGAATGTGTTTACATTCTTACAAACGAAGCGTAAAGCTAAGTTTATTTTCCCCTGGAATATTTCAGTGATTAAGATTTATATACTACATACGATATATTAAGAATCATTAAATATTATCCATTACTAGCAGTGGCGGATCCAGGATTTCCGAAAAAGGGGGGCCCATATCTGTATTATCCAAACTACTCTGCCATTTTTTGTGCGAAATCTGGATTTTTAGTAATAAATATGTGGCGAAATCCGCCAATGACTTGCATACAAAACAACAAATCTGATATTTCACCACAAGGAGTACCTATTCCCATTATCGTATTTCGATCGTATCCATAACCATGCCGATAACTACACATATCATAAAGCACTGCACACATATGTGTAATATTCAAAATGAGAGGAAAAGGACCATACATAACTCTTAGATACCGCGATTAACCTCCACCCCATTCCTACCATTTCCACCTGAATTCCTTTCCTGCTTTTACGATACAGGTGCGAATCGAGACATTTTGTCATAACACAAAACAACAAAAAATAAGAAAACTATTATTCGCGGAATCTCAGGAGGGGTCAACAACACAGTCCAGTCCAACCCCCCCCCCCCCCGGATCGACGCGTACTACAATCAACTCAAACACCTCTTATTTCAGGTTCAAACCCTGTTGGATATCCTCCCCTTCCCAGGCCAGTTAGCCTGATGGACCCTGTCCCCGCTTTATGACACAAAAGAATTTTACCCTCTTTACCAATCCTTCTTGGACATTTATGCCCCTTTATTCAGCCCCTCCATCGCCCATGCTTTTACATTGTCTTACGAAGCTAGAATTTTGATGCTTGTACATGCATTTAGCAAATGTAAATCAATTATTTCATCACACAGAAGTCTGTATTAATGTGTATTGATCTATCAGTATGGTTAAACCTGCAGTCGATATTTCAATGCGGAGAATGAATGGCAATGCAAGGAGATATTGTGCATTATTTTACGTTGCATAACGAGGCCTCCCGAAGGGGAATTGATGATGAATGAATAGCAACTACGCATTATATTTCTGTGATCGAATAATAGACTTTTCCTCTGTTCATAAATTACAGTAGAGTCGTATATATATGCACTCACTGTATGTTAAGAACTGGACTGAAGCGTAACGCTGAACCACACTGAAGCCCGTAACCTCTGCTTGGGTTCGAGTTTATGTCCGAGTGCTGGTGAGTTTTCTACGAACACTCGGTTTCCTACACCGCATTGGCGACACGAGTCTGAGGTGTTACTCAATTAAAGAATAAACCGAATTGGATCATAACATTTTGATTTGCGAACAAGGCTTACAAAAACCTGCAAGCGCATCTAAAGCTCAGATCTCCAGATTTAGAATAGAATCATTTATCAATACCGTACAAGATATACAAGTGAATGTTTCTGCTCCAGAATGTACATATTGTACGAGTAAAACTGCATCTTCTTGTTTATAGTCTGGTAAATCAAGAAAGCTAAAACAGAATGAAAACAGCTGTTAAATGCGAGAGTAACCTATGTGCACATTTATTACTCTACTCAACTCTCCACTACAAGAGTCTGAAACGTAACAGATCTATAGGGGATCTCTCAATTAAATATTGTGAAGTATAAATGGCGAACTGGCCACTAAACACAAACGTACTGGAAAAATGAGCAGAGGTGGGGCGTTATACTTTAACTTTCTGAGCATTAAAAAGTTACAATGTGATGGTCTTTGACAGGTTTAGGGATTTTTTTTATCACACGATTTGTTTTACCTGAGTATCCACTATGAGATTCGAACCAGGGTCCGAAGTCATTTCCTCCATCGCAATACATTCTATCGCCGTGTATCAATGGCGATATTTTAACATGTTGACTCTTGTGCTATGTATGTGGGGTTTACATCGCTATCAAAACTACCGAAGTCGATGTACTCCAATTGGTTGGGCATCTGACTCAAGACCGAGAGTTACCGGATTCGATTCCCAAAGATGGCTCGTCAGTGTCCTATCATTCAGATGAGTCAGCAGAACATGAGTTACCGTGACATCTGAAAGAAATATCACTAATTCGGGCGTGTCCGTGGCATAGGTCTAAATTTCTGTGCATTGCACCAGGCAGGTGCCGTCACCACATACAGTGCAATAATCTTGGTGTAGTTTAAGACTTACAACAAACAAACAAATACGGCATTTAGTTATATCAAAATATGGAAGCAAGGAGTTTACCACCCTCTTATCTATCCTATACCATCCGGGGATCAGGCCCTGATCATCTCCATCGGAGGGTAAGCACCCAGAAACCTGTGCTGCTAATATATACGGCACTATTAATTATAGAATAGGAATTCCAATTTATTTATTTTAACATATAACCGTGTAAACTGCAGAGAAAGACCCGACTGTGGGAAACAGTCGTTATTTTATCGTGAGTGCAGTACAGTGTGTATCATGAACTCTAGCTGACATCTATGTACCCAGACATGTCATTTATAACTTTGGCAACATCATATATTAAACACAGCTTGTAATAGCATTCTTCATTTAAAATTAATTAATTAAAAATTCCATCCACTAAAGTCAAGGATGGCGTTTTATGCATAAACAAGTACATCTATATTTCTGATTTGCAATGGGAGCATATAAGTATGCTTAGTTTCCATTTTTATGCCCCTGATCGATAGATGAGGTGCACATTACTTTTTACCTGTCTGTCTGACTGATCGTTTGTTTGTCTGTCAAATTTAACCTTTGCCATAACTTTTGATCCGTGAGAGATAGAATTGACATGCATACTCCACTAATATAGTCCTTTCAAATTACACCACGGTCATTGGCATCGTGACCTTGACCGTAAACTTTGACCTACATTTCCAAATTTGCCTTATTTGGACTTTGTTGCCGCCGCCGGCATTCGTGTTTCACAAACACATTTTGTTTCTATGTATTTGATACCATTTCTGGAGTTCCTTATACTTATCATAGGCGGAATTAGCAGGGACTGCACCCCTCTTTAACTTTATTAATATATATATATATATATATAGATTAACCCCCCCTCTCGCAACCGAAAATAGAAAACATATCTAATGTTTAGTCCTTCCAATTTTGTTATTTACTTCCTACGTCTATGCAATAACTATAATAAATCTGAGTAATAGTTTTAGGATATAATACAATACTCAATAATACTTTGATTTTTAAATTTTTACAGATTATTACGATTCACTACAATCCAAACAGATGTATATCGCGAGATGTAACACTATCACTGTCTTAATGAGACACCCCTCTCGGCAAAATCGTGAATAAACAATTTTGTCATAGACTAACAGTGACAAGCCGGCGTGGCCTAGTGGTATCGCGTCGGACTCCTGATCGGGAGGCCGGGGTTCGAGTCCCGCTCTGGCCATGCCGGTGTTCCGTCTTTCGGATGAGACAGTAAAAACCGAGGCCCCGTGTCGTGGTGTGCATGGCACGTTAAAGATCCCTCACTGCTTCGGGTGGGTCCGTTGCAAAGGTCAAAATTTGTATGCCCCGCATCAGGCAGATGCCGTCACCATATACGTGAAATATTCGTGGTGTGACGTAAAACAAAAATCAATCAATCAACAAGCTAACAGTGACTTTAAAGATATGACCCTGGGTCAAGGTTATGAAAGGCCTAGTGTCATAGGTAACAACTGGACTACACCGGCTTATGAATGACTGAAAACTAACGATATGTATATGCTGAAATGCATTCTATTTTGAGGGTTTTTTAAAAAAAAAAACATCGTGTTACAAATGTCTTATCACAAGTGTAACAATTTTACATGTTTATGTTCGAATAATGTAAGTCATGTCGTATGCTGATTGACTGTTATAAAAAACAATAAATCAGGAAATCACAGCACCATATGTTTTATGGGACACTATTCTTGTTTGAAGCAGAAGTGAAGCAGAAGAGAAGGGGGGGGGGGGGGTGTGCTTTCATAAAATTGCACAAGTCATTGGTGGGCCGAAGATTTTGAAAAGGATTTGCGGGGACGGGGGCGTTACAAGAACTTCATAAGAGCAGATTATCATGACACATTCAGGATAAAAAAAAGTGGGATGGGTGTTTTTCTTCCAATTGTAAATAGTTCAGTAACATGCCGCTTGATTCTTGTATACAATGTCACAATACAGAACATGGTCGTAATTCACTGAAGCAAACCTACGTGCTGAGTACATTTCATCGTGAAATTCTGGTGTTGTTAACTTTAAAATCCACGCCGGAATCGTGGTCAGTGTGAATTTCCTTTTAAGAAAGTAAGTGCTTTAAGAGCGATCATGCATACTTGCACAAGTTTATTTAAGAGGTCAGGCATAGATGGCAGTAAAAGCATGCATACAGGGGTTCCCAAAGGGGACCACTAACTTTAAATAAATACATGAAAAATAACGAAAGAAGAAGGGGGGAAATCAAAATAAAGCATATCGGTATGTAAAACGATTTGTATAAGAGCTGTCATAAACATGTGGACACATTTGCTGTATTTATTTAAAGTTAGTGGGGATGCAAAGTACGCCTAATGATACAGGTTCAGTGCATATTTATATATATAAAAAATAGTACATGTATGATCAATAATTCCCCACAAAATTTTAACATTTGCAAAATGACGCCATTTTTCATGATTTAAGTACGATACAATAGTTTACTCTTCCCTTTCAACATACATAATGGTAACGATACTTTTTTCTCTTTTTTTTCAATCGCCGATTTGAAAAAAAAAAATTATCAGTGTATGTGCAGTAAATTTTTTTTTTCTGTTGAAGATTCCATCAAACGTTGACTCATCCGCTGCACGAGTGTTCAGAATTAAAGACCTCTTACATCAACAGTTTCGGCTGAATTTGAGCCAAAGTAAAAATAGAACAAGAGATAAAACAGTTTTTAACTGCAGATACATCTGCAATATTCACGATAAATGCAAACCAGCTGAGGCCATGTGTAGAAAAAAATGTTTCTACAATGTATGCGATCTGTAGTACTGCGTCTTAAGATCTTACGATTTCATTCAACTTTGCTGAGAAGTTTTATAGCAAGAAGTGCACATTTGAGCGCAGCATGTGCTATATTTAGCATTTTTATGTTCGGGTTAATACTCGCTCTGAATAAAGTTTTCTATTTAACATTATTGTTATTAATCCGCTTTCCAAGACTGAATTATGAGCATAGATGAGGAAAATTTACGACAGAAACCTGCATCTGGTGCACTCGTCTTCGCAAACGATTTATATCTTATTATTCAGAGGAAAAGGGTTTGCGTTTTCAATCTCGGGATGTTATGTGGAAATTAACAACTTTTAGAATAAGACGTAGTGGTCAATGAAAAAAAAAATGGAGGCGAGACAATGAACACATGAAATCATTTAAGAAAGGGCAGGGCGGGGGGGGGGTGGAAAATTAATATGTTTTCATTTTCACGATAATGTTACCAGAAGAAAGAGGTAGGGAGTGGGGACTCCTATCGAACGTTGACATAATTTTTATGGTGATAATGGTCAGATTTCAAATGGAAGGGGTGTCCCTGTCCTTGAGCCCCTTGCCCCTCCTTAATCAACCAGAGCCCCACCTCCACCACATTCTCAACCCTTTTCTTCGACCACCGAGGTGTGCTTTATTTATTACTGCGCAGTATCTTATGCCTTCCTATTTATATGTACATGATTTCAACTGCGCTGATCTAACTCGAGCAAAATCAATATCGCCCAACTGCTTACATGCTTTGGAGACGCAATTTGCAAGGCTTTTTCTCGCTATTTATAACAGAGTAGCCTCGTCGAGAAAATATGTCACCAATATAGACAGAGGCGACTTCATTAACAAGGTATGGACAATACCATGCAACTCGACCGCAACGTTGACCACAAACAGGCCATGTTGTACCTGCCTTACCTACACATAATCATGTACACGAACGGAAAAAAGCTATCTACACATGTCGAATTAGGACACTAATGAAGATGGAGTTGATTAATTAACTGTTAATTGGAGAAATACAAATTTCAATATTTTTCTTTATTTATTCACTTATTATTTATCTATTTATATATATATATCTAAAACTTTATATATTTAATAGAAACCATTCAGCATGTAATAATTAATAAATCTCAACTCCTCTAAAAACAAAGCCGGCGTGGCCTAGTGGTATCGCGCCGGACTCCTGGGTCCGGCGCCATAAACTGAGAATATACTTAAGTCAAAAATTCATATTCTTCTGTTCATCAATGAATTAATAACTGGGATATGGATTTTATTTAGTTTTATTCTACTGATAAATAGAATTAAACCATTCTGCATTAAAATTTATTTGAACGTTTGATAATGGAATAAATTAAAATGAAATTTTAGACTTAAGTATATTCTCAGTTTATGGCGCCGGACCCTGATCGGGAGGCCGGGGTTCGAGTCCCGCTCTGGTCATGCCGGTGTCCTGTCTTTCGGATGAGACAGTAAAAACCGAGGCCCCGTGTCGTGGTATGCATGACACGTTAAAGATCCCTCACTGCTTCGGGTGGGTCCGTTGCAAAGGTCAAAATTTGTATGCCCCGCATCAGGCAGATGCCGTCACCATATACGTGAAATGTTCGTGGTGTGACGTAAAACAAACCCTAAAACAAAAGAAATTTGGGATCTAGAACAAAACAAGGCCCAAGTGATAGATTATAGACCTGTACTTGAGATATAACCAATTAAAGCTTAAGTCACTATAGATTTTGATAAAGAAGACTGCAGAAGAAAGAAAGGTCAATGGGGAGGAAGTTTGGAGGAAGGATGAGGCGTGCGATGCAAAAGTGCAATGCAGATAATATGAAAGTAGGATATTGCGTAGGTGCGTATGAACCTAAATTGATTTCAGTGGCGGATCATGACATAAGAGAAGAAGAGTCTGTTTATATGGATAAAATGTGTTTCATAAATGATTTATCACAATTTTTTTTAATTTGTCTTGATTATTTGGAAATGTTCTCATATCTAAATACATATGTCTGAAATTAAAAGTTATTAGATTAGGAAATGAATCTTACTATACTAATTTCTGAAACTATTTAAGTTAATATTAGTAAAACGAAAACCCATAAATTTTTAACAATAATCTTTCCAAACATATTTCTTTACCATTTTGACTGCCCTATCCTTTTCGTTACTATTCTTGTTGCCTATTCCATTTTCTTTACAATTTTGACTGCCATACCCTACACATTTACCATACAATTTTGAATGCCCTACCCTACAAATTTACCATACAATTTTGAATGCCATACCCTACACATTAACCATATAATGTTGATTGCCCTAACCTATTTTAATATAATTTTGACTGTGCTACCCCACATATTTACTCTACAATTTTGACTGGCCTATCCTACATACTTACTTTACTATTTTGACCGCCCTACCATATTTAGTTTACTAATTTGATTGCCCTTTCTTCTTCTTTACTGTTTTGACTGCCCATACTACATATTTATTACTTTGACTGCTGTACCATATGTACTTTACTATTTTGACTGCCCTATCCTTTTTTATTATTTTGACTACTGCATTGCCTTACATGTTTTAATTAACTATTTTGACTGCCCTTTCTTTTCTTCACTATTTTGACTGCCTGACTTACTTTAGTTTTTTGACTGTCCTTCCCTATCCCATTTATTTTACTGTTCTTACTACCCTACCCTATTTGCTGAACGATCTTTCACGTATTCTCAAATTCATATAAGATAATTCCACAAAGAAATGCCCCGTAGGATACCCCTGAAACCAGATGCAAGCGCTGGCAATAACTATTGGTTTTATGTGATTACATCTGAACTCATTTTTCAAATTCTTCCCCCTACACTTTCATGAAACTGATTGTAGATTTTCTTACAAAGGCGTACTACTAGCGACTTTGGGGTTGCGATTCTGTCAATATAGGGTGCAATTATCCGCAGGCAAATCGCTGTTGCACTTTAATAAGAGTAATTGACCTGTGTAGAGGTCGCTTATTTATCACCTGATCTCAATGCTATTTGCATTCCTATTGCACCTCATGTTATTGATTGGTACATAAGTGTATGTGATTTTATGCACCAGTGCAGACCTTGGGTCTTGTTTCTTTTTCTATCGATTGCGAATTGTCTCTTCATTTGGATGCTTTATCAAGAAAAAACACACGGCTATTAATCTTTCCTTTTCTACATTTTTTTGTGCAACAAGTGAATAATGACGATTGGTTATTAAGTATTTTAATTAATTCAACTTCGTGCAATAGAGCATGCGTAAAACTTGACATATCTTGATGAGTTAAGTTTTCTGATATATCATAAATGAACGCCTTGTTTGAAAGAGCGACTCCAGGGTTTTTAACATGCGATCGATATTCAATAAATGGTACTTCAACGTCAAATAATGCACAGCATATCGATAAAACTCTTCCTACAGAAGATATTTTGTTCTAGTAGCGAATTCATTTCTGTTTACTTTAAGCGTGGTGTTCTGTCATGCAGGGTCACGGTTCCGCGCCTTGACACACAGAACGTAATGCAAAATGCTTGCTCATTGAAGCAGTAGAAAATCTGAATAAGATTTCGAAAATCAGAGTATAGCAGTCAACCATAAATCAAGCTGTCATTATTCACTCGTTTCATTTTCTACATTTTACGTTATGAATAGTATATTTACATACATGTACACCTTACACACAACACAGCGGTTTGCTTTCATATTATGCACCTTTGACCTATTTTGAAGTGAAAGGGAGTGTTTAAATTCAATGATTACATTGTTTGTTTTAACCATACACGACAAACGTAACGAATCACGAACAAGTTTTACTCATACACATGATAAAATAGTTTTAATGAGGAAATCCCCAAACATTGACGGAATGTATCTACCCTTTACGTAACCTCTGTATTGTAATGCACCATTTATAATGTAAGATAACACAATTGGCCTAATTTTTTTAACTTTCGAGGCCCTCTTCAGGTGCAGTCATGACGAGAAGTCTTGGATCAAATATAACATTACTACCCCCTCACTTAACTCTGATAGTAAATGGTTTTATCTTAGATTAAATTTCACACAGGTGAACCCTATTTTTATCTATATGAACGTACCTGCAGGCCGACTCTTCCGTCGCTCCAGATAAAAATGACCACCATTTGGCGAAATTTACACCACTGTCCGCATGGGGCAACATCCCCTCCTCGGTCCAAATTGTGACCATCAACACTCATCTGGCCCCTTTCTCGCGGTCCAAGGCAGAATTTTTACTCCAATGTGTGTTACCGCACGCTATATAATTTGAACATGTTGAGAAAGTCGCTGCAATGAGTAAGCTCTGCCCAACCCTCCGCACAGCTGATTGATTTAATTTCACCAAGTACGTTGCATATGTGCTGCAACGCTAAACATCCTGCGTTTCACGTGGACTTAGTTGTCAATAACACTTCGTATATTCTTGAATAAGTCGATACAGCCATTACGCTTCTATTTACCATCTTTCGCTTAGCAAACAATAACTGCAACTTGTCGAACTAAAACTGGAGTTATCCAAGTGGAAACGATTCATTCATATTAAAACATAGAATGTGCACAGTACGTTCAAGGTTTTTAAACATTAACGAGTAGTGTGACGTGACGCGGTTTTGTTTAAGTGTCCGTTCTTCTTCGATGAGCAGTACAAATAATTTCTTTATTCTCCGTCGAAATATATGTTAAGAAGGAAATACTAGTACATCGCTGCACTACGTTCTTCGTTGACACATTCGCCGTCACTCTAAAATCTATATATACATACGAGATATATATAACTTGTTCCCGAGTCCAGTTTCTCTTCAATCCAGATCTTTAAATCATTGCGGAATGGCGAAATGCACCTCTCCTTGGCTGTCATGTTCACAACGCAAGCATGATGTGGCATTTAACTCGACGCTGCAAAGAAATGGAGGAATTTAACTTGAGTTTACTTTGCAGTAATAGATATACAGGCCTTATCGCAGTGCACACCTTTGTAACGCCGCAAGGCCACGTCATATTATATATGTGTGTAGGACATAACCAAAGCATATATTTATTTCATGCAATATATCATATTGTCTTTCACTAGAGATACTCATTTCAGAAAATATCTCAAATTAATCTGATAGTCATGTAAGGTCCATAGGGAAAAAAATTCATAGTGAGAAAGGGGGGGGGGGGGTTGTTATCTACGGAAAAGGGCAGTCGTATATATACTTCATATATACAAGCTGTGAGCAATATCGATAGGATTTTAACGATGTATGGTCAAATTATTAGGTCGGTTGAAACCCCATCACCCATTCACCCACCCAGCTTCCGACGCACATATCCACAAAACTCTTTTTGATATGTTTCATTAATTTTACGCTACTCTAGTTGAACAAGGATGAAAAGGGGGCGCTTCAGAGCCAAGTGGGCTACAACTCTGAGCTAGAACTAACTATAGTCTCTCGGTCATTATGACTTGAGTCGAAATCTGAATCGCAATTAGTATAAGTAAGTACGTGTGTAAGTAAGTTAGTAAGTCAGTAAGTTAAGCATTTTATTACTGCTTAATATGATATATGATTCCATAAAATCGCCATATAAAGTTATTATGAATATAATAATAAAAGTATATAAACAATATTATAAGTATGAGTTGTGTAATACTATTAAAAAAAAAAAGAAAATTAAGGAAACAATTCAAATAAATAAACCAAGTTATACTACAGTGTGTTTTAACTTCTTAAAGACATATAATGAACCCTTTCCAAGTTTTACATGATGTCAGGGGCAGTATGGGACAAATGAAGTATTGCCGCTCATGTTTACATCATAATACTGCGACGTCATAATCTATCCAATGACGCTGTACATAAATTGTGTCCGGGTTTTTTGTTTGGTTTTTTTTTTTTCGTTTTATTATTTTGCACCACATATTACATTACTACATATTGTATGTTATTTCATGTTTATGGTGGAGACACCTGAAGGTACGTGGAGTAATAATTTTACCTAAACAACAAACCCATCAGAAACAATAAGGGATCTTGAAATCACGTGCCAACGCATACCTACCCCCCCCCCCCTCTCCCCCGCTAATATAGATTCGGCATAAATGCTTCTCTACTAAAACACAAGTAAGAAGGCAGAAGTTGATGAATCAGTTTTGATGAATTTTTCTCGACAGCCAGAATCCAACTCCGATCATCACACTACAAATCTTGTGTGATGCCAACCTGTCCCTAATAGACCTCTGTGTGATGCCAACCGGTCCCTAAAAGACCTCTGTGTGATGCCACATGACAAACCGGTCCCTAATAGACCTCTGTGTGATGCCAACCGGTCCCTAATAGACCTCTGTGTGATGCCACATGACCAACCTGTCCCTAATAGACCTCTGTGTGATGCCACATGACCAACCTGTCCCTAATAGACCTCTGTGTGATGCCAACCTGTCCCTAATAGACCTTTTGTATGATGCCACATGACCAACCTGTCCCTAATAGACCTCTGTGTGATGCCACATGACCAACCTGTCCCTAATAGACCTTTTGTGTGATGCCACATGACCAACCTGTCCCTAATAGACATTTTGTGTGATGCCACATGACCAACCTGTCCCAAACAGACATTTTGTGTGATGCCACATGACCAACCTGTCCCTAACAGACCTTTTGTGTAATGCCACATGACCAACCTGTCCCTAACAGACCATTTGTCTGATGCCACATGACCAACCTGTCCCTAATAGACCTCTGTGTGATGCCACATGACCAACCTGTCCCTCACAGACCTTTTGTGTGATGCCACACGACAAACCTGTCCGTAATAAACCTTTTGTATGGTGCCACATGACCAACCTGTCCCTAATAGAACTTTTGTGTGATGCCACATGACCAACCTGTCCCTAATAGACCTTTTGTGTGATGCCACATGACCAACCTGTCCCTAACAGACCTTTTGTGTGATGCCACATGACCAACCTGTCCCTAACAGACCTTTTGTGTGATGCCACATGACCAGCCTGTCCCTAATAGACCTTTTGTGTGATGCCACATTACCAACCTGTCCCTAACAGACATTTTGTGTGATGCCACATGACCAACCTGTCCCAAACAGACCTTTTGTGTGATGCCACATGACAAACCTGTCCCTAATAGACCTTTTCACTATTACTGCAGGACTGACGTTTTGGTATGTAAAATCATAACTGTATCCGCAAAATGACGTCAGAGACAATATTTTTTTATTATGACGTCAAAACCTTTACGGCATATGTCATCATTTGCCAACCAAAATGCCAGTCTCGCAGTAATAGTGAAAGGGTCTATACAGATTGAAAATCGTACTTATTCATGCTATTCGTATCACAACACAGATGAAGCAGACAGACATAAGTTCTATTTGAACGCAATCACTGACGTCGATAAATAAAATTCATCATGCTTAAATTCGAACTCAGTAAATGTTATGACATCTACGTCAGATTAAGGAAAATATAGATTTACGATTTCACCACCGTTGTCATGGCGATCGTTTTTTATTTCCATACATCATTTCATACTTTACCATCGACGCGTATCGTGCGTAGATAACTTGCAACAAAATTCAAATGATGATTTCAATTTTGTGAGCAGGGAAATAATGAGACACGACTAAAGTTGTTTTGATGGGGTTTGCCGTCATTTGCTGTAGTCCTTTTTCAAAAGGCAAGGAATAAATCCTTTTTCCAAAGACAAAATGATGCCAAGAACCATACAACGTTACCATGACGTCATAAGTGATCACTCTAACCCTTAAATTGTTCATATTAAAGGTTTCATCGGCGAAGTCTATAGCTAAGAATGGACAAGCGTTTTACATGTAAAAAAGTTAGACGCGATATAACTTTAAAAGTGTGATTACAATTTATTTACACCTGTTTCAACAGTTTCATACAATATGATTCAAATGTTTATTATCTAACATGAGGTAACAGTGGGCTTTTATCGCTCACTTGCACACCATGAGCACATAACGAAGTAATAAGAATACTCATAAGTTAAATGTTCAGTTCATAATTCGCCACTGCCTTTCGGATGAGGCAGTAAAAACCGAGGACCCGTGTCGTGGTATGCGGGTGGGTCCGTTGCATAGGTCAAAATTTGTATGCCCCGCATCAGGCAGATACCGTCACCATATACGTAAAATATTCGTGGTGTGACGTTAAACAAAAATCAATCAATCAATCAGAACTCGCCTAAAACAATATTACATCTTTTTAGAAAACTGTTATACATTTATTCTTTCATTCTTTTTAGTAAATCTGAAATTTCCGTTCCCAGTGGACGATTACTTTTCTGGATATACACCCATTGCCCTGGATATATCCTTGAGCGAGTCTCGCCAAAATACAACAAAACCTGTAAGGAACTTGAGAATTTTTTTCTGCCATATTTCACCAAAACTTCATGAAAGTTTAGTATAGAGTATCACCCTTTTTTAAATCTTACAAAACTGAAAAAAGAATATTTAAATCACATTCGCATTCCCATTCTTCATTGTAAATTTCATTTCATCAAATTTATATGACATGAATAAATAATGCATAAGCAATATGCATATATTTATCAAAGTTACATCAAGGGGAACCATTTCTTTATGTTTAGTTTTCTATTTACAGATTATTGGGTCAATTATGGAATCACGTGAAGTTATGCATTTGTAAAAGGAGTGTTCAGGTAATCATTCGAAGGCTCTCATACCGTGTATTCACTCCGATACGATATCCCTCCCACCCGTCCTAAATTATCTCTAGTGTTTTGTTTATTCTTCTATAA
Source organism: Pteria penguin (assembly GCA_035048485.1). Taxonomy (NCBI): domain Eukaryota; kingdom Metazoa; phylum Mollusca; class Bivalvia; order Pterioida; family Pteriidae; genus Pteria; species Pteria penguin. The sequence goes on from CM068586.1 coordinate 29,643,038, forward strand.
AAGTTTTTAGTCACCTTTTTATATCTAATACCTCTAGAGATATTACTGAATCTTTCTTTTTATTAAAGAATTTTGTCATTTTTGATAAATACCAAAACTTCTACATGTGTGCTTGCAATTTCGAGTTGGATGACGTTATTGATGGTGATGGTCAAAGTTTGATGGTGAAGTATGTAACTATTCTCTTTAATTTAACACACTCCATTGAGCATTTCATTCTTAATAAGTTCTTATGTTTAGGCTGTAAACTATTCATCTTCTTTTGAGTGTTACAATTTAGATCATAAAACGAGAAAATCAAAGAAATTAACTAAAATGTGGAAAATGACGAAATCCCAAGTCCAAAAATATGTCAAAAGAATTAAAGATGGAACCACAACAACTCTTAAAGCACAATTTTAGACCATTCCTATGCATTGAGTCTGTCGGTGACCGGGTCTGTTGAAGATGTTTGTCGATAAAGGTACCTTCTGAAGCCCATATCACCCTGTATTGAATCCATCCCTGGATGGATCTGACCAAAAATTTTGTAGGGAATTTTGAGCATATTATTCATGCCAAGTTTCACCAAAATCATCAAGTTGGGGCTTCTGCTCATGTAAGCTAATAAAAGTGTGTGACTGTATAGTAATGACGTTTTTGTAAAATGCAATAAAATAAGAAATTCCGTAGATAGGACATCATGGCGATGCTAGTGCTCAGAGATGGTGCTAAATGATGTACAAAAGTACAATGTCAATGCTGATCATTTTGAAAGTTAAATCGATATATTTGTAAATCATATAAATTTATACTAACAGATCAAATAAAAATAATCAAAATTAAATCATCTTTACATATTTTGGAGTATTTTTGCAACTTAACACCCTGTTCACATATCACTCTGTCTATATTTGGACACCAGTGCTTTTTCACTCATACTAGTACTTTAGTAAAGCATACTGAAAGCGTAAAATTTGCAGATAGTAAGACGGACCACATGTAGAACTTTTGCCCGTTTGTAAATTTACTCCTAGCGTATGTTTGGTCATTATCGTTATGTATAAGCGCAGCCAAACAGCCACGTGAGCAAGAATTCCACGTCGCTACTCATAGTATTGATTTTTAATACGTCCTTGTAAAACAAAAGTCACCCAGGTCACGGTACATTACCTTGAATGTGCCTTTCTTATGCGAAAATTATCTATCTATTGTAACAGGCAACTGTTTGAAGCACGGTTTTGTCTTATCAATCACTGGACATTGCTTTGGCCTTAAATTTCTCCATCCACCAATGCCAATAAAAAATTCCAATGTCACATAATACGGTCATCTGCCATCTTTAAAACAATAATCAATGGGCAACTGTATGGCAGTCTTAAATGTATATTACGTGAAAAGTGAACGCATACTTTTACACCCGTATACAAAATTAGTCTGCAAGGAAAATTTTATCGCATGTGTAATTCAGTGCATGGGAACGGGGTATAATAAGCGTAAATTAACATTGAAAACGCATTTACATGTACATATTACCATATTTTATATTTCAAAACGTAGAAGGGAATATTCTTAAAATCAAATGGTGGAAAAATTGACCAAGTTTACAAAATTTACCCTTATGCATATATCTACACCTATATAAATGATCTAGTTTAAATTTGATTACGCATCGTTAAATATTTTACCTAGCATAAAAATTTATAGCATGATAAAACATATCTCTGATCGCTATGAACATAAAAGAAAAAACATTACGTATTTTTGGTTTGTTTGTTTGATACTTGTTTAACGTCACACAAAGATTTTTGCACTAATATGGCGACAACTTCTGCCCGATTCAATGCACAGACATTTAGACTTGTGTACCAGACACATCCGCAGTATTCGATCCTGACAAGGGACCTCGGTTTTTACTGTGTAATCCGAGGATGACAGGGCACCGACGAGACACCTGCGGGACTCGAACCCGGGACCTCTCGCTCACCATCAGATAAGCATCCAACCGGTTGAGCCACTGCATTAAGGACTCTAAAGTCTACGTCAACATTCCTCACCAAGTCTCATAATGGTCAAAGCAAAAATAAAAAAAGAAATGGGTAATATTGTTTCCAAGATGGCTGCGATGGTGTATATTTTAGATGACAATACATTTCTTCATGCCATTTGTTCCTTTTTTTAGATTTTATTAGTACACCATATTCCAAAAATGTGAGACGACAGACATACATAAAAAACAAGAGGCCCAAGTGGGCCTATATCGCTCACCTGAGTACCTAGATTATCAGTCATGCATGAAGGAGAATTCATTTATTTTTGCATTAATGTGACTAAGTCAACACAGATGTTGAAAATGTCAAATTTTATTTCAGGCTAGAATAAAAAACAACACTTTTTTGCACATCCATTCAGGTGATTTTGATATTAAGCATTTCCTTTGTCTCTGCAAGAAGTCATTCAGGGCAACAAGTTAGTCATTTTCTTTAGGTGGGGCCTTTTTGTTGACTGATTTCAAGTCTGGGTCATGAACAACAATTGTTTCAAATATTGTCCAGATCTAACTTAAAATTGCCTAATTTCATATGTTGAGTGTTGAGAAACATCTAAAAACTTATTTAGATGTGTAAAGAAATGAAAAAAAATTTTGACCACAGCTGGATTTGAACCGCTACTCTCCATATTTCAATTACCAAGTGGTATATGTACTATTGTGAGAACTGCTTTTTAGACATGGTGGCATTATCTGTTAACCAATTTGGATGAAATTTACCAAATTGATAGAGGACTTGTAGTACTTCATGTATTCCATGTTTCATTAAAATCTTTCATGTGGTATAACAGCAGAAGTGAAAAATGTGATTGAATTGTTCCTATACACCCTCATTTGGAAGTCTTAAAAAATTTATCTAGAATCCAAAAATTGAGATATTGACAAAATTCTTTCAAAGTAACAATCCTTACCATAATTATGATCACAATAGTCCATAAGAAATCATCATTATCAATTAAACTAGAAATATGACACTTTTTTCTGCATTGAATCACCAAGTCCAAAGAAATGTCGAAAAAAATTCTAAAATTTGATTTTGGAAGGGAACCAAAATGACAATAACATCTTCACTCATCCCTCTAGATCATTTCTATACATTCTTTTTGTCTCTGTATACAGCCCGTATGAAAAAGAATATTGTTAAACGAGGGAACTCTTTTGTGACCTACTCTTGACTATGGTGGCGCCACCTGTAAAGAGGTCTGGACGAAAACAACAGAATTTGAAGAGGATCATAAGTGACTTATTTCTACCAAGATTTATTAAAATCCCTCTAACAGTTTTGTAGAAAAAGTTGAAAATGTGAAAAATGGCCAAACCCCCCCTTTTTTTTTTTTGGAAGTCTTAAACGTAAAATTCCTAATTTCATATGTTGAGTGTTGAGAAACATCTAAAAACTTATTTAGATGTGTAAAAAAAAAAAAAAAAAATTTTTTTGACCACAGCTGGATTTGAACCGCTACTCTCCATATTTCAATTACCAAGTGGTATATGTACCATTGTGAGACCTACTTTTAGACATGGTGGCATTATCTGTTAACCAATTTGGATGATCCGCACAAAAAAACAAAACCTTTGAAAAGGACTATGAGTACTTGCATCCTACCCAGTTTTATCACAATCCTTCAAGTTGTTCTGTAGATCAAGTTGAAGATATGAAAAATTGTCCCCGCCCCCCCCCCCCCCCCCCCCCCCCCTTTTCTTGGAAGTCTTAAAAAATTCATAAAAAATTCAAAAAATCGAGACATTGAAAAAATTCCTTCGCACCAGCATTCCTTACCATAGAAATGATTAAATGAAACCAAATGAATGCATCAATGTTTACTAAAAGAAAATAATAACTCTTTAATGCATTAAAATAACAAAGTCCAAAAAAAAAATGAAAAAACGTCAAATATTTGATTTCGGAATGGAAACCAAAAATATCAACACTTCTTCCCATATGCCTCTAAAATCATTCCAATGCAGTCGGTTTTGTCGCTGTAATGCACCCGATCTGAAATAAGAAGTTTGTCAAAGGAGGGGGTACCCTCTGTGACCTACTTTTGTCTGTGGTGGTGCCACCTGTTCATGGATCCTGACAAAAAATGACCACATTTGTCGGGACCTTGAGTATTTGATGCATGCCAAGTTTCACTGAATTCCAGCGAGTGGTTCCGAAGAAAAAGTTCAAACTGTGAAATGTTTACACCAATTATCCCACCCCCCTTTTTCTTGAAAGTCTTAAAAAATTCATAAAAAATCCAAAACATAAAATATTGAAAAATTTTCTTCGCAGTAGTATTTCTTAACATCAAAATGATCAAATTAAACCAAATTAATGCATCAATGTTTACTAAAAGAAAAAAATACCTCTTTTCTGCATTAAAACTACCAAGTACAAAAAAATGTCAAAAAAACGTCAAAAATTTGATTTCGGAACGGAACCAAAAATAACAACACTTCTTCACACATCCCTCTAGATCATTCATATGCATTCGGTTTGTCTCTGTATGCCCCCGGTCTGAAGAAGAAGTTTGTCAAAGGAGGGTACCCTCTTTGACCTACTTTTGCCTGTGGTGGCGCCACCTGTTGATGAATCCGGACGAAAAACAACAACACTTGTAGGGGACCATTAGTACTACATGCTTATCAAGTTTCATCAAATTCTGTTCAGTGGTTCTGGAGAAGAAGTCGAAAATGTGAAAAGTTAACGACGGACGACGGACGACGGACGACAGACGACAGACGACGGACGGACGACGGACGACGGACGACGGACGGTGATTGATCACAATAGCTCACTTGAGCCTTTGGCTCAGGTGAGCTAAAAAGTAATCTACATCAATAAAGGAAACGTCGCTGCACCTCTTTTACTTGCACATGTACATACAACAAGACCGACTATATGCAACATAAAGTGATAAGAAGTCCCCGTGGAGTAGCGCCCATAAACAATGGTCTAAGATCGGACACTAGAACTCAAATCATAACCCTATAGACCGCAGACACCGGTACCACGATACATGTACCGACACAACGGTACGTATACCATGATACATGTACCGACACAACGGTACGTATACCATGATACATGTACCGACCAGAAGCAGGCCACTTGTCACAGTGCCCAGTTGTTATTCTACACGTAATGCAGAGTTCAGTAGTCACTGCCATGTTATCATTATCTTCTAAGTCACCACTATGTTTTATTTCGATGCGAAGCCTGTAAAGCGAGAATAGTTTGTAACTGCTTGAAATTGATTTTTATTTTTTTGCGTTCCTCCCGGCTGCAGAAATGAAATATCTTGCCAGCATTACGAAAGCCAATACCAGTATGATTAGTGATTAGACGAGAACAGTTGTCATCATGGTGTCTTTATATTTGATGACTGATTTTAAAATCCAGGAAATACACCTATCTGACATAAGTAAATTCAAATGAAAAAAGTATGAGAGAACATTTTATTTGTTTCTTGAAACAATGAAATAAATATACACATTTCTAATATACATGTACAAATAAATTTATACATTTCATAACTTAAATCTGTCTGTTTTCGTAATACACTGAGGGTATGATACTAAATGAGATTCCCTATTTGATATCTTTTGAATCCGAGCATAATTTTCTTTTTTTTACCTCAGGTAATTTTCCTACCTTAATTTGTCTGGTATTAGGAGTTGGCAATGTGCTTTAAACTTCATCAAAATTGCTAAAAAACCAAATGAAATGTTTCATTTCAAGATTTCAAGATTGCTGTCATAACGGCCATATCCAGTAAGGAACACTATTTTCTATTATGTGTTTGTGAGTACCACGAGGAGATAATTTCTTTCAAGTTTCTCACCGAGAAATCATTCAAGAATACCGCTGTCACCATCCATGAAGCTCAACCTGGTGACTTATTCAACTACTCAAGCGGCCGAGACAGAAATCAAGTAAGAGATTTCTTTTTATGAAGCGATACAATGGAGAAAAGTAATTGTGCTAAAGATCCTTCTGAATAACTTCTCATCCGCGAAAAGTGATCGAGAATCTCTCGATGTCCTGATCCTTACCAATGGCCGATCCGAATATACTTCGTACATAGTATTTCTAATCAAAGGTCCTCCAATACCTAAGCTATCTGAAGAATCAAACTATAAATCCGTCCGCCGATTGAAGGATCAGACTATGGATCCATCAGCCGACTGATGAATCAGACTGTGGATCCGTCTACCGAATGAAGAATCAGACTATGGATCCGTGCGCCGACTGAAGAATCAGACTATGGATCCCTTCGCCGACTGAAAGATCAGACTATGGACCCGTCCGCCGACTGATGATTCAGTTTATGGATCCATCAGCCGACTGAAGAATCAGACTATAGATGCGTCCGCCGACTGAAGAATTCGACTATGGAACCGTCCGCCGACTGAAGGATCGGACTATGGATTCGTCCGCCGACTGAAGGATCAGACTATGGATCAGTCCGCCGAATGAAGAATCAGACTATGGATCCGTTCGCCGACTGAAGGATCGCACTATGGATCGGTCCGCCAACTAAAGGATCGGACTATGGATATCTCCGCCGACTGAAGAATCAGACTATGGATCCGTTCGTCAACTGAAGGATCAGATTAAGGATCCATCCGCCAACTGAAGATCGGACTATGCATCCTTCCGTCGACTGAAATATCAGACTATCGATTCGTCCGTCGACTGAAATATCGGATTATGGTTCTTTCCGTCGACTGAAGGATCAGACTATGGATCCGTCCGCCGACTAACGAATTGGACTATAGATCCGTCCGTCGACTGAAATATCGGGCTATGGATCCGTCTCGTCCGCCGACTGATGCTTCAGACTATGGATCCGTCTGCTGAAGAAGGATCATACTTTGGATCCGTACGCCGATGCAGTGACTTAATGAGAGATTTTTCTTTCTAGGTGTCTACTGGGGGCAGAAGAAACTAGTAACGGCCAACTTAGGGCTTAAGGGGCTTCTATATAACAGTTCTTTGTTAATTGTGATATGGATCTTCATTACAACGGGCCACTGAGGGCAACAATTGAAAAAAAACTTCAATGCAAACGTTTAATTTTGTCTATGGCGTACCGATGTTTCATTGCGACAAAAAAAAACCCCTGACGAACCATTAATACTGTTTGTTTGGGTTCGAACACTCTTAAGATCATTTGCAGAATCGGTATGACCTTGCAATACGAGTACACAACGTATATCATGATATTGTATATCTCTCTGACAGCCATAATATGTGGTAATATCCCTTCATAAAACCCTTGTTACAACTTTATTTTAGGAAGGTGTATGTAAATAAACTATTCAAATTTTAATTTTTTATTCAATGTAAAGATATTTCACTTAATTCCTTTTCACCTTTTCCACCCTTCCATCCCGGCTGAGGAAATAGTATTTATTCTAGAGTGCGAAGCATAACACGAGAAAACGGACAGACCGACATATAGACGCACGGAAGCACAGATAGATGGATTTACGTATCTTTTTATATCCTATCTTTGAAAAAAACACCGTCTCCGACTGAGATAATCCTTTTAAATTAGAAACATTCATACCAGTGTGGTATATGTTTCTTTTTACATCAAACTTTCACATCCCCCCCCCTTTTTTGGAATATATATACGATGTTTAAAGTACACCTGGTAATCTTGCCAAAAGAAATTGCAGATTTTTCATCTTTTATTTGTCATCTAGAGGCCTACATCAAACGTTTAAAATATTCACAGGCTTCACACAACAATGCGCTCGTCCATCCCTTGCTCCCACCATAATCACTTGCAAAAAGGTCGTAAAATCATGCAACCGTAAATAACATAATCGATATAAGTTTGTGCCCTTTACACCCCAACTGCTGACATGCACGGGGACTGCGAGTGACAGATCCGGAATGGGTGATAACACCCCCGGCCATATTTTCATGAGAAATAAAAAATGCATCGTAAAAGTTGTTCCATTTATTACACTTAATAACGTTAAATGAGAAATCGGAAGTCGGAGACATGCTTCATCTTGAATATTTTCCCTGTCAATTTTTCTGACTGTATGCGTGATCATGTGAATTTATCAAAATGTACGTAAGTACATGGCAGTAAACTGCATATGGGATATTGGAGGTTGAACAGGATCAAGCACTGTGTTATAACTCTAAGTAACATCAGTCAGCATGCGCGGATCCAGAAATTTTTGTCAGAGGGGGTCCAACCAAAAAAAGGTAAATTTTTCTCTTAGACGAGGGGGGGGGGGGGGTCCAACCCCAAAAATGCCCAAATATTACCTTTTTTGGGTAAAATTTTCGGACCCCCCCTCTGTATCCGCGCATGGTCAGGTCTGAATTCGAATCCCGACCAAGGTGAGCTGGAAGGCCTTCCTGTGTACCTACCAGCTGTCGGGAGCTTATTCTGGGTATGTGAATCTTTTGATTCCGCCATATATACTAATTATTTACACTACTATCACTACTACTACTACTACCTTTTTTCGTAATTCGATGTAAAACAATGATAATCAAACTTTTAAGGAATTAAATATATAAAGTTATATCTTCTGTGCAAATGACATGTCCTGACAACCCTTTATGAACAGTAAGCTCTGACACCCCGTTATTCGCCTGATTCGTTTGTTTGATTCCTGGATAGGTTTCTGTCTCTTTAATGAAGAACAGTCATATCGGATGAAGAAAACCGATTTGATGTGCTTTACTGATACCTTAACCCGATACGGAATATCACGTGACAACTTCGCACCTTTGCGTGATACAATATCCATGAAAAATGCCGACCTTATTTCAGTGATCAAATTTTATATACTTTTTGTTTGATTTTTTTTTACTGTAAACTCTGTATTAATTATATTTGACATACATAACAACATTTTGTAGTCACTTATATTTTCTCAATAAAACTTCTAAATATCAACACCTAGATATTTTGAACTATACAATATAGGCGGATCTAGAAATGTTTTAAAAGGGGTGGGATTGCAGTCTCTGCGACAAATGTTTTGCATTATCGGTCTGGAAAGGGGTTGTAGTCCCAAAAATGATCGAAAATGACCTTTATTGGTAAACTTTTCCGACCAAAGGGGGTTACAACCCCCCCATTTCCCCCTCTAAATCCGCCAATGTACATTTCAGACAATGTACACGTATTGATGATGTAGATATAATAAATGGATGTCCTCTGCATCACCAATTTTGTATAATTTTGTCCAAATAGTGGTACAGAAAATAAAAACCTCAGCCGATGAAACATCTTTTCCATGTTGACCTCCAGAGCAGACACTTGTACGTATGTTGCTACATGTGTCACTTCAAAAAATTATTGAGAAGAACCGGTAATAGACTTGCACCCAGTAGGCCATGGTGGGTTACCGATGGGATTCCCACTCATGGCATCAAGTCAATTATCTTAAACTATTGCTTTACTACCACTTTTTATGACATCGATAATTTACCCATTGTTAGTTACTGATCTCTTAAAAGAAATCGTAACATAACCATGATGAAATGAAATATTCAAACTTAACTGACAATAAATATTGTTTCCATCATATTTTCTGTATGTGCTAAATCGGATTAACGATCTGCCTTGAGAATAGACGACATTTCTAATTAAAGCTTTTCCTTCATTATTTGTCTTCAAAAAAGAAAATATATTCTTAAAAGAAAAGTCTGGGGGAGGATACATACAAGAGTAAGAAAAAAATCGATGTACAAATAATATTTATCAAAAAGAAGACCAACTTGACGTGCAGACAACCTTTGAAAAACCTAGTACTAACGCAGATAAGTAAAAAATAGTTAAATGTCAAGAGCACACATAAAAATGAACTATTTTCAACACAAAATTTACACATATCACGCGCATTCTTCGTGTCGAACAGTGTGTATTAGTTATATTAAGTTTTAAATTGGAACCGGTGTAGTGCAGTCAGACTCCGGACCGGAGAAAAGTAGGTTCAAGTGTCACAGGTGACTCGTCAGTCTTCTGTCTTCCAAATAAGTGCCATAGGTGACTCATCAGTCTCTTGTTTACACACAAGTGCCACAGGTGACTCGTCAGTTTTCTGTCTTACACACAGGTGCCACAGGTGACTCGTCAGTTTTCTGTCTTATACACAGGTGCCACAGGTGACTCGTCAGTTTTCTGTCTTACACACAAGTGCCACAGGTGACTCGTCAGTCTTCTGTCTTACACACAGGTGCCACAGGTGACTCGTCAGTTTTCTGTCTTACACACAGGTGCCATAGGTGACTTGTCAGTCTCCTGTTTTACACACAAGTGCCACAGATGACTCGTCAGTCTTCTGTCTTACACACAAGTGCCACAGGTGACTCGTTGCAATGTTCTTGTAACTTTTTCGCCCAATGCCATTTCTTCAATGGAATAAAACATATTTAATCCAAAACTGCAACGAAGTCATCATTAAACAAATAGTCGCTTCAACTCCATTATATATATATATAATTTTCCATTTCCTCCGCTAGATCTTGGATTTTACAATGCACTGTTGTTTAGTCAACGCCTCACAGTTCCGACTATAGTCAAATCCCAGCAGACGCTTTTCAGATGAAATAAATGTTCAAAATAGTGCCAAAAGTGTCCTTACTGTTAACGACGCGTATGTATGTACCATACCTTTAACATATCAGTTTTAATAAAAGTGTATGTATACGCTGCTATAGTCATTCATTAAAATGGAAAGAAGTAAACAAGACAAGCAATGCATTGTTTTTAACCATGTCAGATACTAGTCGCTATTAAAAACATCACAGCTTTTGTTATAAGAAATACAGATATCAAAATAAAATCTTACCTTTTCCTTGAAGATTTTATGTACGAAAGGAATATTCGCCCGTCTCCTGCAAGATAAAAGATAGAGTTATTTATTATGTCCTATATCGCACGTCTTCTTGCAAATTTTTCTACACCTTATCTCGTGGCGTTAAGTCTACTAAATGGACTGCAGTTTATGTAAAATCTTTGGTCACCAGAGTGTATCACGATCTCGGCCTGCTAGCCGTTGCATAACACTGTTTGAAATGACCACTGATAATACAGTAGCACAAAATTCACCTGTGTTTCCCCACACTACATTCGCTCGCATTATGTGCAAAGTGCCCACGCTATCTATACAAGTAACGTGACTTCTATACGCTCACCGGATCCATTACAACCCTCTTCAGTTTTTGATGAATTTGGTGTCGATAAACTAACGAAATCTGAAATTTAATCATTATAATTTTCAGGTCATGCAAGTTGAATGCGAGTAAGTCATGATTAAAGGAATTTCATGCAATTTTCGTATTGTTGGTGTTCACATGAATACTTTTGTTGTCGTAGCATCTGGATTGAACAACAGAACAAAAGTAAAAGCAATGAACTGAATCATGCGTACCAAAATTACCAAAAATATCTAGGTCATTGAAAAATCTTGTTCTACTTACATGTTCATTTTTGAACTGATATAAGCCGCATAAAACGATGTGTAAAGCGGTTAATTTTAGAGCAAATACTTATTGACTACAGTGACCTTCGCAAACTGAAAGCGTCTACGAACATTTGCAGTACGAAATTTCAAATAAAATATGCTTATTTTAGATATTTATTTATCGTTTTTCAGGGTTATGGTACAATCAATTCAAACTTTCTCCAATTTCATGAACACATATCATGATCATAAAAGATATCGATCATGCATAATAACCGTAAGAATATAAATAAGTTGTTTGTAACTGTTTGTTATTCATTATTTTTAACTTGACATTCTGTGTCGGTATGTACTGATAGGTAGACATACACTACAGAGACTGGTGCCCGTAACAGCCGGGAAGGTAACCTGTCACGGGCCGGTGTCTCTTTTGACTCCATAATTCGGCACCATAAAACAGGGTATAAGATCATGTAACATATGTATTGTATATAAATATAAATTTATTTATTTTCTTATTTATTTATATCATGATATCACATGAATAGATCTTGTGTCAAACACATGGCTTTCCGCTCTCAAATTGAACAAGTCAAATAATAATATTCTGCTCTAGTGATTTAATCTGATCAGATTCTGCCTCTGAAATCTACGGTTAATTTCGATTACGGTTTTGAGCCGTAACAATAATGTCGGTACATACCTACTGATCAATCAAGGATAAAAAACAAAGGAATTTCTTGTGACAGGGGAATTTCTTAAGATATATTCTGCCAAAAGTGATAATTCCTTATTTGGAATTCCTGTAGGGCCAATTCCCAAAGTTCCGATTTCCTTTATCCTTAATCTATTTATGAATGAACGAGATTAGAAAAATAAATGGCAACCGAGAATACAGAAAAATATAAAGAATACTAACGTGAAATAGCAAGAGACAGCATTATTTGGTATACGATACTCTGACAATGATACTGGCTTTGAACCCCATTCCCCTTTTTGCGGCTACGTTCTCTCCACCCCCTCAATCGTGTCGTTGGATTCATGTCAATCAAATTTCACATTTTCGTCTTTGCTGTTTCGTGATAGACTTTTTCATTGGAATATGAATAAAAATAAACAAGTAAATAAACTGATTTTAAAAATGACAAGAGGACGATGAGAGCAAGTGTATGCCATTCAAACCATCATTTATGTATTATTTGGGCATCTTGTGTATGCCCTTTTTTTAGCGGAAATATTTAATCATACAAAAACATAATTTGACAATGAATAAATCACAATATACGAATTCAGAAACAAAGGCCTTTAGAAGGCCGGCCCAGGGGACTGGTACACGCATTTAAAATCATCAGCTTTCACAAAAGAAAGTACTGAATTTGAATCTTCCGCAGCTATCTTCACCACTCTACAATTCCAATGTTAATTTGTCTCAAGGAAATTAACTCAATTCTTTGCCTTTACCTGGAAGTCAAACCAAAAGAAAACTATTATCGACGACTGCCGTTTTCCCCTCCGTTTATTAGCTCGATGTCCCTTTATTATATGTTTCCGACTATTTGTGATGGTATATCTCAACCATCCACTTGTCAACTATATCGACTTGTTACAACATTAGATCTACTTATTAGATGTTATGTCGACTTGTTGGAAACTTGGATCGACTTATCAGACGTTATGTCGACTTACCAGAACATTATATCGACTTGTCAGAACATTATATCGACTTATCAGATGTTACGTCGAATTGTCAGAATATTAGCTCGACTTATCACATGCTTAGTTGACTTGTTAGAACATTAGATCGAGTTATCAGATGTTTGATCGACTTTGCAGAACATTAGCTCGACATATTAGATGTTACGTCGAATTGTCAGAATATTAACTCGACTTATCATACTTGCTGACTTGTTAGAACATTACATCGAGTAATCAGATGATATATCGACTTGTCAGAACATAAGATCGACTTATCAGATTTTCTGTCGACTTGTTAGAACATTTGATCGACTTATCACATGTTTTGTCGACTTGTCAGATCAAATGTTGATGTGTCTGATGTTATGTCGCATCTTTAGAAAATTTTCAGCTTATTTACACGAATATCTTGCAATTTGGCACCATTATCTGGCAAACAAAGAGATTGCAGAAATACGTCGCCATATCTATCACTTATCATAATGAAATAATATATTGCATGGCTTTGCATGGCCGTCTTTATTCATTAATTTATTAACTGGAAATTATTTTTTCTCGTAATTTCTATGTTACCACGTCACAACATCATTACATCAATATGCCAGAATTTATAATGTACATAGATGGTTTGAATTGTGATAAGTATTCTTAAACTAGAAAACTACTAAACTATCATCGGAAGTTTTTCTTCTAACCCTTGCATATTCGTTTATACTGTAGTTTATGAATACTTTTATATAAATAAAATACAGGAATGCGCGACATCAAAAGCCACAGAGGGACACCTACATGTATCAGCAGCTCTTCGCAACGTTAATGGCATCTGCGAATCAGCCTAAGGCTTAGATTACAGTCTGAAGCTGAACTCACTTCTTCAAGGCCGTTTCTAAGAATACTTGCCTCACAGCACAGAGAGCATGGGTTTACGATCAATGCCGCAAATTGAAAAGCTATATAGTAGGTAGAAAGTGCATAGAGCGCGGGAAATCAATACACGCTCTGCAGCAGATGCCGAAGTAAAGTTTATCTATACAATCCCACAATGCATTGATCTGATTCAAATTCTCGGTTGCAAGGACAACACTTAACATCTGAATTGTTCTAGAGCGTCGGGGAGCGTCTCAAGAGATACTGAAATGATCTGACGGAGATGAAATACTCTCACGAGGATGAGGGTGATTTCGGAAATATGTCAAAGAATGTTATGTTAAAATCGACTTTTGGTTTCTCGCAGGAATTCTATTGTATCGTTACTAAAAACTAAAACACACATAAATCGTAACGCACTGAAAGGAAAATCAGTTGTCTTTTTTCAATTTTTCTATCCACACTTTCTAACGATCTCCCAACACGCCGTACATGTTTTCATATTGTCACTGTATGCAGAGTTGCATGGTGGCACCTACTGGCATAGCTGGGTAAGACTGTAAGTTACCTCGATTTCCGTCAGTCTGTCTGTCTATCAGTTATTCTGTCATAGAATAGTTTTTAGGCTTTCCTCTGTGATAGATAATTGAATGAAAGTTGATGTGGCTTTGTTGATATTGTTCAAATTTGGTCCACTGGGTACATTAATATTTTCTGCAATACTTTTATAATGTTTGTAATATATTTTACCTTACTGGAAATACCTCGTCTTTTCCATCGAAAACACAAGCAAGGGGCAAGGCAAGGGATTCCTTTGTACAAAGTTAATTAGTTATTAATTTGTATGAAGGGTATTATAAAAACGAAATTTATTTGGTAAAAGCAATACACAACAAGCGTTAATCAATATAAACATTTCGATATTCTATAACAAAAAACCCGTCCGATTTACTAGAAGAAAATGTTGATCTAATCTCAGTAAAGACAGAGGAAGATTCAACAACAAGTCACATAACAAAACTGAATACTCGCACCTATCCATCATTTTCACCTTTTGAAAACCAAAATATTGTTTTTCTTTTGGTTTTCAGGAGGTGAAAATGATGGAATAACGAAGAGTTTCCATACGATCTCTGGTTCATCTCCCAATTAACCTTGTATTTCTAAAGTGACCACTATTTTAACAAAAGAATCTAGACTTTGCATATTCGAGCTAAGCAATGGTAGGGAAATGGAAGACGACTAAAGACTTGGGTTACGATGCAAGAGATCTGTATTCGGTTCCTGGATTGAGCCACTATGTTGAGGAGTCTGGAAAATAATATACTGAAAACAAGTTAAAAGCGACGTATAACTCAGTTATATACCCGTGAAGAGTGTGTACGGACCATGGACAAACAATAACAAGTAACTTAATTGCATCATGAAATTCGCCGAGTAGTAACTACGTTTCAGATTAATCCCAAATACTCTAAGCGCTCAGGGGTGCTACATCTTCATATATAACTGAACTATTAATTGGTTTTGTTTACTTCAAATATAATGCCGGCATCGTACTCGTGTTGGGTCCTTCTGACATTTGCAAAAAGTACACTACAAAGAAAGTACATTTTCCGCATAGTTTTCATTAAAAATCCCCTTAATATTGCAGACCTTCTCTTCCCAAGTGGCAGTCATATTTTTCACAGCACATAGAGGTACCCAAAATAGATTCAAATCCCAGATCTTGACAACGCCACCCTGCTTCAGTTTTGTTAATAATTCATGTCCCTCAATAAACAGTTGTAGATCGAGGTATCAATACAGAGATATTTATTCTTGCCATAAAAGGGAGGGGTGTGTGTTACTTTTCAATTATTTTGACAAATTTATGCAAGAGTTAAGACCGTTTTGCGATCCGCAAGGGTTTCCGAATCTTCATCATATTCCACGATATATGAATCTCTTCTAGAACAGGAGTTCATTAAGATGTTTTAGATACTAAACACCAATTCAAAATATATAACAGTCTGTAATACTTAATAAACATCAAATAAATAAAGTTATTAATTTTCATAGGTATGAACATTTATTGTTCGGGAAATATGTATTACAAATTCGTTCTTTCGTTTTCTTGTTTTTGAAGTTGGGTTTTCAGTGTAGTGGTGGTGGTGGTGGTGTTTATTTTCCTTTTTGTTTTTGAGCCCTGGTGGTACTCGAACCTAGGACTTTTCAGCCTAGAGACATGTGCGCTAGGTAAGTACCAACTGAACTCTGCCTGTTTCCTGCAAATCAGAACAGATCTCAATGGATGTTAGAAAACAAATGTAACATGATGCCATGATTCATATACTTTGTATTGATAAACAAAGACATAATTCTAGTAATTCATCGATATCGTTATCTCCTTGGATCCGTTGTCCAAGACTCAGATTATATGACAAAGTCCTTTGAGACAGATATTTAGATTCCGGCATAAACAATCGTCTGTCTGATTAGACACGAAACTCTAACTGTGAGAAAGAATTACAGGAAATGCAACGAATCCGCTCGCCTCTCTTGTTACTTTTCCTATCTTCCTTGGTGTATGTACATAAAAAACGGCGAATCCGGGATTTAAGAAAGGACTGAATGTTACATTGTTAAGGTTTAACGTCCATTCATATACATTGGTACGTTTAACGTCATTTCATGTCACGTTGATACGGTTGAACGTCACTTCAAGTTACATTGTCACGGTTTAACGTCTCTTCTTGTTACTTTGTTACGGTTTAAAGTCACTTCAAGTTACATTGTTACGGTTTAACGTCCATTCATATACATTGGTACGTTTAACGTCATTTCATGTCACGTTGATACGGTTTAACGTCACTTCAAGTTACATTGTCACGGTTTAACGTCTCTTGTTGTTACTTTGTTACGGTTTAAAGTCACTTCAAGTTACATTGTTACGGTTTAACGTCCATTCATATACATTGGTACGGTTTAACGTCATTTCATGTCACGTTGATACGGTTTAGTGTCACTTCAAGTTACATTATCACGGTTTACCGTCTCTTCTTGTTACTTTGTTACGGTTTAAAGTCCCTTCATGTTACATTGTTACGGTTTAACGTCCATTCATATACATTGGTATTGGTTTAACGTCATTTCATGTCACGTTGATACGGTTTAACGCCACTTCAAGTTTAATTATCACGGTTTAAAGTCACTTCATGCTACTTTGTTACGGTTTAAAGTCATTTCATGTTACATGGTTACGGTTTAACGTCTTTTTTTTCTCTTTCGAAATGCCCCCAAATTCCTCGTTGCTAAGAGACGAATAACGACATGTTTAAAATTCTTCACGAGAAACGAATTGATATTTAGTGTACAAACATTAGAAGTTTCTTCATTTTCATATTCTTAACATTTTATGATTAAATTATTAATCACAAATTGATTCATACATGAGTGACTTGACATCGCATCGTAAACAGCTGAACAGGCAGTTTTGTTGCGGCCCGGCGAGATGAAAAGCATGTTGCATGGTGGTACGTCATCATGTCATGTACATTGTCAGTTTTGTTGGTTCAACTTGATTGTAATAATTGTGCACGTAAATGGTAGAACTTGCAAATCGTCCTTGATATGAGGCTTTAAAAGCTGGACGTTAAGAGCACTGAACGAAGTTGTTACAGATAGGATTTTGATAGTTGGAGTCAGAGTTGGAGTCAGAGGCAATGTGGGCAAAAAGTCGGTACAATGTAGTAATATATTTTAGGATTGTATATCGTGGTTATACATGTCTGAACGTTAATATGTGGACCAGTCAGAATTGTCAAAACGAAACAAGTGAATTAGAATTCATATTATATTGTTAGGGCTTAAAGTCAATTTATGTTACATTGTTGCGTTTAACGTCACTTCATGTTGCATTGTTACTGTTAACGTCACTTGTGTTACTCTTTAACGTCACTTCATGTTACATTGTTACGATTTAACGTCACTTCATGTTACTTCGTAACGGTTTAACGTCACTTTCAGCACTTTTTCAGTCATATCACGATACAATGTTCATACAAACTTCTAAAACATACTGGTATAGTTCAGGTATCGAACACAAACCGTCTGACGTGCAAAACAAGCGCTTAAAGTCTACACCAAGTCTTCTCATGAAAGGGGTGAGGATTCCATAGAAACTGGAGGTGGAAAGAAACCCAGAAAGGGTTAATGACAAAAGGTATGCAGTACTAGGACAAAAGAGGAATTCGAATCCATTTTTTTTTACTTCAGACATTCTTATAAAATAAAATAGAAAACATTAATAGAATCAAGAATAATGTTTGAACTGCATTTCCTTTTTCGGTGCAAAAATGGCGAAATACTGAATAAGAGAAGGGCACAACGTTTAATTAGTTTCATTAATGTAAATGTAATCTTTCCATGAAGGTGAAATCAGAATTCAACCTTTCAAAGGTTTGCACAGGAATATGTAAATAGAAGATTTATATTCGTTCCGTACAAACGTGTCCAGAATTAAGCTCGTAAATAGGATTTGTGCACATTAAGGTAGGGTTTCTGCATAATGACAGCGATATATCCCTTACCTGTTTACTTACATATCGTCACAGGTGTTACACGGTTCAAGTGGGCGACTGAATTCTATCCTAGTGGCATTAAATGCATTCAATGTACATGTAATCAGCCACTTCATCTACACATTGTCCTTTCTTTCGCCCGCGGACATCACTGACCATTCATGATTACTCAGGTAGAAATCAAATTTACTTTTATCAGAATTGTGTAGGACATTCCTTTGCAAATGTTATTATTGTAAATTGCTTATTTATTTCCGTGGTAAAACCCTCATGCCAAGTTTTCTATAGATCCGAACAATGGTACAGAAAATTGCATCACGACCCGGGGCACCATTCAAACAAAAAGACTATGCGCTCCCTGGCACCACTAAATGAACGTTGTGGTCAAGCATGAAGGAGTTATGCAATTTTTTACTCCACTTTTACTATTCTATTGTACAATAATGCGCTTCCATGGTCGCACTATCAAAGGAGAGGAAATAGGGTTATGCTACAAGGACAGTTGCGCAGAAGCTCGGCAAAAGAAAAACAAGAATTGGTGGATGGACTTTCTGATAATACTTTTTCCTAGTCTAGTAGGAGATCACGGGGATGTTGGAAAGGGGGGGGGGTGTTGCATGTTAAAACGACAAGGTACATGCGTGCAACTTTGAGTAACTTTACATATATACACAAAGTATTTGCAAAACAGATTATAATTTTAGTGATTCCGACATTAAAGCTCTTTAAAGGAGCATGGTCCGATTGAAGTCGGGAAAAGTATTAAAAATTTAAACGGATTTCTTAAACGGCAATCGATTGCTAGTATGTTATCTAAGATGTGTAAAAAGTATCGTTTCCAAAGTCGATGTCGTTAACGAGATATGCCCGTTTTAAATTTGTAACATAATCAGGTCAACTCCTTGCATATTGATGAGGTCGGTCAGAGGAAATCACGTGACAATGAAACTCGTACTTTACCCGATTCTAACATTTGTTCCACTTTTCTTTCTTTTTTTGGCCTCTGAATCTGTGTATAGTTATTTTCTACCACACTTTTGCTTTTCTCGTGCTCGTATTCATCCAATTGAACCATTTTTGTTGTTTTCTACAGTGAATATCCGCGCACGCGCATGATTATGGGCGGAGCATCGCCTTATTTGGGGAATTGATACCAACCGAATTTAATTCGACTCAATTACCTTTATTCTACGAAAACATTGAGGGATTTTAGTTTTAAATTTTGCAATTAACACAAAGTTTATAATTTATGTAATACAGGAAAAATAAGATATTGTCGTAATTTATCCTTTTCATCCTAAAATTTTCCAGTCTCGGACTATGTCCCTTTAAACGTCGTGAATTGTATCACAGATAACTTGATTTGAAAATAAACAGAAATGAATGGTTTAATGACGTTTTAAGTAGATATCGTTTGCATTGTCTTCATTAATAGTAGGGCTTACAGAAAAACATCTTCGCTTATCTTTTTAGCAAAGGATGCGAGATTCTGGGAATGTAGGTCAAAGATGAGGATACAGGGTAGCCCACCTTGACATATTTTTAATGGGTTTTATTTGTGGAGTAGACATGCAAAATACGAAGTCTCTGTATTACTTTTCCAAATTTAAAATCAGTGTTCAAGTTGATAAGAGACAGACACACAAGTTATCACACAGACGAAACGACAAAATTATTATGTCACGATGTGTTGAACCCGGACATAGAACATTTATTCGATAAGTATATCGCTGATTTTTCCTTACTTGCAATACGTGCAAATGATACTTCAAAATTAATCGTTAGTAAACTCTGCCAATCGAATACGGGATTTCCCTTGATGTACGCCATCAAATGTGTTTCCAAGAATCGGTGTGAAAAGGATTGACAATGCTATGAGTGAAAAGTTCATTTGATGTACAAGCACTAAATTTGTCATGACCCTAAATGTATATATAGTATCTGAATGAATATTCTTAAAGCATATCAAAAGCGCTGAAGGTGTCTGACAAGGTTATGTATTATAAGTGTGTAGGAGAAGGTGGAGGGGGCACAAATATGTTTGTGATACCTCCTCTTCCACTTTTCAGCAAAAGCTGCATAAGAGCACATTGTCTGTGCGACATCTAAACCTCTTCTTCTTCTTTTTTTTTTTGGCCTAATTATTGTCTATGTACATGTATATAATTACAATTTCACTGAGGTTGTGCCCCCCCCCAAACCTACAGTTTTCAAGGCGCAACTACGCCATTGTATTATCATTGTATGCTTCATACAGTTATCTAATATGGAAGAATATGTCGTCAAGGTTTTTGTCTGTGTGCGTGTGTGTGTTTTGTTTTTGAAATTTGATTTTTTGTTTTGTTTTGGTTGGGGGGGGGGGGCGGTTCTCCAAAAGTTAAGCATGTAAATTGCCCTCTTCTTTAAAGACACACAAAAGAATACAATAAATGAAGTGAATCATTCTGGTTACACCTGTAAACAAATAAAATACAATTTGATGGTCAAGTGGGTAAAAACACTGCTCTGGAACTTGCTGCTGACCTCTACTCGTTGCGAAGTCGGTATTGGACCATAGGAGGCGACACCTGGGGGAAGGTATGTCTAAGTATTACCGAAGGTCGATTGTTTAGTAAGGAAAAGGAGTAATCCGACAGAGACATATTAATAACACGTTTTGATATACTTTTGACGCATATGCAGCTCTACATTCCGTTTCCTCATTCGATTAACATGGCAAGATTTTGCTTTCCTACAATAGATATTACCATAAATGCAAGTTTAACTGAGCGAAAATTCACAAGGTTCGATTTATCATATGTGCATTTTAAATTTGTTAAATTTATCATCGTTAGTTACTGAGTTAATGTCAATTTTGCATTTCATCTGAAAGACATTCTTTGTTATGTATGAATAAACAGGTTATTAATTACTTGAAAAAATACGTCCTGAATATAGTTAAAAAGCATTATTGATTCATAGTAAGTATGTACAACTTTCATTCGATTCGCCAGTACGAAGAATAAATGTCAGGTAAATATCATTTGGTAATGGTTCTACAAAAAATGTCTGGGGGTATACATTTGAAAAACAAACTGGAGTTGAACTGACATTTCTATCTAACATTTTACTGTAAATTCATTAAAAAAAAGTTAAATAAATTTGAAAATAAGGATTGATTAATCAGTGCATTGAATCATTCTGAAAAAACAAAAGTAATATAGGTATTTGTTACAAATCTGAAAATCCATAATTTCTTTTGAATAAAACTTTCTATGTCCGGATCGCTTTATTATTGTCAATTGTAATTAGTTAGGAATGGCAATATTCATCATATTATAATTTGTCTCCAAAAAACTGTTTTTGACGGAACTATTACCTAATCGTGTTTCTTACATTTTAACTTCTGCTTTAAACGTTTTAATTGTGGTCTTAAATTTGAAGTTTAATTTTGCTCGCGCAATACACGTATAATTTATCCATTTGAAAAAAAAGTTCATAAGCATAGCTTAACATTTTTAACTAGAGACTCTGGTTGAAATTTTTCATTAGTGAAACCACATTTTGATTGAGTAAATTATACAAAAGCTGTATCTAAGTGAAACCCCCCCCCCCCTCGAAATTGATATAACCGCCACTTTGATTTTACAAACATTGAACTCGCGTGTTGTTTAATGTCACTTAACTTTTTTAAATGATTATTGTGAAGCTTGCCTTTATTGGCACCATCATAAAGAGGCCATCTGCTTATAGAAATCGATTTTTAAATTTCAATTTTCTATGTTTTCTTGCAAAACATCCTTTTGTCCCAAGGTTACCTCTGTATTTATATTCATATCACTTATTAGTCTTCACCTACATGCCCCTTTATATACAGGTTTACTGTATTGTGATAACGGCTTTCCATACATGTTTCTCATCGAGCAACAATGCAAATACATGTAGACCTTTGATGTAAAATATCTCCGTCGTTGACTTTGTGTGCGATCAATAAGTGGACATCTACACTCGGTATTTCACTCAAGGTATACAAGATAGATAAACGCAGTGCCCTTCAATGCAGTGTGAGAAAACCAAGTCCGGTCTGCCTTGCAGTGATGTCCAAGCGGTCACTCTGGCCCCATTAATCCTTTATCTCTATTCCAACAGCTCGCGTTGTCCAGTTTCGGACATAAGATAAAATCAGGGACTGAATGTTTGACTGGTTTTAAATGACTCATATTAATCCCATCTCGTTTTCATTTTATGAAAATATTTTGTCAATTTCAACTTAAATTCGCGGTCGACCTTGACTTTTATACGTGTTGTTTTTCTTTTGCGCAACTTTTGACGTTCGATGAATACAATTTAAATTTCTAAACGGTTTAAAATGCAATGAACAATAAGTACGTAAATATTATGCTATTGGTTATATTTATATCGTCCGAGGAATTCCAAATGGCCACTCCAGTAAAAGAGTGTGTTAATATCATTTAAATGTCCTCAAATTTGAAAAACTAAAAAAACATTCATACATACAAACACACACACATACACCCACAGATACACACACACACACACACACACATATATATATATATATAAAATATATATATATATATATATATATATATATATATATATATATATATATATATATATGTGATATATATATATATATATATATATATATATATATATTTATATATATATATATATATATATATATATATATATATATATATATATATATATATATATATATATATATATATATATATATATACTTTTTTGTATTTGCTTTTAAGTTTTTGTGTTTTAGGCTTTGATTTGTTTTTATTTTATTTGTTTTTGTCTGGTTTTGTTTGTTTTTTGGGCTTTTTTTTTTGAGGGGGTGTGTTTTTGTGTGTGATTTTGTTTGTTTGGTTTTTTTAGGGGGGGGGGGGGTGTTGGGTTGTTATTTTGTTCTATGCGCATTGTATCTTTTGTCTTTTCTGTAGCTCATAATAGTTCTTCGGAAGGGGGGGGGGTTGTTGTTAACTTCAGTGTTATTGTACTCCCGTATGGTGTTGTGTTTTTGAGACACATCCATTTTCTTCTCATGTTTTCAGCTACAATATAACTTTGTGTCGAATGTAGATACCAGGTATTTATAGCGAGTGTGGCTTCCCACACAGGATACACTCGCTACAGTGCGGTATCGTCAAGTCACAATAAGTCATGCTACGTCACGTGATTAAATCATGTACCCAGGTGCTTTGTCTGTGTTCCATACCAGTCTGCTCCAAAATGCTATGGATATAGATTAAAACCATATCTTTATTCCGCTTCTCTATTTGTCCCATTGCGGATAACTCGGTAATGGGACGAATAGAGAAGCGGAATAAAGATACGGTTTTAATCAGATTAAATGGACCAAACATCTAAAATGTGTATGTTAGTTTCAGACTGTGTAAGTCCAAAACATGTATGTTATCTTCAGACTGTTCAAGTCTAAAACATGTATGTTGTTTTCAGACTGTATAAGTATTAACCAAAAGTCTAAAACATGTATGCTGGCTTCAAACTGTGTAATTCCAAAACATGTATGTTGGCTTCAGGCAGTATAAATATAAATCAAATATCCAAACCTATGTATAGAGCGAACACAGTATTAAAAATTTGAAAGTTAAAATAGACGGTATGTAAAAGACATGTGCCAATAGCAATAACAAGCAAGTAAACAGGTAAACTCTAATTTATCAAGAATGTAATCAAGTGTTATAATCTGAATGCATGTTGTTGCTTGTCAACCAATAGACAAAATTTTATGATCTATTCTTGTCTGTAGGCCGTAGGCTGTTTCGGTATATGATATTTGCGCGGTTGTAGTCAAAGGCAGTGCACTACCATAGATATATTTTTATTATACAGTAAAATATTGCTTTTTATGATAAAGATTAATTCCGATATACCGGGTATTGTTTTTAACGATAAAGAACATAAATATATCCATTTTGAAGACGACACTTGTTTTATCTTCAACATATCAAGGCTTTGTGATTACGTCCCACAAAGAAGGACGAACAAAATTCCCTGTTCAAAAGAAGAGACACAAGGAACCACCAAGAAACAGTTCGTTTTTCATGCACAAACACATTTTTATTTATTTATTTATATATTTATTTATTTATTTATTTATTTATTTATTTATTTCCCGCCGAATGCCATATAGGAAATTATGAAAACATGTTTGTATGAAAAATTTGTTTCTCAATAAAGGAACAAGCAAGCTGGTCAAGCTTTCGAACAGCGATTTCGGTGAAGGCTTTACATAAAGGACGGAAACACGGAGCCTTGGCAATGTGAAGATTCCCTTACCTTGGATCGAGAAAAATCCATACCTGCTGCATCGAGTACAGTATAGTGTTTTCCTAGCTAGAACTGCATGTTTAATAGTTTGAAAACAAAACCTAAATGAAAAGACTCTGTGATTAAGTAAAGTTATTGTCCATCATATCAAATAAAACTTGGAACCGGATTCGATATATTTTGAAAAATAATGTTCAACCTACCAAATTCAAATCATTATTTAAACAGTATAATGAGGAGTTTTATCTCAAAAATAATAATGACTGTTGCAAAATCAATATTTATTTTGAAGTTGAATTTTTTTTCTGCATGTAGCGATGTTAGATATACGCTCAAAAATGCTTCATGAAACAACAAGGGAGAAAATTCATTTTATTTGAGATTCAAAATGGGATAAAGAGAGAGAGGGGGGAGGGGGGGGGATAGTTATGCTTAGGCAAGAATTTAAGGGTGAACTAAATTTACCAAAACTTAAACATAATTAAAAATTTACCTAAATGTTGGTAACAAGGCAACAGAAAGGAGCTTGTTGAAGAGGTATGTTGTGAAACTATAAAAGCGGGTTGTGAGATCTTAATCCTTATGGAGAGACTAATGTACAGAGATTAATACCACTCAAAGTAAATTTGGATTCTCTACTGAATATCTCTGCAAAATACGTAAGATAGTACCACTCAAGGCAAATTTGGATCTCTGCAAAATACCTAAGATAATGGCAGTTTTAATGCGACAGAGGTACGAGATATTATAATAAATGTAAAACACGAAAGTTACTGATGCACTGTCGTCGTGGCACACATGACAGAATATATCAGAAGGGGGACCAGCTGCCCGGGAGGGGTACTCGCACGCGTAGCCGTACTCGCCATAAAGCCCATCACACACTGGCGACACAAAATGTCAACATCGCACACTGGTAATGGACGTGCAACAACATTGTATAGAAAGAGCCACAGGCTCGCATTTTGGTCAAAACTTGGTATTGCTAAGGTTATAGATTTATTTGTGATTTCCTTGTAGTGTTTTGGACAAGGAGGTACTTGAAAATAAATAACATGTTAGTTTAAACATAAGATTCATGCAATGCAATGATATCAGCCAAACGTTTTCAAGATTTTTTAAATCGGGCATAGAATTGGCGAAAACAATTTTGAGTTTAAAAGAGCATCTATTTCATTTTCGGACTTTGAAAAAAAAAACTAAAAAAAAAATCTTATTTCTATTTCAAAGTAAAATGTAGCATGCCGAAATGTGTATTATGTATTAGAAGAAAAGTATTTTTCCTTTGGGTGTATAGATGAATGGATGGAGTTGGTAGCGAGAGACACTTACTCAAATGACCTGATCTCATTATTATGTGATCACCCACATTTCATATGATCATATTTGATTTTATTCAGTAATGTGGGTTTGTCATTTCCCATGCATGGGCGTCTTATTTTTCTGCTCTGTCTCTGTCAACAAAATGTTATTAACCCTCGGATGTCAAGGCAATTCAGAATGATGAATATGATACTTTACTGTACAAATGTGAAATGTAGTGTATGAAAATTTAATCAATATCATATTTGTATTGATAAATTTATGTTATAGAATGAATAACATTTGAATTTGATAATGACGATTTTTGTAAAGTTACAGGTAGCCGTGTCACTTCTAACTACCGGTAAAATGTGCCGTTGTTTATTTCATCAAGTAATTTTTATGATAATACGGTATTTTATTGAATTGCCACTGTATGTGTGATTATATTTTTGCATATTTATATTTCAAAGGATATGTTTACTTGGAACAGAATACAAATGAGGGGGCGTCTCAAACAGAACAAATGAAACACAACTTCTAAAGCGATTACCCAGGAAGTGGTATTATATGTCTAAATTAATTAATGAGTTCCTTTTTTTATTATTTATTTCTGTCGATAATCTGTATTTAGAGTCATTGTAACTCATTTGACTCTATTCCATTCAAAGTTATTATAGCTGTCACATAAATAGATAAATTACGAGAATAATGGGCATTTTCAATTTTCATTAAACTTAAAACAAACGAATATCGTTAAAAATCTATGTGGTAGCAGCCAATTCTATTGTTGCATGAAACCAGAGTACCTTCGACAACACCCCTAATCTTAAGCAGGTATACCGCTGTAGTATTTCGTTAACAGTTTGTATTATATATACTACATAATTTGGTATTTTCATAATTCATATACCAGTTCCCTTTAACTTGTTACATAAATTCACCTATAATATACAACAGATGCATGTTTCTTTGTACGTTGTATATCTATCTCTGTACGTTGTACATTTATCTTTGTACGTTGTACACATCTTTTTGTACGTTGTATCTGTATCTTTGTACATTATACATGTGTCCTTGTATGTTGAAGCCGGCGTGGCCTAGTGGTATCGCGTCGGACTCCTGATCGGGAGGCCGGGGTTCGAGTCCCGCTCTGGTCATGCCGGTGTCATGTCTTTCGGATGAGACAGTAAAAACCGAGGCCCCGTGTCGTGGTATGCATGGCACGTTAAAGATCCCTCACTGCTTCGGGTGGGTCCGTTGCAAAGGTCAAAATTTGTATGCTCCGCATCAGGCAGATGCCGTCACCATATACGTGAAATATTCGTGGTGTGACGTAAAACAAAAATCAATCAATCAACCTTGTATGTTGTATATTTATCTCTGTACGTTGTACATTTATCTTTGTACGTTGTATATATCTATTTGTACGTTGTATCTGTATCTTTGTACATTATATATGTGTCTTTGTATGTTGTATATAAATCTTTGTACACTGTATATGTATCTTTGTACGTTGTACATGTATCTTTGTACGTTGTACATTTATTTCTGTACGCTGTACATATCTATTTGTACGGTGTATATGTATCTTTATATATTGTACGTATATCTTTGTATATTGTACATGTACATGTATCTTTATGAATTGTACATATATCGTTGTACGTTGTATATGTATCTATATATATTGTACATATATTTTTGTACGTTGTATATATATATATATATATATATATATATATATATATATATATATATATATACGTTTTAGATATATCTTTGTACGTTGTACATTTATATTTGTACGTTGTACATATTCATTTGTATGATGTACATATATATATATATATATCTTTATAGGTTATATTTGTATCAGTAACATGAGTTTGGTTTTATGGTTTTATGTTATATCAATTTTAATAGGTGTTCGAAATTCCTATCTATCCTCGAGAAGTCATGCTAATGCTCTGTGTCCACACTTATAAAGTTACTGTTTTATGTCTTTTTTATACGTATAAATTGTTGCCGTTTCAATGGTTTTAAACCTAATGTTTGAACTTGTTTCATTACTATAAATGACATCACTGTATATTTAAAACATTCTGAAGTCAGTGTAACTTTTTTAGTAATATTATCATAGATCAGCTCCATATCTGTTCAGTTTCGTTATAGTTATCAATTGTTTAAAATAACAAACAAACATAACTAAGCTTTTAATGTCGCTACATGTGCAAAGGAAATGGCGTGTCCATATATATACATTGTAATTATATTTGTTGCCCTCATTTAGGGCGCTAACTTGAAAATGTGGCCATGTTTAACGAAATACGCTGTAGGTAAATAATTTGATTTGAAGCGCAATTAAGAATTCGTTTACTAGAATGCTTGACAACAGAATCAAAACCTTTATCATATCCAAACTTTCCACAGCACAAAGGACGTACGGAACATAAGTACATACACATTATTTTTCTTGAAAGCGTAAAATGTAAAGAAAGTAAGCGTATTAGCCCAGATTACAGCGTTTGGTTGTGGTGTACACATTAAAACATAATGTAAATTTTAAAAAATCATATATTCATATAATGCAAAAGACGAAACATTAAACAAAATAAAAATGTCATGAAATACTCGATGCAGTCGAAATTGTGTCATGGCTGTGTCATATTGTACTGTTAGATTCATCAAACCCAAGTAAAACATCAAAGTTCAGGGCTGCAACCTGTCACAAAATTATATTCATGCAAAGTAATTACAAAACAAGTTCCTGCTGTGATAAGGCTGTTTCTTCCTAAAAGGTGGTGCACCACGGCATTTTTAAAATGAGGAATCGTTTTATCAAAGCATAGAAGATGAAAATAACTTACTTGTTCGAGATTGTGTGCCCTGCATCGAGACATGTATTTGATCTAGACCTCAATCGTGTACCACTGTACCGAATACTATAACCAAAATTCACCTCGAAAGTCCTCAAAATCATTCAAATCTCCTTTTACCTTTCTTTTCCGTTGGCACATCCATTTGTTAATAAATTACACAATAGCGAGGGAGACCTATTGTCCGAGTGCGGATCATGGAGAGAGAAGCAGAGTAACAGAGAAAAACTCAATGGTACTCAAATTTCAAGGGAAAGGCGTCTTTTTATTATAGAAATGCAAATGGGGATAAATTTGAACAAAAATGTTGAATTGAGTAACCGGGATTACATGAAGGAAGGCTTGTCGACTCTTAACCTGTATTGTGGCTTAGCAGCTGCCCTTCCACCATCGCTATATATCGCCAGGTTTTGACCATTTCGTCACCCTAATTTCCTCTTTGGTTTTGTAAGTTCAGAGGTTAGATCATCTTCTTGTCCTCGTAATTTGCATTTATCATTTCCGCAAATCTTAAAAGGATTCATTGTTATTTATTTTTTGATGGATTCTGGCCTATAGAAATCTATCCCTAGGGACGATTCTTCGTGTCTACTTCGGTGTCACCAAATTTCGCCCACTTTAACACCTTTCGTTACAGATATAAAGAAAACGGAAAATAATAGCGTAATTTCGCATTAGAGTTTCATCATACACATTTGGTAATCATTTGACACTATTCATAAAGCCGGACTGTCGTTTCAAGCTAATTGTGATTCCCGCTTTGACCACAAAGGCAAACTTGTTTTCTTCTGTTATTTCAATGCTACTTTGTATGGGGCGTCGCGGGAAGCGTTTTTCAAACCAAAAGTCACGGGAACCATATTTTCTTTTGTGTTGTTTCATCAGAAGTGGGAGAACCTATACCGTGCATAGCGCCAAAATTTCCATTCGTATGTACATTCACCTCTTAACAAATTACGAAAGATGGTTATCCGTTACTCTTCATATTCCTAGATGTTACAGTGGATAAGCCGATAACGCATTTGTCGCCTGACCAGCAAGTCGAATATAGGGTAAAAAATTACTTATAAGTTTAACTCCAATGACAACCCAACACCTGGTGTGTTATAGGCCCTCACGGTATCGAACCATATCCCTTTGCAGACGTATTAAATGTTGTACTTGCAGAGCAACAATTCCAGAGGTGGATTATGGACGCGGAATACAATGACTTAAACCCGCATATTTTTATATACAAATTTCGGTCATTACACCCCGGCATAGGAGACACTGGATACGTTACTGCTTTAAGTCACTGATGAACGGCTGCGACAACATACTAAAACCACTTTCTCTTATAAAAGTTGTTCATTATTTATAGCTAATAGTTTGCAAAAAAAAAGAAGAAGAAGAAGAAGAAGGGGGGGGGGGGGGGGGGGGAATTCGATCTATTCATGAAAACATTAATAATGCCATTCGAAATCCACCTAGTATTGTATCATAAACGCAGTAAGAATGTCTGCCAGGATACTTCGGCGTCATCGGGTATTTTCCCTGAGTACTTCATTAACATCTGGCCGTCATCTTACTAAAAATATTTCTGATATGGCTATAAATAATAAGCTAAAACATCTATTTATATCTTACAAAAATGATGTTATGGCAAGTTAAAATATTTCAAATGTATACAAATATAAACAGGAAACGAACATGCAAGTGTTAGACCAGATATTCAGACTAGTGATACACATAGGGAATACAAGTGGCGACAATACTCTCTTAAAATACATATTCTCTTCAATGTTTCACACCAGAGTTGTCCCCCCTGTCCAAACTCTTATAGCCTGTAAAAAAATGGTAAAATCTGATGAGGAAAACATACCCCCCCCCCCCCCCAAATGAGGAGAGATGGAAGATTACGAACGCATATGGAAACCTAGGGAAAAAAAAGGAAGTAAGGAACTTTTCCAGAAAATGACTGGGAAGGGAAAATGAAAAGGTTTCTGAGCGGGAAATGGGATAGGAGGAGGGAAATTGGGTGGCATATGAGAATGGAGACAGGAAAGAAACGAGTAAGGGAAAAGGGAGAAAGAAATGGGATAGAAATGAAAGCTTTCAAATATCCTGTTCTCTCTCTCCCATAGTTGTCATAGCCTGTCCCTTTTAAATTAATTTTCCTAAAATTGGCCTGTACATATAGATGGAATCTCCACTCCCTACTACAATGAAGATATCATCATTTCTCACTTGCGGTATATAGTGCTCAGCGGTGCATTTGGTGTAATTCAGATTAAATTGAGCACATAGAATATTTTACAGAATATATTTGTAAACACGTTTGAGTGTAAGATGCATTAAGGGGGCATCTAGAGGTCAATATCACGAGTATCTAGGTAACTCGACGATTCAATAGTTATTTTACCTTCAGTTTACTCAAAGGTTTACAGAAAGGGATGAAATTTCATAATTGAATGCAAGGTAGTTGCGTTTTACACTGTTTCGAGAGGTCACGACTCGAAATTAAACGCCCATACATCATCTGAGCTGGTGATTACCTGAGCCGTACCTGTATGCATTATAAAAGTTTGGAGAATGCATGGCCGGGATTACAAAAGGTCCCTATGTCATTTCCCTCTGCAAACTCCTGCCCCTTTTATCTAATCCTATCTAATGTTGAGCCACGTCCGAATTTTCCCAAGGCCGACCACGGCCGCAGTGCATGGGAATTGTGCAAAAATCATGCAAATTTGAGAAATCGTTTGCCACAGGTGTTCAAATGACATATTATTGCACAGAGGCAGCTTGTTACGATCGGTATGAAGCCATTGAAATTGTGTAGTCAACATTCAATAATGCACAATCGCCATATCTTCACCATTGTTCACCTTTCCAACATGCATTACCATTTATGCAAAAATCGGTATTATTGAGCCATTCAGATGCAACAAAGTATAGCGGTCGCACTGAGCGGATGCAGTGACCCATTGTCTGGTTGACAACACCACGGACAATAGAGCTGCCTAGCTGTTGCATTCGTGAGAAATAAAATGACCAGTTGCATAGGGTACTTGACCAATTGCATTAGAGTACAACACGGTGCTTGAAAATTGACAAAGAGTCAGAAAGTAGCAATTTGCTCGTTCGTGGCACCTTGATGTAATGTATGATGGCATTATTGGCATTGCACATGCTCACCTGATGCAGATGCATGACAAACTGGACACCCATTGACCACTTATCATCCTCATCATTGTAACTTAGTAAGATTAGACACATTTTTTTAAAATTGAAATTTTAATAGTTTGTTCATCAAGTTAAGATGATTTGAATTAGATTAATATCAACATATCTTATGAAAACAATTCTTGATTATTCTAATTCTCAAAAAAAAAAGAAAGAAAAGAAAAGAAAAGAAAAAAAAAAAGAAAAAAAAATATGTAGTAAACTTTGCCTCACAATCACTCGGAATCAGAATATAATGATTACATCTGTCGGGTTACTTCTGGAATTATTTAAATAGAAATAATAATAAGGATTTCTTATCGCTGGCACTGCGCTGATGTAAACGTCGTATTTACGTCTTTTATGACTATTTTATTGCAAAATAGTGATTTCAAGTGTTTTATTGGATTTTTTCCAGTCTTGTTAGAAAAGGGAAAACAATACATATGTCTGTCACACTCTTTGGAAAAAGGCATTAGAAACTTATCTTTCATCATCGTTATTGGATGCATTTAGTACACAGTTCCGCGCTTTACCTACAGATCTCCTTTTTTATTTACCATCTTTGTCAATTCTTAAATCAAAACATATTTACAAGATACCAGATTGTTTAAAATCGCAAAGAGATATGTCAAATAAAGATATGCGATATTGATTACACTAAAAGCATTATAATTTCACCCATTTATTTACATATTGACATTGTAATACCTTCATTATAAATGTATACTAGATATACAGGTATTATATTGGGAATACCAGGGGTATTTCCCCCCTTAGCTGCACCGTCAACTTTTTCCATTCCAAGTCCGCGTTTTACATTTATTGATAGCCTTTGTCATTGTAATACATACCGATATCAACTATGTGCACAAGAGGCACTTATCGACGAGTGATATCTTCTCTAATAACATCGACAGAAAAAACCGCATATGTATGTGTTGTAAAAAAATAATATCGAGGATGAATTTCATTTTAAACTGATATGTCCATACTATCAATCTATTCGTCAAAACTGTTTCAAATTATATTATTATAGAAGACCTTCTGTTTTCAAACTTGTGCAATTATTGACATCTCAAAATGTTTCTGAATTATTCAATCTTGGTAAATATTTATATAACGCACAAAAATTGAGAGACTCTTTGTTGATAGAAATATCTCTCCTCCGCCTAGCATTACTTGCCATTACTTTCTGTTTTTGTATATTTGTATTATATGTTGTATTTGTAAACCTATAAGCATGTGCTTCTGGTAATAAACTATCTATCTGTCTATCTCTTCAATGATTACTATTTGTTGTAGTAAAGTTATAAGCAGCCACATATATACCACAACAGGTACATGTAAAATTCCCTCCTTCCGTAAATTACACATGAGCATTTATTGAATCTGTACTTTATTTCATTTCTTGAATCTTTACTTTATTTCGAACTGTGTTCATATTTTCTTCGCAACTGGTATATTTTAAAGCCAAGATTTCCTTCTTTTTGACAAGATTAAGTCTGAAATTAATTGAATAAGGGCTATACTATTTGGGAAATTTTACACTTAAAACATTGAATCAACACATCTGGAAATGTTTCGATATTCTTCTTGTGAAATGTATCATTTTACTGGAGTTATCTTTGGAAATTCATGTATCAGCAAAGTATATCTTTTTTCTAAAGAATTATACGAATGTGTGTATCAAAGACTTATGTGTCTTTCATTTATTCACTCATCAAAAAGTCTCTTTATTTTTGTCTTTCCTATACACATACAAGCAGATGCGTTTTTATTTTAATATAAACACCGATATAACATCCTTCTTATATACTGTTCTTAGTTCACACTGTACGTATTTCCTTAAAATTTACACTCTGTAAATAATTTTTTTTTCTCAATAAACATAAATTTGTGTATATTAGCGAGTTTATTTTAAGAAGAAGAAGAAGAAGAAGAAGAAAAAAAAAAAAAAGAAAGCCACCCTTAATTTGAAATATATAAATGTAAATATAACCTTGTGAAAATTAGGTTCGGCAAATTAACCAGATGCGAGATCATTACGAAAAGACGGGCAGAACATGCTATTGCTTTAAACAATAATTCAATAAGTTATAGAATTTGAAGATAAGCTATCATGTTCACTTTTATCAATTAAATGCCTTACTGAACCTTTTGATACCAAGTTTATGATTTTTTTTTATTGTCTATCTGCTATCCTTTCGACCTTTTTCTTGTAGAAGGAACAAGTACATTTTTTCGCAGATTGTGATTTAAAATTTTTTCGTACATACCACTTGGGTTTTTAAACAGTTTTCTAACTTTCAGATTCAATTTCGGTGAGTTTTTCATCGTGCAGCTGCGATTGGATAGTGCATGAAGTCACGTTCAAAGAGCACATCACAAACAAAATGCACCAATCAGCCAATCTGATCCCCGCATTGTAAACGTGGGCGGTGTTATAAAAGCGTTTAAGGTTGTTTGATTCAAATAAAATTCTGAAACTGTTTTACCTTTTGAGTGAAATATTATACATTTAAAGAGATGCACTGGCGCGAATAGGCGAAACCAATCAAACTATAATTTTTTTTCAAATAAAGGTGCACCAATTTACCAGCATAAAATGCATCTTCTCTTTCATTTCCATAAATTCAACTAGACTTAAAAAAGGTTTACTAATTTTGTACAGTGAGTTAAACAAGCAGTACTTTAATATAGGTAATTATAAAAACTCTTTCCTTTATTGTTAAACAACGAAAATACGACTTTTTCAAGATTTGATTTTCCAATTCAAAATATTTTATATTATAGTTGTTCGGGAGATGTGAATTAAATACATTACAAGAAACATCCAATGTCCACTATTTGTTGTTTCCATTTGATTAAGGCCAGTGGCAGATCCAGGTTTTCCGAAAAGGCGGAAGGGGGGCGCACATATATGTATTAGCCAAACTACTCAGCCATTTTTGGTGCCAAATCTGGTTTTTTACTTGTAAATATGTGGCGAAATGGGGGGGGGGGGGGGAGCCGCCCCCTCTAAATCCGCCACTGAAGGCCAAATACCCGACAATTTATGAACATTGCGTGTTTCTTGTTACTGTCTATATACGACACAAATTTGTAAAAAGTCTATAATTTATAGTAATCAGCTTATATCAAGTTATGGTTATTTTGTTTCTATAGTAACAAAATCTACCCGACGTATCGTCTTCATAACAGAATGACGCTAATCACAAGGGTGGGTGGGGGGTCCTCACCATACCCCACCGTCATCATGATGAATCTGCAGCGTTTCATATGTATTTGCGGTATGATCGGTCTTGATATTCGATTAATACCTAGTATCGGGACCTATTGATAGATTTCTTTTGATCGAAAGAGAACACGCCATCCTCTCAAATTTAGTGAAAATGTAAATGAAAACCGACATTGAACGGTACCATAACATACAAATATCTAAGTAGTTGTCTCTACATTTTCGTGTTTATAGCAACATAATATATGATGTGCTTTACTCAAAATCACACCCAAGGGTAACATCATTCTTTGGTTTTAAAGCATATATAGAGAACCAAGGAGCTTCTATTTGTTTCACCCTCTTCCAGGGCGCTAACCAGGGCCTAAAGCCTAAAGCCTACCCGCAATTCTACGGGCTTGATTGAGCATCCACACCAAGGGAACCTCTAGGTAACGTCCTTTACAACACGCTATCGCATCAGATGGACATGGAAGCGATAACAGATGGTTGGTTCTGGATCCTCAACATTCAAGCTAGTGAAATAACTTTACGGTTAGAAATAACTACTAAACAAACAAATAAATGGCTGCAATACAGCTTGCCCATAAGTCATCTCTGACCATCATATATGCTATACAGCTTGCCCACAAGTCATCTCTGACCATCATGTATGCAATACAGTTTGCCTACAAGTCATCTCTGACCGTCATGTATGCAATACAGCTTGCCCATAAGTCATCTCTGACCATTAAATATGCAATACAGTTTGCCTACAAGTCATCTCTGACCATCATACATGCGATACAGCCTGCCTACAAGTCATCTCGGACCATCATACATGCAATACAGCTTGCCTACAAGTCATCTCTGACCATCATACATGCAATACAGCTTGCCTACAAGTCATCTCCGACCATCATACATGCAATACAGCTTGCCTACAAGTCATCTCCGACCATCATACATGCAATACAGCTTGCCTACAAGTCATCTCTGACCATCATACATGCAATACAGCTTGCCTACAAGTCATCTCCGACCATCATACATGCAATACAGCTTGCCTACAAACCATCTCTGACCATCATACACGCGATACAGCTTGCCTACAAGTCATCTCTGACCATCATATCGGCATATTATTTGCTGTATTCCCGGTGCATATGCATACAGGTACATATAAACACCTTATAAGTGAACACCAAAAATAATGAACGAGAAATGGCCAGCTGTTCTTTCTTTAGATTTATTAATATAGGTTGAAGTTGCAAATTTATTATGCCATTCTTAAATATTGATTATGCGTTGCTTACTGTGGGAAACGGTAGAAAAATCGCACAACAATAATGGCAATACATACATAAGTTGATGTTGAACAAATAAAAGGTATAAATAGATATCAATTATCTGATTCCATTTAAATTCTCTTCGGATCATTAAAAGGTTTTTATTCATACTTGAAAAACAATTTATATCATCAGTACTGAAGTCTTACAAATTTGATGTAAGCAAATTAAACAATCGATGTTTGCAGTAAGTGCTAAGTGGTAAAGGAAGTACCAGTACTCGGAGACAGACATGTACCCAGTTCGAACCCAGATATGACCAATGTAAAGATCACTGTTGATACAAGCGACACATTTCACATATTAGGTTAGTCAACGAGACCACTGAATATATTTATATAAAAATAAGGTGAATAATGACCAAGTCTGCATTTCTGGGTCCTGAAATGAGAAACCAATCCGAATGTTCATTATATATATGTGTGTGTGTGTGTAATTATTTCAACTACCTGTATGTTGCAGGGACAGTAATAAACTTTTGTTTGAATGGTTACAAATCACATACGAGACGCATCCATATATAGCACAGCAGAATGAAACGGATTACATTCACACTATACACTGTACAGCTTTTCGTGTATAAAACCCTTATCAGATTTGCCGATAAATCAATTGTATGGAAAAATCATATTAACAAAAAACAAGGATTCTTCATTACCCATTTTATGTACGTTTTAAATCTTGAAACACAGTTACATACACATTTCGACGGATACTTTAAGTTTATGTGCAGGCATTACAGTATTTTACCCGATCAGGTCAATTGACCTAGATGTACACTAAATTGTGACATGTTCAACATATGCTCTTCTTCTTCCATTACGAAGTGTACTCATAAATGAGTGTCATACTTCATGTGGCAGTCAAGATAAAAGCCTCAGAAGGCAGTCAAAAAAAGGGGGGGGGAGTAAGGTTTTAGATGGAAAAGATGAGCCCCTTTTCGCGTTTCGCTAGTTAGAAGACTCTGTTAATAGAATGTTGGGTATTGATAGTAAGGTTTTTAATGTTAGATGAGAGGGGAGCCCCTTCAGTTTTCGCGTTACGCTAGTTAGACGGCTCCTGTTAGAGACAGTGGTGCATGAGTGAGGTACATGTAGGAAGTTTTGTGTGTGCCCGGGTTTATTAGGTTTCTGGGTCTGGACCCCTTTTCGCGTTGCGCTAGTTAGAAGGCCCGGTTAGTTGTGTGAAAAGGTCAGGGTGTTACATTGAAAACAATAACATCTTTATTCCTCACTCTGTACTGAACTGAGCTGGTGGTAAATTGCTGAGTGCTGTCCGGTACTATTCCAAAGAACAGGATGATTTTACTGATGATGGTTGTTTATTCCAATCCCTATGGTGCGTGGGAAGAAAGAGAACTGGTATACATTCCTCCTTGTTTTTGGTATTCGGATGGTGTTCTGATGTCAGTCTGGATGAGATACTGCTCTGCTGGGATGGCCACTAGGTTGTGCTGGATCTTGAAGAACAGTAGAAGGCGGATCCTTACTCTTCTTATCTGTAGTGGTTCCCATCCTAACGAGTTGGCCATGTTGGTGACACTGCCTGGTGTCCTGTCCCAGTAATTTCTTGTGGCAAAACGTGCAGCTCTTCGTTGGACTTTTTCTATCTGGTTGATCTGTCCAATGGAGTGTGGGTCCCAGATAGAGGCAGCATATTCCAGGGTTGGACGTACAATGGCTTCATAAGCTCTGACCCGTGCTGGTGTTCTGCATCCTCTGAGGTTTCGTTGGAGAAAGCCCAGGGTCCTGTTTGTCTTGGCTGTAATGGCATCAATATGCTTTTTTCCATTGTAGATCTTTGCTAATCGTAACACCCAAGTACTTGCTGGAGTCAACAACTTCTAACTGATGGTTGTGTAGACTTTAGTTTGCTGGTATAGTCTTCCTTTGAGAGGCTACTTGAATTACCACACACTTCTCTGGATGGAAGGACATCTGCAACGTTTTTTTCCCATTCCTCAAGTGCTGTTAGGTCCTTCTGCAGCATGTCGCTATCCTCTTCACTGTTGATCCTGCGATATAGTAGGCAATCATCTGCAATCGGGCCTCTGACTGGGTAACTTCTGGGAGGTCGTTGATGATGGTCAGGAATAGTAATTGTCCAAGTACGGTCCCTTGTGGCACTCCTGATAACACATCTGCACTTGTTGAAGTATGACCATCAAGTAAGACTTGCTGTTGTCTGTTGTTAAGGAAGTCCTTGATCGATCCAAAGCAGGGTGTTGTGTCGAACTCCATAGCAGTCTAGCTTATGTAGTAATCTCTGGTGAGGGACCTTGTCGAAGGCTTTGGAGAAATCCAAAAGGATGATGTCGACTTGGCTTCCCAGGTCCAAGAAGCGGGCAATACTGTCTACTGTGGTGGCTAGTTGTGTCTCACAGGAACGTTTAGATCTGAAGCCATGCTGATTGTTGGTAATGATGGAGTGTTGGTCAAAGTGGTCCACAACCTGACTGTGAATGATGTGCTCCAGTAGCTTACACGAGATTGATGTCAGGGAAACTGGTCTGTAGTTCGAGGCCTGGTGTTTGTCTCCTTTCTTAAATACTGGTACGATAGAAGATGTGCGCCAATCATCTGGTATGGTACCTGAATCAAGTGAGGTCTGAAATATCTTGGTCATCACTGGAGCAATCTCGTGTGCATACTCATGTAAGAGCCTGGCTTGTATTCCATCAGGTCCAGTCGCCTTGTGAGAGTGGATGTTCCTAAGTAGCTTGAGAACTCCTGTCTGTCCAACTTTGATTGAGGGCATCGCTGAGTAAGGGCTTGTACCTTTGTCTGGCATTGATGTCCTGTCCTCTCTTGTGTAGACAGAGTGGAACTGTTCGTTGAGTATTTCTGCTTTAGACTCTGTGTCATTATAGAGGAGTCCATCTGTCTTCTTTAGTGGTGCTACTCCCTGTGTGTCCTGGTGCTTGATTTTCAGGTATGACCAAAACCTCTTGCTGTTATTCTGCATGTCCCCGCATACTGTCTGGTCGATGTAATCGTCATGGGCCATCCTCATTTCCCGTTGGGCTGTTGCCCTGAGATGCCTGTATCGGGCTTGGTCCTTTGACTTCTCTGTGCTGCGTGCTTTATGGAAAGCCTTCTGACGTTGCCGTAGTAACCGTTTGACCTTTGTTGTCATACATGGGTTAGAGTAACGCTTCCTGATGATCTTGGATGGTATGTTGTTTTCTACTATTGATGTTATAGCCTTCTTGAAATCAATCCAGATATCATTAGCTGTAGTGTAGGTCTTTCTCGTAATGTTATCCATGGCTGAATGTATATGTTGACTGACAGCTCCTCTGTCTGCTTTGTCCCATAGAAGAATCTTTCGGGGATTTGACTGCTGATGGTGTGTGAGGAGGGAAAGGTCTATCATCACAATGTCATGGTCGCTTTTTCCGATGGCAGGTAAGGCTTTGCATTTCTCTACTATGGAAGGATGAGATGTGAAGAAAAGGTCAAGGATGTTGTTACCTCTAGTTGGGAAGATCACTACTTGCTCAATCGCTAGGTCGTCTTGCATGTTTAGGTAGGGTTCATTCACCTTTCTTGGGATGTTTCCTCCAGTAATCACTCTCGTCTCCCATCGATATCTGGTAGCAACACATTACCAACAAGATCCTCTTTTGTTGTGCACGAAAAGTAGAGCGTTAACAAAGATAACCATAAACAACGTTATGCATTAATTTGTTAAACATTTTAGTCTGTACTTGCATCCAAAATAACAGAATGCAACACATGAATCAAGCACCAAGAAAAATGCTCTTCAGACATGCATTATCTTTATATCA
The DNA here is from genome assembly GCA_035048485.1 of Pteria penguin. Lineage (NCBI taxonomy): Eukaryota > Metazoa > Mollusca > Bivalvia > Pterioida > Pteriidae > Pteria > Pteria penguin. The sequence goes on from CM068586.1 coordinate 29,683,673, forward strand.
TCCTATGATTTTAGTGAAAGACATTCAATCTCTTCTATAGCGTTAAGGCTTAAAAAATATCTTTGTTTCCTGTAACCCGACCGACCCCTCAAAAGTGGCGTCGACTCTGATTTTTTTTTTCGCCATTTACAAGCGCCGACATTTCCGGAATCGAAATTCCGGAAACGGTTTTCTGAAACTTCACATTGTTGTTAATTCTGGTGTTTTTAAAACAAATATGGCCACCTACATGTCATCAAGCCTCGTCGTACATGATGAATTATGTTGAACAATACCTTTTATTATACATTATGTATGTCCATCTGAATGTCAAGACATTTTCAATAGAAAAAATAAAAAGAAAAGCCTACCTTCCGACCCTATCTTTTTAGGTCATGTTACAGGAAACAAACATTTTTTTTGCCTAACCTATGCGGCAAATACACACGTATAAGATCAGCATTTTCCTTCTATTCCTCCTTATAAACAAAACAAAAATATCCCATCGTTTTTCCCTGGACTTGTGTATGTTGTTTAATCACATCGCAGTTGACATTGCCTCTTTTATGTAAAAATATAACAGAATGATAAAATAAATAAACAGTAAATAAACCAAAATCTTACATCAATCTCTAGATATCCATCAAACGTATCTTTCACTCCTCCTATAATTTCGCTCTTGGTTTTTAGAGTTGTGAATTCATACTGTCACCTTTTCAGGCCTGTATACAAAAAGCATTATTATTATTATCATTATTATTATTATTATTATTATTATTATTATTATTATTATTATTAAAACTTTATTCTAATAGTGTAAAGGTTCAAATATCCATAGATAGTATAACAGCACTGGTAAATACATTGTAGATAAAAGAAGATATCCCTATTAAATATTTGGGATGATGTACGTAGTACAGTCTGGGGGTTATTGTTACATAGCTTAAAAATCTGATTCGGTACTCCGTTTTGTATTTTTTGGGGGGGGGGGGGGGGTGGGGGGGGTTGTTTGTTTTTTTTTTTTTTTTTTTTTTTTGTTTTTTGGGGGTTTTTTTTTTTTTGTTTTTTTTTTGTTTTTTTTTTTGTTTTTTTTTTGTTTTGTTTTGTTTTTCTCTTAATCACCGGCGTAGGTCTTTAATCCACTAACATCCTAGTCTGGATGGTTACTGGTACGTAATATGAAAACTAACTAGGCGTTCCGAATGGTTTTTGTGAGTGCCCAATGAAAGACTTTTATTACATTCACATGGCAGTCTGTTACATTAAAGAATCGACTCTGTGTTCCGGATGATTTTTGTGTCGCCTGTGAGTGGTAGAAACGTACAATTTCTCGGTTTTGTCGCCTGTGAGTGGTAGAAGCGTTCACTTTCGCTGTTGTGTCGCCCTTGAGTGGTAGAAGCATGATGGATAAATCCAAACCACAAGTCCAAAAATCATGAAACCAGAGGAAATACAAAATCAGTGAAAATGAAAAACAAATGGAAAATAACAAAATATGTCTACTTAAAGAGCATATGTGAACCCCTGTGATGGAGTGAGATCAGGTACCCGAGGAGAGTGATGATGTGATGTTGTGTCGCCCTTGAGTGGTAGAAGCGTTCACTTTCGCTGTTGTGTCGCCCGGGAGTGGTAGAAGCGTTCACTTTCGATGTTGTGTCGCCCATGAGTGGTAGAAGAGTTCACTTTCGCTGTTGTGTCGCTCGTGAGTGGTAGAAAAATTATACTTTATTTATTTTACAATGATACTTATATAAATCTTGCTCGTTGGCACGGATCACGTAAGGATGTCGTTTGAGTTAGAGAAAACCGGAGTACCCGGAGAAAACCCACGAAGCCAGGTTGGTGACATCCCCACCATCTCACGTACCACACCAGGAATCGAACCCGGGTCGCATTGGTGAGAAGCGAGCGCGCTACCAACTGCGCTACCTGGCCCCCTGAGTGGTAGAAGCGTTCATTTGCGCTGTTGTGTCGCCCGTGAGTGCCAGAAGCGTTCACTTTCGCTGTTGTGTCGCCCCTGAGTGGTAGAAGCGTTCACTTTCGCTGTTATGTCGCCCGTGAGTGGTAGAAGCGTTCACTTTCGCTGTTGTGTCGCCCGTGAGTGGTAGAAGCGTTCACTTTCGCTGTTGTGTCGCCAGTGAGTGGTAGAAGCGTTCACTTTCGCTGTTGTGTCGCCCGTGAGTGGTAGAAGCGTTCACTTTCGCTGTTGTGTCGTCAGTGAGTGGTAGAAGCGTTCACTTTCGCTGTTGTGTCGCCCGTGAGTGGTAGAAGCGTTCACTTTCGCTGTTCTAAATCCGCCAATGCCTCATGCTGCTGCATAATTTAGTGTCCAGTATGCAGTTACATGAATTTTAGTTGTAGATTTGAGGAAAGGTGCTTAACATTGTGTTGGATAGCTCAGCTTCAAACAGAGACAGAAGCAGGGGCAGGGACATATATCCCTCTGAAAGATCGAGTTATAAATGTCATTCATCACCTTTTTTAGTGAGCCGATGTAACCCAGTGGATATGGTGTTCGGCTTGTGGCGTTTATTTGCTCTAATGTACTCTGCGGAAGTGGAGAAAAAGAAATATTAAAGTTGTGCAATGACTGTTTATTCAATCTTTTCGTCTTGTTATACATCATCGTGATATACAGAAAGAGGAAGAGTTCTTTTCAAGGGGTGACAAATCACCCTATTGAATCCTCCTACACGGATGTTCATGTGTAAAATTGATCCGCTGATATATTAAAACATTGTACAATACACTCTCACATCCCTATCGTGGCAAAATTGACTCGCAAAATTTTGATATGCGTGTTATACATCTACATGGAACATTGACACATGGCAGTAAAAGTGCCAACGTGGTTAAAAGATTGTTAGTGAGTCAATTTGCAGAAATTGAATCGTTTTTAAAACAATTTCTAAAGGTTGAACAAAGTAATATAATCATTATAAAGTTATAAAAAGGAGTAGACCGGATGTTTCAGAATTAAATCTTAATTCAAGGTCTTTCCTTGCAAATGTCAATACATACGGTGACCTGAATATTTCCTTTAAGTTGTGATCTTATTTTGTTTCCCCCGATGCCTTGACATTAAATCTTTGATAATATTCAGAAACAATATAAATTCATCTGTGCAAGAAAATTATTACCGTGTAGTATCTATCGCGCATCTCCCGGTACATACGACTCTGAGATAATCTCCGTATGCAAAGTCGTCTGTTTTGAAACAGACCCTGAATTTAGATCACAAAGACAGCTAGTAAAGACGCAAGTGTCCGGAATACAGAGCAATGCTAGTCTTTTAATTGATAACGTCAATCTGTCTGTCTGTCCGTCGACATTCTGATTCAGTGTTTCGCTGATGCAAAAAATTAAGAGTCAGTAGGACCACAGTTTCGATATTTTGCATGTAAAGATCACTTTAATATGGACTTTTTATGTCATATTAAACTAGGTCAGTATGACCTACAATTCACGGCTGAGTGATTCTTCTATGAATGTCAGTTCAGCAATTTGACCATATCGTCTTAAGCAGTTTCTTGTTTCAAGATAAAATAATGTGCCTGCTTATGCATGGAAGCATATATGGTGGGTACGCCGCTATTTTGTTATCCAGTGATAAATTATGAAAACAAAATGATTAAAATCGTTATCTTACTAATTCGGGATCCGCCTATGAACTTATTAATATTTCTTATGTTGTACGAGATTCATACCTGATTCTGTAATATTGCAGTCTAATTGCCCTACCTGCTATTTTCAGGTGTATTTCTTGAATCCAGGTCATGAAAATGTCATGTACATTGCAATGAACAACTGAATAAAGCAGACGATGGTCGCATATATACATTTTGTATATGTGTAAGCCTGTCAGTTTGTGTCAACGTGAACTATATAACGACCTGCAAGTACTGGTTATCATTCAGAGAACACTTTCTTTCTTTCTGTTTGTCTGTCTTCTTTTCAGTTTAGACATTTATTCGTGAAAATTGTGTATAAACATATGTTGTAAGACAACGTGCCGCGAGAAGCATAATTTCAAATCGAATTTAAGTGTGCACTCATTATACCAGTGCAAATGATTTTATCTTTGAAGAATGTTTTTGAAAATCCTCGACATCAATATTCATTTAATATCGGAACATGAGGGATTGGCTCTTCCACTTCCTGTCCCTGTCACCTTCCTCCCTCTGCATTCTTCCAGAGGGACCTCCTTCACTAAAAATAAATACTGAAAACTTGAAATATTGAACAATACATTAAATGTAGAATTACATACATGTATGCAAAGAAGATTAACTTTCATCATTAAATTCATTTGTTTTCAATAGTGTGTCATGAAAATTCCATTTATTCTAGAGTACCTGAGTAGAAAGTTTCTTTATTGAGAAGTCCATAATTTTGTCGTATGATCTTCAATCAAACGTGACCCTACTTATTAATCATTATTTTTATTGAAATATCAGGAACTTTGATGTATTCCATCGTCAACGATTGAATGATTCGAGCAACATTCTTCTGTACATTGACTTATAAATATTGTATAACCTGAATTATAAATTACATGCAAACATCACATTAATTAGTTTCCAAGTTTTGTAAGGCAAGGTACATTTATTGTGCAAATAAAAGGAAAAGACCATAAATCTTATTACAAATTTAATTCAAACAGAAAATGACGGGATTATGTATGGCCGTCGGAATATGTATTTGTCTCATTTCCTTAAGATGATCTTCCCAAAACTGACTTAAAACTACGACAATGTTTAGCTCGCCTGGACAAAGTGTCCCGGGCGCTATTGTCATACACCCAGCATCGGGGTTGTTGTTGTCCTTGGGTAAAAACTTTACCGTTGGCCATAAATTCTCAATTGTATGAGGTGGCACCGTCATATTTTCGATGTTTAATCCTTATGACAAGACTTTTCCGATGGTGACATACTTTTTTATCTTGTGATCTTGTCCTATTTGTTTCACGGATTTTATTTTTTAAGTTTCTCAAACTATGTTGTCTCCTGACTACTCTTGTGAAAGAGTTTTTATCCTGTGAGAACAAGTGGTCAAAATTTTTACCTCAAACTCACAATTGCTGTCTACATTTTTGTTTTTACTTTTTTTCCCAAAAATTTTTGATAACTTCTATACGATGGTTTATCCTGTCAATGTTTAGTGTTACTCTGAAAATGTATGTATGTATGTATGTATGTATGTATGTATGTATGTATGTATGTATGTATGTATGTATGTATGTATGTATGTATGTGTGTGTGTGTGTGTGTGTGCGTGCGTGCGTGCGTGCGTGCGTGCGTGCGTGCGTGCATGCATGCATGCATGCATGCATGTATGTATGTATGTATGTATGTATGTATGTATGTATGTATGTATGTATGTATGTATGTATATAGTATCCATGTATGCATTTATGTATCTTTGTATGTATATTCCTAGATAATAAATATTTTTCACAAAACTATGAGTAAAACAGTTACTGTCCTTTTTTATTGATAATACAAGTTGTTACGCACCTTTCCACTCCTCTGGATGATATTACTGCCCCTTACCGCGTCATTGTAAGTCGTGATCGACTTTCCCACGTCGAGCGACACCCAATGTCCACCTATATGGAAATAAGTCTAACCCCTTTACAAAATGCATTACACATTTTCATGTCATCTTCTAATTTAATTGAAGTGAACCCTGTATTTCATACCTTTGTACTGGAAGTCAAAGGTGCTTACGGAACATTGCCCAAGATGAACGTTTTTTATTGTACTTGGTCAACAACCCTACTAGCGAAAAGCGTTGGGAAAAAGCAACCCGATGCAAGATGCAAACATGTAGAATTTTCCATTATCGCTTGAGTGCGGATTTCTAAACATCTAATCCTGTGTTGATTTGATGGACACAGATGATAGCTGCGATAATGAAAACCGAAATAATTTGATGTTGTATATAATATTGTCTGGCTTTGTGCATATTGGTAGTTTTATATCATACAAGTATGCATATCGTTCAACATTTATTTCCAGTATAGTAAGCAGTGACCATCCAATTAGAATGTCACATCTTTTTCTCCATGCAACAAAGCTAAAGCGAGAATTGAAGACTGAATTTGAATGAGTCTGATAAAGTAAATATATGTATAACGACTGTGAGATAAAGAAAAGATGCATTGGATGCATCATTAATATATTATATTAGTAGGTATACGCAAGATCGTGAATATTGATTGACCGTTGTGGATCATGCTTTTATACACACCATTCTTTTGTTCTTCAGTGGGGCAGAAAATCTGTCCAAGTTTAAAACAATAAACATGAACAGAATGAGTATTTGCGATCTTGCGTAAGAATGAAATATCCGGAGTTCGAGGTGTCTGTTGTGAATAGTATGACATCTCGTTAGTACGAAATGACAGAATACTATGGTATATAAGAAGTTAGATAATACATGTACAGCAATAAGGTGTGTATATCTCGTAATATGATCCCGAGATTTCACGAGACTCAAAGCTGGAAAGAAGTGCCTGTGCGACTGCTGATCTAAGGTCTAATTAGAATGTGCCGATTTGATTGTCCGGTACATATTTGATTTGCATTTTCGATCCATAAATATCTCTTTTTTAAAGTTAAGTGATATCGCGTTCCTTTAATCTTCTTCGATCGGGCGCTCACTAAAATCACTATACGCACACATGGATGCGGCATTGGAAAACTTTGATTTAAAATCATAAAAATGTTTGAATATTTTATTAAATGCACTCGAAACAATGACCTCTTCATGTTAATAGACGTTTTCCAATTTCAATTTAATGTCATATTACATTGACTTCACAATCCAAGTGTCTTTTTCTAACTTTAAATTTTTGTTATCTAAAGTGAAAAGATGTGAGTTTGATTTAGGTCCCTTACATCATTTAGGATCGGTAAAGTGTCTGTTGCGGAATTGTAACATTGAACGGCAAAATGTTAAACGTCTTGACGCTGTTTGACATTTTACTGATATATTTGAGGGGAACGTAAATACGTTTACCGTCCAATGTTACAACTCCATAGTTAATTGGAAGAGGTCAAAATAATCGACTATTAAAGTTTGTGCCTGGTGCAATACAATAGCAACAAATAAATAGATAAATAAATAAAAAAGATACAATGAAATAAAATAAGATATAAAAGATATATAAGTAAATAAATAGGATATCTAATAACAATCTCAAAAATAGATATGAAGAAAATCGCAACCGTTATTTCAAGCCATTTTCGAAAGATGGTGAATCCTGACATAGTCCTTGCAAATATGTCGTAACTGAAAATAACATTAATTGAAGCATCGGTGATGTTGTCTGTTTAAAATTTCCAGCAACATTCATTTTAAACAGGGCATTTCCCACTGTAAAAATCTGCAAGGCAAATTATAACGAAAATTGTAACGAGAATGAAAATTGTTTCCATAGATGTATTATTTTTTCGATTATTTCTTCCCAAAGGAACATGTAATATCAAGGTCTTGTTTCATAAGAACCTTTACCTGAGTCCTGACCGTTTTCATGTGTTACACTAACACTTACACTAACACTTAGAACCAATCAAATATCAAATCGCTAACCCAGTATTTGTACGAGGGACGGAGTTACAAAGTCTAGACATTTTGAAGATGCGCGCGAGTATACAAATCACACCTGCTAATTTGTGAAGACAGAACTGCTTCGAGGACATTTAAGGAATGAGTGTCTTGTCGATGGTGTTCATGGAAAATGAAGCCAGCATGTCACGCGCAAATTCCATGAACTGCAATCAAAGAAAATATACCTTCTGAATTTCTGAATTTTTGGGCTATGTGCGTGTGCGTAAAACAAGGGAAGTAATTGGAATGTAGTTATACAAGTAAATTTACTGTATAAATCGTTTGTTAATCAGTTGGAAATAAAAAAGAATTTTTGTACTGAAAATATAGTATAGTATATACAATGTTACAAATAAAACATGTACCAAATAATACAGTTTGTACAGTTTGTCATTGAATCAGGATGACTCTATAAATGATTATCACAAGCAATCGGTATCATTACTTGAGGGATTTAGTGACGTAGGTTCGGGAACAGATAAAGTGATACGGATGGAGAGTTGTCTTTCTTTGCTTATATGTTTGTTTCTTTTGGGTTTTTGGGGTTTTTTTTGGGGGGGTTGTTTTTTGTTTTTTTTTTTGTTTTGTTTTGTTTTCTTTTTGTTTTGTTTTGTTTTGTTTTTGTTTTCTTTGACTTTGTTTTGTTTTGCGTGTGTGTGTGTGTGTGTGTGTGTGTGTGTGTGTGTGTGTGTGTGTGTGTGGAGGGGGAGGGGTCACACAGAATGACTCACTGGATAGCGACACGTACGGTCGAACGTTCGACTCAATGTCTGTATCAAGGTCATACTGCGTGAAAGTTCGGCAATTGGAAATGGATACCAAAGCTTGTGTCAATAATAAATCCTGTCACGTTAATATCCCTAGAGTCCTCGTCAATCTGTCACAAGTTTGGACCACTAGATACAGCTAGTCACACCTTTACATAGTCTTTACATGTCGTGGAAATGATTCGTCATTTCGTCATCAAATTTTATAAATCTCGGCAAGTCAATTTTATTTTTGTCATGATACCTACTTACAACACAACAACACCAGGCACCGAAACGTTTCAAAGTCAATATTTCGAGATTTGCATACAAATGCGAGGTTGATAACTCGATTTCGAAGAGAAATTGACTTATGAAATATCGAATTGCTATTTTTAAAACAATAACTCGACATAAATTTCTCGTTAGTAGTATGTTTATTGCAACATATCAACAAAAATGTTGTCAATAATTCTTGATTTTCATGGAAATGCGACTTTATTACGACGATTTATTTTAAAATTGACATGACGGAAATGGCATAACGTTATCTTGACTTAAAGAAAATCAACAAACTGTTATATACATGACAAGTTGCCCAAAAGAACTCGTTTAAGGACAGTTTACGGCAACTTTTCGACTTCATTACGTCATCGAGTTTTATTAATCTCGGCAAGTTAATTTTATTTTTGTCGTGATACCTACTTAAAACACAACAACACCAGACATCAAAACGCTTCCGTAGACAAAAGATACTCATCATCGGATATCGGAGCTCATGAAGTTTTCGGCGACTCGTCAGCTTTAGCAGTGCCACAGGACATTCGTCAAATGAATTTAACACATTTATTCAAATGTAAAATAAACACAAACATAACTTTAATGAGAATAAAAGTAAGCCAACAAATATATGTATCTTCACTAAACATACATAATAACAAAAGCAAAAAGAGTCCCAAATGGGCCTATATTGTTCCCCTTAGACATACAAAAACGTTGCACAATGATATTGAACAATGATTGTAGATGGCCAAAAGTCTTTAGTTTCTTTAAATCTTTTAAAACATGTAAAATTGTACATGAGGAACATCTTTGCTTAATATCTACCAAGCTTTCTCAAATTTATTCCAGAAGTAGTGAAGACAAAGTTAAAAATGTGAAAAATCTATATATCAAAAATATTTATGAAATGCTTTTTTTGCATTAAAATGACATAGTTCAAAGTAAGTCAAAACGAATAAAATATTATCATTCGGACAGGAAGCCAAAAACAGCAATACTTCCTTACACATCCTTCTTGATAAATGGAAACTGTTCCCCTGGATACCAGAGACTGAGAGAGACTATACACTTCACTATAGAAACTAGTAGTATAAAGACCTATGCAATTAAAGTAGTGTTTGCATATTATTTGTTGAGTTTACCTTATATTAGAATGTGTTTTATTAACAAAATATAATTACAGAAGGATGTGTGTTAATATGGCATATACATGTATTACAATACAATTCTAACAAGTATTTATTGGCGACAAAAAGTCAAGAAAATAAATATTCTGTCTCAGGATATCAAGGAAATAAATATTCTATCCTTCACAGATCTGTAAATAAATAATCTGAATCGACCAAATTTGCCAGCCCCCCCCCCCCCCCCTCCCTCTTCAGAATCAAATGGTCGTCCCCTACGGACAATTGGTGCTAATGTACCGACATCTCCTTCTACTGGTAATAAGGTTTCCATATATTTCAAAGAAAAATTAATTATCACATATGTCTCATGAAACGCAATTCCATCCTTTGAAGGACGTGTTAATTGTGTTTGACGCAAACTATGAGTTATTTTCACACTGTCCTAGAAATAGTAGTTAGAGAGCCAGGTGACATTTAATCATAATTTTGAGTACAAAAGGTTTGGGTGCCTAAATCTATCGTAAAGTCCCTAGCAAGAGAGGAAACCGACGTCTTAAGTTTTTTGGTCCTGGGCTTTGGACCCCAGGGTGACCAACAGTTGGCCAAAAATCGCTTTTAATCATGATTTTGAGTACAACATTCCTTTAAAGTTATCTTTGTTAGGAAACCCAACCGAAATAAAATGGCACAACTTAAGACGCTTAAATACCTGGCATTATTAATTAAGACGTATACTAATTAATGGCCAATTAACGATTTATTCAAACTTTTGAGTACATCCAAAATTCTTGTTGCATATGTTCATGTTAAGCTATCTGACATTATATCCACAACTTAAGACGTGTATTTCCCTGGGGTTGCTATTTAAGAGGGGGATACTCGGAATCCTGGGGGATCAGGACGATTTTAGATTTTAAAAGAGCATTTGATACTGTTGATCGTGTGAAAATGTGGAGCAAAATTTTTGCCCTAGGACTCAGAGGTAAAGCGCTTAGAATCTTACGTTCACTGTACAGTAATATAAAATCTGCTGTTATTTTAGATGGTAATATCTCCGACTTTTTTGTTAACAATTTAGGCGTTTTACAAGGGGAGATAATATCACCTCTTTTATTTTCTCTGTACATCAATGATTGTGAAACTGATTTTTTACTACAGGGCAACGCACCTGTCGAATTGCAAGAGTTATCGCTCTTTTTATTAATGTACGCCGATGATATGGTTATTTTGGCAGAATCGGCTACAAGTTTACAATCTCTTCTAAACTCTTTGGAATTGTATACAAGTAAATGGGCTTTGACTGTAAATGTTGATAAAACTAAAATAATTGTTTTCAGAAATGGGGGTACACTTAAAGACAATGATATTTGGCATTATGATGGTAAACAAATTGAAATGGTTGATAAGTTCTGTTATTTGGGAATCTTACTAAATTATAATGGAAAGTTCAATGTTGCCCAAAAACAATTGGCATTACAATGTAAGAAAGCGCTTTTTCATTTAAAAGAAAATGTAATAATATGTGTTTAAACTTTGTAACACTTTTATCTTTATTCGATACCTACATTGGCAGTATTTCATACTATAGTTGTGAAGTTTGGGGTTTCCATTCTGCACCAGATATTGAAAAAGTGCATATGGACTTTTGTAAAAATTTACTAGGAGTAAAGCGTTCAACTCCTAATGCAGCTGTTTATTGTGAATTGGGCAGATTTCCATTAGAATGTATGAGAAAATTACGTATTTTGAAATATTGGATGAAACTTATATCGTGTAATAATTGTATTTTAAAATCGTGTTATCATTTTATGTATAATGAACAGTTACAAAAGCCTAACTGTAACAACTGGGCAGCAACGATCAGAAACTTATTGTCAGCTTTGGGTTTGTTTAATTTATGGGATAACCAATACTGTGAAAAACCAAAATACGTTTTAGCAGTTGCTAAGCAACGGTTATTTGATATATATAAACAAAATATTTTAGCAGATGTTAACAGTTCTACAAAGTGTACGATTTATAAGCATATTGTGGATAATTTTACATTACAAACTTATTTGTTGAAACCTTTTCCGACTCAGTTAAAAAAACTCATATGTAAATTAAGACTATCTTCCCATTGTTTAAATATAGAAACGGGAAGATATAAGAAAATTCCCATCGAAAATCGTAAATGTCCTCTGTGTAAAATCGATTTAGAGGACGAATTTCACTTTATTTTGGTATGTCCCTATTATCATGATATAAGAGTAAAATTTTTGAAAAAATATTATTACGCAAGACCTTCAGTCTATAAATTGATACAGATATTTGCCAGTCAAAATGTAAAAGAACTTTGTAACCTTGGCAAATATATAAAAAATGCTTTTGTTATTAGAAAACTTCATATATAATTATATCTATATTGTGTCAATTACATTGTATTTATATAACATTGTACCATTGTATCTCTTTCGCTACTGACAATTATGTATGTAATATTGAATGTTTTACTTTATATGCATGTCAATAAGCTGTATTGCTTAAGACTAATAAACTAAAGCTATCTGACATTATATCCACAACTTAAGAGGTGAATTTCCCTGGGTTTTCTATTTAAGAGGGGGGTACTCGGAATCCTGGGGGGATCAGGACGATCAAAATGCATTTATTTAAAGTTGGGAGTACATCAGTTTTTATTGGATATATGGATGCTATTATACTCCAAAAGAATAAAAATGGAATTTAAGACGCTAAAATACCTGGCGTTACTAATTAAGACGCATACTAATTAATGGCCAATTAACGATTTATTCAAACTTTTGAGTACATCCAAAATTCTTGTTGCATATGTTCATGTTAAACTATCTGACATTATATCCACAACTTAAGACGTGTATTTCCCTGGGGTTGCTATTTAAGAGGGGGGTACTCGGAATCCTGGGGGATCAGGACGATCAAAATACATTTGTCTAAAGTTGGAAGTACATCGATTTTGATTGAAAATATGAATGCTATTATACTCCAAAGGAATAAAAATGGAATTTAAGATGCTAAAATACCTGGCGTTACTTATTAAGACGCATACTAATTAATGGCCAATTAACGATTTATTCAAACTTTTGAGTACATCCAAAATTCTTGTTGCATATGTTCATGTTAAGCTATCTGACATTATATCCACAACTTAAGACGTGAATTTTCCTGGGGTTTCTATTTAAGAGGGGGGTACTCGAAATCCTGGGGGATCCGGACGATCAAAATGCATTTATCTAAAGTTGGGAGTACATCGATTTTGATTGAAAATATGGATGCTATTATACTCCAAAAGAATAAAAATGGAATTTAAGACGCTAAAATACCTGGCGTTACTAATTAAGACGCATACTAATTAATGGCCAATTAACGATTTATTCAAACTTTTGAGTACATCCAAAATTCTTGTTGCATATGTTCATGTTAAGCTATCTGACATTATATCCACAACTTAAGACGTGGTTTTCCCGCGGGGAGGGGGATGGTATTAAGGACCTGTACATGCACATATGTACAAGTACATGATGAACATACAATAACACGGAAAAATCGACGGGCCAATAGACAATTTTTCTACCTTTGCATCCAATTTAATTTTGCAAAAATCAAATGCATGCATGCTGTAAATTACATTCAAAGTTAATAAAAAATCAAGTCTAATTGGCAGGTAAAGTAAGGGAGATGATTTCCGGTCGATGGTGCACGATCGGGGCACTTTGCTTCTGTCATTATGAAAGAATAAGAAACATCTCCGATACTGAAATGGTAGATTTCCGATGGGAGTCGAACTTGATTGATGATGAGCCTTATATAATGAGAAAAAACTCACAATGTAAATGAAACCCCTGTTTTGTGTAATTAAGAGACATCATTGATATGGACTTCAACATTTTGTGAAAGAAGAGGCAAAATACAATTTCATTATTTAATAATCAAAAATTAGCCAATGACAAAATATACATCTTCCTTAACCAAGCTACTGATTTGCTCTAGCTCATTTGTCTTGGCAGCGAATGACAATACACCTTACAGAGCGCTGGTAGGTTCATGAGGAAACTGATATGCAAGACATGATGTGATTGGATTCCCTATAATTCAAGAGAGGCGACAAATTTGATGTAGAGCTAAAAGGTCGCTTAGCTAAGGAAGCAACCATTTGATTTTTAGAGGGGGGGGGGGGGGGAGGCAGGAAGACTTTCATGAGCCGAATTATTTTCGGCCTGTTTTGAGAGCCAGATTTTTTTTTACGGCCCTTCGGGACGGATTATTTTTCCCCACTTATTTGTCAAATTGACCATTCGTGGGAGAGAGAATTAGGTAATTAAAAAATAATAAAACCGGACAATTTTTTACCTTTATTGGGAAAAATTGGGTAAAGGTTCATGGTCTTCATCGCCATCATCACTTTCTCTTGGATCATCAGTGTTTGGTTCTACATCATTCAGGTGGAAACTGTTGTCCGTCAAACCATATGCATATGACACGAAATTCGCCTTCCACAAATTCCCAACCTTTGTCCGGTGCCTTGTTAAAGATTGGTTGATGAGCACTACCCCAGAGTCTGGAAACAAGGCACTTCTGTCGATGTGAGGAGCAAGTTCCGCTTCACATGGTGGGATGCTAATACCTGAAATACTTTTTAGCTTCTCAAATGCATGGATGCTTCCACCTGCACTTCTTCCACAGATCACTGATGATCACTGATGATCCAAGAGAAAGTGATTATGGCGATGAAGACCATGAACCTTTACCTCAAGAAATGTAATCCTCAGACGAAGAGACAGATGACAATTGATCGACCGCAGCGTTTTATGAACATCTACTTTTTTTTTTTTTTTTGGGGGGGGGGGGTATAGTCCTAACCTTCAAGTGAATGTTATAAGTACATTGTACACTTCAGAATTAGAATTTCAATATTCAAAATCAATTCACAATATAATATTATAGATGCTAAACATGTGCATTTTTGTATAGATGTCCGAAATGACTTTACGATAGGCATTTCTTTGTTATATCAAATGATAATTTCAAGAGTCAAATCTCAATTGCCAAGGTCAGTCTGTTTTGACTGATTCTGTGGCTAACTTTTTCGGCATCTTTGGCTTTAGCTCGGCTCTTCAAAGATTTATATATATTCGAATTCGGCCATGAGCATCACTGAAGAGACATAATTTGTCGAAATGCGCATATGGTGCACCAAATTCTAATACGTATATATGTTCCTATATTTAGTGTCTCAACGTTAAGCTGGAAAGCAGTCAAAAAGTGAAAATGAAGGGAATAAAGTCAGGTTAAGACTACACCCAGCTAAACTGAACATGCGGTTACCTACCTGGACATATATCAATTGATGATTGAAATATTTCTAATTAATGTGTTTTCATCTAGATTATATTTTGTTCATAGACATGATTTTATTTCGATGCAAAAAGCCATTTAATTTCATTTTTAAGTGCTAATCTACTGGAAAGTATCTGATATCGCATTATTCTATTGATAATCTGGTAAGTGGATTTGCCTCATATATAGGGATAGTATATATTGGTTCATTGCTAAGGTTGATAGACATACCTGAATTTTGACGCTACTTTTTAGCATATTTGGGGGAAGGGGATTGTACTAGAGTACATGTACATGCATTTTTGCATTAGGGAGCGACCATTTGATCTAATTGTGGGAGGCATCAAGACTTTGCAAAAACAAAATCCGGCTCCCAATATAGGTAAAACATTATCCGGTTTTATTTATTTTTTTTAAATACCTATTTCTCCCTCCCACGAAAGGTTAATTTGACAAATAAGTGGGAAAAAATAATCCGTCCCGAAGGGCCGTCCAAAAAATCTGGCTCTCAATACAGGCAAAAACAGAAAAAAATTCCGGGTCATGAAAGTCTTCCTGCCCCCCCCCCCCCCGCCCCCCCCCACCCCCCCCCCGCCCCCCCCCCCCCCCCCCAGCCCCCCCCCCCCCCCGCCCCCCCCCGCCCCCCCCCCCCCCCGCCCCCCCCCGGCGCCCCCCCCCCCCCCCCCCCCCCCCCCCCCCCCCCCCCCCCCCCCCCCCCCCCCCCCCCCCCCCCCCGCCGGCCGCACCCCCCCCCCCCCCCCCCCCCCCCCCCCCCCCCCCCCCCCCCCCCCCCCACCCTCTAAAAATCAAATGGTTGCTCCCTTAGCTAAGCGACCTTTCAGCTCTACATCAAGATTGTCGCCTCTCTTGAATTATAGGGAATCCAATCAAATCATGTCTTGCATATCGGTTTCGTCATGAACCTACCAGCGCTCTGTAAGATGCATTGTCATTCGCTGCCAAGACAAATGAGCTAGAGCAAATCAGTAGCTTGGTTAAGAAAGATGTATATTTTGTCATTGGTTAATGTTTGATTATTAAATAATGAAATTATATTTTGCCTCTTCTTTCACAAAATGTTGACGTCCATATCAATGATGTCTCTTAATTACACAAAACAGGGGTCTCATTTACAATGCGGGTTTTTTCTCATTATATAAGGATATCTGACCTTTCAGTGCCGGAGATGTTTCTTATTTTTTCATAATAACAGAAGCAAAGTGCCCCGATCGGGCACCATCGACCGGAAATCATCTCCCTTACTTTACCTGCCAATTAGATTTGATTTTTTATTAACTTTGTAATTTACAGCATGCATGCAGTTGATTTTTGCAAAATTAAATTGGATGCAAAGGTAGAAAAAATGTCTATTGGCCCGTCCATCTTGCCGTGTTATTGTATGTTCATCATGTATTTGTACATATGTGCATGTACAGGTCCTTAACACCATCCCCCTCCCCGCCCTCTTAAATAGAAACCCCAGGGAAAACCACGTCTTAAGTTGTGAATATAATGTCAGTTTAACAAAAACATATGCAACAAGAATTTTGGATGTACTCAAAAGTTTGAATAAATCGTTCATTGGCCATTAATTAGTATGCATCTTAATTAGTAACGCCAGGTATTTTAGCATCTTAAATTCCATTTTTATTCTTTTGGAGTATAATAGCATCCATATTTCCAATCAAAATCGATGTACTCCCAACTTTAGATAAATGCATTTTGATCGTCCTGATCCCCCCAGGATTCCGAGTAACCCCCCTCTTAAATAGAAACCCCAGGGAAATACACGTCTTAAGTTGTGGATATAATGTCAGATAGTTTAACATGAACATATGCAACAAGAATTTTGGATGTACTCAAAAGTTTGAATAAATCGTTAATTGGCCATTAATTAGTATGCGTCTTAATTAGTAACGCCAGGTATTTTAGCGTCTTAAATTCCATTTTTATTCTTTTGGAGTATAATAGCATCCATATTTGCAAACAAAATCGATGTACTTCCAACTTTAGATAAAAGCATTTTGATCGTCCTGATCCCCCAGGATTCCGAGTACCCCCCCTCTTAAATAGCAACCCCAGGGAAATTCACGTCATAAGTTGTGGATATAATGTCAGATAGCTTAACATGAACATATGCAACAAGAATTTTGGATGTACTCAAAAGTTTGAATAAATCGTTAATTGGCCATTAATTAGTATACGTCTTAATTAATAATGCCAGGTATTTTAGCGTCTTAAGTTGTGCTATTTTATTTCGGTTGGGTTCCCTAATAAAGATAACTTTAAAGGAATGTTGTACTCAAAATTATGATTAAAAGTGATTTTTGGCCAACTGTTGGTCACCCTGGGGTCCAAAGCCCAGGACCAAAAAACTTAAGACGTCGGTTTCCTCTCTTGCTAGGGACTTTACGATAGATTTAGGCACCCAAACCTTTTGTACTCAAAATTATGATTAAATGTCACCTGGCTCTCTAACTATAGCGTATCCTGTTTTCTCAGAAGAGCTGAGGTTTTTGCGTACTCGAACGCAACTTCAAAATGTCGAGATTTGTTATTCTGTCTCTCCTACAATCCGTGCCAAATGTCGCTGGTCATACCCAGGGTTAGCAATTAAGTAGGTAATTGGCTTCAAGAAAAACCTATGATACGAGTGCAAGAACTACAGGTAAACATTTTTCATTGTCACACTTCTGCAGCTCAGGCAAAATGTGTACTCTAAATACAGCTGTAGTATAATAACACAATGTCCTCTGTAAATAAGATATCAAGAAAATATTAAGAGTGATTCTTGAAACTTTTTTTCAGAACACATTTTGTCTATCAACATTTAGTTAACGCCTCTACATTTCACGATGAACAATGTTTGTAGAATTCGTGGACGCAACACAGAAAACCGGAAATCTGACAACTGTGTGACTCCTACA
Organism: Pteria penguin; assembly: GCA_035048485.1. Taxonomy (NCBI): domain Eukaryota; kingdom Metazoa; phylum Mollusca; class Bivalvia; order Pterioida; family Pteriidae; genus Pteria; species Pteria penguin. The sequence goes on from CM068586.1 coordinate 29,701,703, forward strand.
ACTATCACCAAACATACATTTACCATTGATGTTGACACATGTTGATGGCGTTCATCCTCGCATTATTAATGAAGTTTGTGACTATTTACCAGCATACACATTTAGTGAACATTGCAATGACTGTAAAATGTGTAATGGTAAAAACTTGGTCCAAAAAATATGCCTCATTATGACAGACTTGAGTTAAGAAACTTACCATGCTAAACACCTTCACCATGTAGTGGGAATATCATTACGCCATCTGTGTTGAAAGAACTGTTCAAAGTTTCGAGGACGTCTCGCCCTAATGGACTGTTGCTTTTGTTGATTCATATTGAAAACAGTGTTTCCAGGAGGAACATTTGGTTGATTTAACATATTTACTGTCATACATATGTAAAGTATAGTGTAACTCTTGCCAGTAATGCCCGTATGGAGACCCTGTATCAATGTCGCTCATGATAACTTTCCGTCATTATGTCGTACTTAAAGTACTAATAACAGAACGTGAAGTTGTTGCCATTTCACAACTGAATTTTATTGTATACATCATCATATCTGTGGTAGAGCGTCAGACTTATTTACTATATGATTTGTTAACTACAATGTAAGGCAAAAAATTATCTCAAACCCCATCAACCTGCAAACAAAACATTTTTGTGCAACTAGATAATAGTTCGGCTCATGTCTAATCGAAAATCATACTTATTGTAAATTCGGTAATTGCAAATGGATACCAGAGCCTGTGTTAATGATCAACCTGACAGGTTTAAAATATCCCTAGAGTCGCCCCGTCACTTTGTCACAGGTTTGGACTAATAGTTACAGCTAGCAACTACTGTTCAGTTGTCGTGAAGGGTTCGAACCGATGTCTTTACATGTCGTAGAAATGTCTCTTCATATCGCCGATACTCTTCATAATTCGCAACGCGTCTACTTTTCGGCGAGTTAAGGTCATGTCCTAGTACTTCAGTTTTAGGATGGATTTGCTTCAAAATGAACCAGCTTCTTCCTATGGTCTCACATAGAGACTCATAGTGACGTCTGATGCGTTTACCAAATAAAACTTTGGAGTTCTTTCAACTTCCTCGATTGACTGATTCAAACATTTTCCATTGCCATGTACAGACAAAAACAAACATTACTCAATATTTTCTTTTATGGTGGACATTTTCTCTTCATTTTTGAAATAAATATATTGGATACACAATCCTTTGAATGAAGCAAACCCTGGAGCTTTATTCATGACAAAATTGGAGTTATCTTTCTTGTCATCAACTGCATTTGATAAGGGGAACTTAGTACAGAAAGATAAAAGCTTTGGGAACCGGATATGTCCTTAAATGTCGTCAGCTTAAGCAGTAATTCGTATCTCCAGCTCGGGGAGGACGGTGGTTTTAGTGGTGATAGAAGAATTGATACTAATGTACCGACATTTCCTTCTTCTGATTTTAAGTTATCAGATATTTCGAAGAAAAATTATTTATCGCGTATGTATTTACAAACGCATTTCAGTTGAAGGACGCCAATCTCCAAAGCAGAGTTGTCGTTCCTTTACAATCCACACACGTCTCAGGTTTTACAAGATTCTTGTAGAATCAGAGTTTTGCCTCTAGACGATATGACTTGGTCTTCAATGGCACATTAGTTAAATTTAAAGCATTTACCATGTTACATCGAGTTTTAATCGGTCTTCTATAAGAAATAAACCCCGAATTTACACCGCACTATATTTTCTCAGCGTACAAATCAGCGAATCAGCGAACTTACGTGATGCAGTTTGTCAATAACGCTATCATTTGCACTTCATTGTCTAATTTTTGCCCAGATAACTTAAATACGATGACATTTTTTCCCAAAACACACAAAAAAGTCTTTATTTTCTGCCTTCTGACTAGGAACTACTTTCAGTAGTTGGCAGAGATTAAACGGAGTGCAAGGACCGTAACTCTGCTTTGGAGATTGGGAGGACGCTATAATTGTATGTTTAAAGCGAACTATGTAACATAAATTTCACACTGTACTAGAAGTAATGTATTCTGTTTTCTCTAGAAGGATGTGTGTTAATGTGGCATATATTACAATACAATTCGAAGAAGTATTTATTGGGGACAAAAAAGTCAAGAAAATAAATAATCTGTCCCAGGATATTAAAGAATTAAAGATTCTATCCTTCAAAGATCTGAAAATAAATACTCTGACTCGACCAAATTTGCCAGCCCCCAACCCCCTTTTAGAATCAAATGGTCGTCCCCTAAGGGCAATTGATGCTAATGTGATGACATTTCCTTCTACTGATATTAAGGTTTTCAGATATTTCAAAGAAAAATTAATTATCACATTTGTCTCATGAAACGCAATTCCAGTCTTTGAAGGACGTGTTAATTGTGTTTGACGCGAACTATGTGTTATTTTCACACTGTCCTAGAAATAGCGTATCCTGTTTTCTCAGAAAAGCTGACGTTTTTGCATACTCACACGCATCTTCAAAACGCCGAGCTTATGTTATTATGCCTCTCCTACGAATCTTGACAAATATCGCTAGTCATAAGCTGGGTTAATAATTTAGTAAATAATAGGTGTCCAGACAAACATATCATATGAGTATAAAAAACTGCAGGTAAATGTGTGTGTGTGCGTAGGTGTGTATGTGTGTGTACATTGTTTTCAGAAAACATGTTTTTATCAACATTTAGTTGATGCCTCTGCATGCTACAATGAGCAATCCTACTCCTGTAAGTCCAACAATTGTGTGCTCTTAAAACTACATGTATTATGAGAAATGCATTTACCATTGATGTTGACACAGATGTTGATGGTGTTCATTCAGTCATTATTTGTGGAGTTTGTAAAGATACACATTTACTGAGCATTACAATGTGTGTAAAATGTGTAATGTTATAATCTGTGCCAAAACCATCACCTTCACTAAGCAGTGGGAATGTCACACTATGCCGTCTGTGTCAAAAGAACTAATCAGATCATCTAAGAATGTCTTAACCTATTTCAGCAGGGATAGAATAAATATACGAGATAGAGATATTTCAAAGAAGAATCAATTATCACATAAGTATTATGAAACCCCTTCAACTGAAGGACGTGTTAATTGTCTTTGACGCGAACTATGTGGCATAAATTTCACACTGTTCTATAAGTAGTGTATTCTGGGGGTTTTGTTTGTTTGTTTGTTTGTTTGTTTTTTTGTTTTTTTGTTGTTGTTGTTGTTTTTTTTTTTTTTTTTGTTATTATTATTTTTGTTTTACAGTGTTTGCATTCTCAGACTCATCTTTAAAATGCTGAAACTTTGTTATTCTGTTTCTTCTACAAACCCTTGACCAATGTCACTCGTTTGCTGGGTAAGCTATTTAATCATTTATTTCAAGAAAAACATGCAAAAACTGCAGGCAAGTTGGTGAATTTTCAACATTTCCATGATTTTAGAAAGATTATAGTGCACAGACAAGACAAATTGAACAAATGAGACACTTGTTTATATATTCAAAGTGGCCATTTGTGCATTATATATTTATCTGCATAGTTCGCATTTATTGAAGAAATCCAGGATTCACACGTAAATTCTATACAGTAACTAGGAAGCAGATGTCCACTTTCTTTGGCTTAACTACGCTACATGGACTTGAAATGATTGTGTGTAAAATTATTGTTTTTACATTTCTTTAGTGAAGCTGCAGAGATATCTGGAGATAGAGAAATAACTTCTTTTGATTGAGTGAAATCATGAAGTAAATATAATATGTAAATACTTTCGGAGGTTCCAAAATAGTTTAACTGTTAGAAATAAAAAAGAAGTTTTGTACTATATAGATATGATAATATGCACAATAAAATTCAGTTGTGAAAAATGACAACAACTTCATGCCCTCCTGAAATAAGAAAATTTAATTATCAACGTTGATAAAATGGCCCCTCTATATGATATAGAGGGGCCATTTTACCAACGTTGGTAATTAAATTTTCTTATTTCAGGAGAGCATGAAGTTGTTGTCACTTTTTCACAACTGAATTTTGTGAGAACTAATTTAACTAATTTTGAAAACACGTATCATTAGAAAAGTGTTTGAAAATCAATTTACTGTTAATACATATAGACTATATGTATTAACAGTAAATTGATTTTCAAACACTTTTCTAATGATAAGTGTTTTCAAAATTAGTTAAATAAGTTTTCATAAAATATACTTTCTAAATATCATAATATATATATAATTATAATTATAGATGTGAGAGTACATAAATCAAAGGAAGTAATGGGAATGTAGTAACTATTTTGTGAAAATCGCTCTGAGGATACCAAACCATTTGACCAGTTAGAAAAAAGACATTTCTGTACAGAGAAGATGATACAGGCTATAAAATATTACAAATAAAACATGTACTGAATAATACATATTTCAGATTATTGTTGAATCAAGATCACCCTATTCATTATTATTACGAGCAATCGATATCATTAAGAGTTTTAGTGACGTAGTTTCAGGAACTGTTACAGTGATACGGATGATGGAGAGTAAGTTTTCTTTGCTTATATGTAATTTTTTCTTCTTCTTCTTCTTTTTGTCATAAGCTTGTACCACAAGATACAGCTAGTCACACCTCTTTAGTTGGCATGCAGGGTTCGTACCGATGTCTTTTGTTACACTAAATAAGTTTAAACGTAATGAATGTTTCAAACTTCAGTGTAACATTTATGTATCGTAGAAATGTCTCTTCAAATCGCCAATATTTGTCATGCAGTGGAATATTAAATGGCTAATCATTCGTGTAAGTTTCCTGTGGTACTCGTGCACATGTTGAATACTTGGTGTCGCCAAAAACTCGAACATTGGAACTGGTTCAGTTTTGAAACAAATGTATCCTAAAACGGAATAAGTAGGATACGATCTTAACATGAATGACAATTCGAACAAGAGTGAATGAATATCTCCATCATTGGAAATCGTGGCTTGTTAGGTTTTCAGCGAGTTAAAAGTCAGCTTCAGTAGCTCGTATCTCCCGGTCATGGAGTACAGTGGCTTACACAATAACAGGACAATTGATACTTATGTACCTGTAGACACTATTTTGATATTAGGTTATCAGATATGTCAAAGAAAAATTAATTATCACATATGTATTAAGAAACCTCCATTTAATGACTTCTTATTTGAGTTTGGGATGAACTATGTGACATAAAAGTATTCCATACTGTCTTAGAAATGGTGTATTCTGGTTTTTCAGAAGAGCTGTCGTTTTTTGCATACTCGCACGCATCTTCAAAATACTGAGACTCATTTATTCTGTCTGTCCTTCAAACCCTGAACAAATGTCGCTAGTCATACGCTGGTATACTTATAGCAATTGAATAGGTAATTCGATTGAAGACAAACATATGATATCAGTGCAAACAACTGCAGGTAAATTGGTGAATATTTAACATTTTTCATGATTTTAGAAAATTGTAATACACAGAAAAGACAAATAGAAGATATGAGACATTTGTTTATGTACTGAAGGTGGTCATTTGTGCATTTTTATCTTTATAGTTCACACTTTTATTTACGAAATCCAGGTTTCATTTGTAAATTCTATACAGTAACTAAGGAGTACATTATCTTTTTCTATGAGAACAACTGTCTTGAATATGGGTTTACTATTTTACATGGACATAAGTGTGTGTAAAATTATTGTTCTTACATTTCTTAAGTGAAACTGTAGAGGTAGGTAAAGAAATATAGAAACTTATAGAGAAATAAATCCTTTTTATTGGGTTACATCATGAAATTACATAATAAAAAAGATTTCGAAGCATATCACTTCTCCTTTGCCTGGCATTTGTCAGTCCGTCCATCTTTCTGTCTGTCGGACTGAATGCAAGGGTGATATACTATCACATGAATGGTCATATAGTTATAATTATGCAAAATAACTTACTGAAACTTGTAGAGAATATTCATTGTGATGAGATGAAACTCAACTTGGAGGTCAAGGTTACATTTTATGTCAAAATCACACTAATTGTCTAACTTCTACAGCTCAGACAAACGTGTACTCTGGATATAATAGTAGAACATTAACAGAAATTAAGATACCAAGAAATTGTTAAAAATTTCTTTTATATTTTATTCAGAAAATACTTTCTCTATCAACATTTAGTGGATGCTTCTGCATATTGCAGTGAACACCTTACTCCTGTATATTTGCAGAATTTGTGGATGCAACACATGAAACCGTAAAACTGATATATGTGTGACACTTAAAAGTATTATAAAATGGATTTATTATTTATATTGACAAATAAGTTAATGGTGTTCATTCTGTCATTATTTGTGGAATTTGTAGAGTCGGTGACAGTGACTATTAACAAACATGCACATTTACTGAGCATTGCAATGACTGTAAAATGTGTGATGTTAGAAACGGGGATACGAAAATATGCCTAATTATGATAGACATGAGTAAATAAACTTACCGTGAAAAAAAAAAAACATCACCTTCGTAAAGCAGATGGAATATCATTATGCCATCTGTGTAAACAGAACTGTTCAAAACTTTTAAGGATGGTTCAGGTTCTGTCATGATAGAATCCCATCACCCTTTCAATGTGGATTTGAATATCATTAAAGTTGTATACCCTACAATTCGGTATAATTTCAAAAATTAAAGCATGTAAAACAAAAACTATATTTTTCTCGTACGGCTGAAGTTCTTAACTTTGCGTTAATACCATTTTTTGTTGCTTCAAACCTTCGTAAATAAAGAGGGTATTCCATAAATACAACTGTAACCTGACTTCGCGCATGCGCAGTTTCATCAAAACAAATACGACGAAGGGAGACTCCAAAAGAAAACAATTTCAGTAGATACTAACTTTAGCAGACTTGAAAGCAGATTTTCAAAGTTACTCGTCAAGTTTATTTACCTCGCCCTCCATGATACGGCTTCCAAATTAGATCACGTGATAAGTTGGTTGTAAACATTCTGTTTACAAACATCGCGTTTTACACAGCCGTATCTCACTTAATACGACGAATTTGATCACAACATTTGCAGGGGTCTTTTTTAGATATGTTTTAGGCTTATACATATAATCAAAACAGTTTAGAATAAATTTACCTATAATATGCGAACATAGGGTATACAGCTTTAAATATATCTAATTTACGTAACCAAACAGTTTTTACAACACTTGAAGTGTATTTTCTGCACTACACTACAGTTCTGCGTAGATATAAAGTTAGATACTCTCAGGTCAACATCCCCTTTGAATGGACTGACAATAAATAGACAGGATGATTCCGTCTTAGAATTATGTGTCAGCACAATGAAATTTGTTGCAGTGAACTAATATCCATTCGTGACTTTGATACGCATGTAAAGTAATGCATAGATATTGTACCCATGGTTTCAAGGGAAAAGCAGTCTGGAAGTTTTGTCGAAGACTACATACGTTTGATTTCTGCACAAAGAAAGTATATAAGATCACATCAACTTATAGGTTGATGAATAATGATGTTGATAAATTTTGCAGTTATCACAAAGACGCCCAAACTGATCGTGTTTTATTTTTCATGTAACTCCAGCATCTTGAAAAATCCAAGACACTGAATTTTGAATTCACAACTTTTGGGCCATGCAAACTGCAAACTTTAACACTCCCCCCCCCCCCATCTCTCTCTCTCTCTCTCTCTTTACGTTCTTTTTTTAAGAAAAGGCGAACTTCTCCGCCCCTTTACCCTCCTGCTCTAAATCTGCCATTGTATCAAACCCAAACATAAGACATGGGTCTGAATTATTCAATGAGAAAATTAACTGGAATTCGCTCTAAAGTCTGTTAATAGGAAGTCTTGTTACTTGTTAATATGCATCCGCATTATAATGCTTCTTTACCAGAGAGCTCGAATAAAGGCTAGTAAGAAGCTGTTCCTAACATCCTTTTGCAGAATTTCTACAATTTCTTTTTATAGACTATAGCTGTCGCCAATTTGAATGAAATAGGAGGAAATACGGCAAAAAATGTGTGATATCCAGGCATGTTGAAGTCGAGGGACGGGGGAGTCCCTCCCACCCTTTTTTTCGATTATGGACATATTTGTTCTCATGTCACGAAACAGAACGGAACGAAATTCAAAGTCCCCCCTCCCCCACTTTTGAAATGCATCCTACGTTACGGTGTTGATATGAAGGCGTTGTAGTATGCATTTTGAAATGCATCCTACGTTATGGTGTTGATATGAAGGCGTTGTAGTATGCATGAAAACAGCCGAATGACTTACCAGCTCTGCCATCCTCACGAGTCAAGGGGATGCGCAAAGTAAACTGGGGAGAAATGTTTCCGTAGCACATCCCCATGATACGTGAAGATGCGACCCTCCAGGGTCCGGCGCCATAAACTGAGAAAATGCTTTCTTTTTCATTTTTATTTATTCCCTTATCAAACGTCTAAATAAATTGTCATGCACAATTGTTTAATTCTATTTATCGAAAGAATAAAATTCAATAAAATCAAATTTCCAGTTATTAATAGATTGTTGAACAGAAGAATTTCAAATGATACTTTTCTCACTTCATGGCGCCGGACCTCGTACTGCCATAAAAAGAAAGACAACTCGAGATAAGTTTGATAGATCTTGGCGCAGTGATTGCAAGCATGAGCAGGTAACTCCAGTCTAATATTGGTTATTTTACTCGAAGATTACCCGGATTTAAAACTCTGTGAAACCGACATCAATAACAAATCAAAATCAAATAAAAAAAAAAAATAAAATGAAATTAAAACAGACAAAGAAAGAAAGAAAGAACCCCCCAAAACACCCCCCCCCCCAAAAAAAACAATAATGACCCCCCCCCCTAAAAAAAACCCCACCAACCAATCCCCTAAAAAAACAGAAATCAAATCAAACAACCCCCAAATAAATAAATAAATAAATAAATAAAACAAACAAACAAAAGAAAGAAGAGTTTATAAAAATAATTTTTTAAACTAATAGCATTCTTTTTTAATTTAAAGCAATACTTTCTGAAAAACATAACTTACAGGAATGTTTAAACTATAAACACTATTAAAAGTATCAAATAGGGGCCTTTTTTTGGCCCAGTATTATTCTTTTAAAAACTCAGCTGAATAATGGAGGGGGCTGTCTCCTTGAGATATAAACACCGTTTTAATTTGCTAGTCGTAAATACTTATGTTAGTCGGATAGGAATAGGGAATCCTATGCACTCAAACATGCCCAGTGGCGGATTTAGGGGAGGGGGGCGGGGGCATTGGTACCACCACTGATGCCGGTTTATCTATCCTGCATTTTTAGAATCCTTTTAATGCAGAAACGCGATCATTATTGTTTCCAACACGAAGTCATGTCTCACAGGATCTTTTTGGCAGCCATTTTGGCGGTCATTTTTCGCGCAAGTCTATGATTTGGCATAACTTTTGAACTAGACATGGTCAAAAGACAAGTCAGTGTGATCAGTATATCAATGAATGGCTCTGTTCCAACAACACTGTGTTTCTTGTGAATGCAAGAGATGCAAATGTTAGTTCCTCTTCATAGAATCTGTATATGTTTTCTTTTTTCAAAGTCTTGTGGGTGGTCATTTTATGGTTTGCCAGCACGTATGCTAGTTGTCAAGTGGTCCAGGGGCAACGTGACCGTAAAGTGACACTGCATGGTAGTATATGAGAAAGTATAAATTATATGAGGTCCTTGTCTGCCTACCGCAGTCAGACAATTTACTATCATCGTCACCGCAGTTTTTATACGTAACTTAAATACTGAACATATATGTAAGAGAGGAAAGATTTTGCTTAATTAGATGATGTCTGGTGTCCTGGCCAAAAACAAACAAAAAACAAAAACAAAAATAAAACAAAACAAAACAAAAATACATATCCTTCCCCCCTCCAAAAAACCACCCCAAACAAAACAAAACAAAACACCCCCCTTTAAAAAAAACCGAAATGAGAGTAAAACACCTGCAATATGTCTAATTGCTGACCACTGACTGTCATTTATATGGCAAATTCATGTACATGTAGTTGATGAGGTTGATTAGTACCAACTCCAAACTTTCCATATTCCGCGAGAGTAATATACAAATGACATACACATTTAAAAGTTATTTTATTATTTTTGTTTTTACATGTATAGCCGAAAACACTAACAGGCAGTTTACGCAGAAGTCATAAAATCTCTTCACATCTCTGGTATAACACGAGAGCGCAAACGGCTTGTTATAGATATCACAAAAGTGCTGTCCGTTCTGATTTATTTAAACGTACGCAGGAAAGACCCCCTGACTTAGCTATACGACAAAAGATACGAAGGACTTGTGGAGCAAAGAATAAGCACATAAAATGACATCATTAAAATTAATAGTAATACAAACATTAGGACGTTCATCTAAAGTGACAATCGTCATTAAAGGTGTGTGGATAACATCTAACGGATTACCTTCCCACTCGCCACGACTGATTGATTGATTGATATTTGTTTAACGTCACACCACGAATATTTCACGTATATGGTGACGGCATCTGCCTGATGCGGGGCATACACATTTTGACCTTTGCAACGGACCCACCCGAAGCAGTGAGGGATCTTTAGCGTGCCATGCATACCACAACACGGGGCCTCGGTTTTTATTGTCTCATCCGAAAGACAGGACACCGGCATGACCAGAGCGGAAAACGAACCCTGGCCTCCCGATCAGGAGTCCAGCGCGATACCACTAGGCCACGCCGGCTTCACTCGCCATGAAACCAGTACAAGCAAATGGTGTGGTTAACATGTGTCGGGCCTACCTTTCCACTCGCCACGAAAGCAGTACAATCAACTGGTGTGGTTAACCTGTCTACAGTCCCACGTTCCCACTCGCCACGAAAGCAGTACAACATACGGAGAAATAAGGCCACTACATCGTTACTAATTTACTGAACAACATTAGATCAAACGACGGATTCTATTAATGTTGGCTAATTTCTGTCAAAGTTTTCACGTCTTTTTTTAATGACCTTCACCTTTCCGGGGCTTATATCTGATTGACACAGATGGGAAGACTAACAGTTACTGAGATATGGATAAATTATGCCTGCTTTCAATCTGGCGGTTCCCAGTCAATTTCAAGTAAGTAATAAGACGATTTTATAGTATAGACATGGGGATAACGATGGGGTAATTTGAAATAAAGCCGCTGTAAACAACAGAGAAAAGCGTCATTCCAAGCACTGGCACTACACCGATGAAGTTATTTTTGCTCGTTGGTAGTTATTTTTGTAACTAGAGCAAACATAAAGGGGCTCGTCATGGGCTTATTGAAATATTATACATAAATATTCTACTTATATTCAGTGCATAGACATGCAACAAGGGCAACTGAAAATAATTAATAAAATGTTTAAAAATCAAATAAGATGGAAACAGGAAGACCCCCCCCCCCCGCCTCTTATCATTTTTTGAAATCCATATATCGCTTTCGTGTTTTTATATCAATCGCATAATCAACTTAGGTCACGTGAGATCGGCTTTGTATATTTTGTATATTCATTAAGGTGAACGGCCTCAATTCTCCACATGATCAACTGGTGTGGTTAACCTGTCTGTGGGCCCACCTTCCGACTCGCTACAGCAGTACAATCAACACTTTAAAACATTTATAAATAATCCTCCATACAGAGAACGAGGATCAACAATAACCGATTTGTGCTATGTCAATATGGCACTGATAGCAAAATACTTGTACTCTAGTGGACATTTACATAGAAAATAATTCTAACTGAATAGTGATATTAATACTTGATATTTATTCATTCTGATAATTCATGTAGGCTTGCCGACTGAGCTCAACACTTCGCGTTGTCTACCTATTAAACTTCAATTACTGCATATATAAAAGATCGTGTCAGAACAGACAAACGGGTGAAAGAAATGAAAAGTATGTAATGCTTGTTACTTAAGCATAAGGGCTTGCTTTAATGTGATTCACGTCCTATTTCAGAAGGAACAGCCAAGTATAATACTGAGAAAAAGGTATTTACGCGATCATATAACGACAAAAGATATTTAAAAACATATCTTTATAAAAAATATTTTATTATAAAACATACATTGTATTACAAACTATGTAAATGATAGCGTATAATACCACATATAATTCGGGATCTTTATTGCGGAGAAATAAACCCGGATGTTTGATAATGTGTGTTTAATAGAATACGTACGTAAAAATTTACATTCTTGAATAACTGTACACGTATATCTACATGCCCTTTTAAGAATTATAGGACTTTGTATAACTCAAACATGTCGAGTTATAGTGCATCGCTGTCTACAGAATAAATTTATGTAAACAATTACCCTTATAATGGTATAAATTTCTTGCCAAGATCATTTCTATAACGTATAACTATAAATTGTAAAATATATCTAATATCTGGAATTATTTTTGCCCTCTTTTGCAAAAGCAATATCTAAATTAATTTTAGAATAAAGTATACATATAAAAGAGTTAACATAAAAAATAAAGCCAGAGAAAACACCAAACTAAAAAAGGCCCCCAAAGCATTATGATGATAAAGGAAAGAGGGAGGGGGGGGGGGCGAAAACAGAAACAATTGAGATATTTTTCAAATTATATAGTTTAGATAAAAAAAGCAGTCTAAGTAACTTATATTAGGGCAACAGGTGATAAAAGATCCTTACTTATTTACACATCACAAAACAATCTGACGTTCTGACGAAAGTAAAAACTTCAGCAGTTGTCTGCCCGTATATAAACATTATAAGTACGACTTAATATTTCTTTGAAATACAGAATAATGTAGTGTGAGGTAATGAGAAGATAACAACAATTAAAACAGTTCATTGAGCTAAGATGATAATATTCTTTGGGAAATAATCAAATAGATTATTGGTCTTTTTTGTTTAAATCTGGAGTCAACCTTACAAGTAGGCCATGCTAGGTAAAATTCACACCAACACCTTTGGAGACTATATTGTAAATAAATGCGCTCCATTTGGTTATGGAATAATATGGTACTAGAAGTGATGTGAATAATTGGAAAGTCATTGTAAAGGTAATATAATTACATTTTTCCTAATACATTTAGATTCCACTCCAACTTTGAGTCTACATATACAAACTTGAAAATGCATTAACGAAGGAAATAATTAGTGAACACTATATTTATATTCCATTATGTTTATACTAAGTAATCTGTAAGCCACTGATCAACGTTCTAGAGAAACAGCTTTCATTTATGGTACATATTCCATATCTATAGGTCTTGGTCATGTGTATGGCAAATCGTTTTTAAATGCCTGCTGCTTCCCCTTGGGTGCCCATACCCTGTCCTTCTCCCCAAACTCCTCCTTCTCCTTGACGTCCAGATCCCCACAGTCCCTGACCTCCACCTCCCCAGAGGCCTTGTTCCCCACCTCCCCAGGATTGACCACTACCTCCCATGCCTCCCCTTCTAGCACGAGGTTCTCCTCCACTTTGAATGAATGCCATCAACATGTTGTTTTCTCGCAAACTGTACATTTCTGGATCACTACAGCAGCCAATATTATTTCCACTATGGCAACATTTTTTTCTACCCGAACAATCTCTATCACTGGAGCAGATTTTCGAACACGACATGACAACTGTTGATGCAACGGGACAGTTTCCCTGCTTTTTTCCAGGAAAAGGTGTAGTAAACTCGAAATTAAACAAATTATCCCACATAGATAATGTTGGTGCCACAGGCTTAGGTGGCGGCACAGTGGTAATGACCAACGGCAGTTGCGTGGTAGATGCAGCTGGCGGGTAGGTAGTGGGCTGCAGTAAAAGAGTTGGCTTTTCTTGAGGAGGAAGTTGTATCGGGGCTGCAGTTGGTGGTGGAATCTGATATTTAGGCATCGTATTCTTGTCGAATTTTTGTTTAAATGCGTCCACTAACGATTTGAAATTCACTTGTGTTTTTTCGTTTTGCAGTTTTGCCAATTCACTTATTTGTTGAACTGTTTGTTCTTGAACTTTCTGCGAGGAGACAGCAACTGCCTTTTGTTTAGCTTTTTGTACCATGTCTTTCACTTTTAGTATTCTAATTTCTGGTCGAGCTTTTCGAACAATTGTGCGAATTGGTTGATCTTGACGAGTACGAGTTTTCTTAAATGCCTCGAACAAATTACGCCCTGGACCACTTATTCTTTCATGTGGTGATCGATTCTGTACTTGCGATATAGGCTTCATTGAAAACTTTGCTTGTACGTTAAATGGTTTTGGCGTTGGAGTGATATTTGAAGATTGTTTTATGTTTACTAAATTTGATCTAAGTTTCTGCATATTCAAGAAGTTTTGCATTTGTTGTGGGCTTGCGATAACTTGTGTGTTGGACATCTGTTCAGGCATAGACTTTAAATTCGTAGACATCTTGGAATTTCCATTGAATGCCTTTAAGAGATTTGTCTGTGGCTGTGCGAAAGACTGTTTGTTCATAGCATTTGGTGTTTGACTAAGACTTTGTATAGGTGCTGTCATCTTGTTTCCTTGTGCCATAACTTGATTTTTCGTTGTCTGTGATATAAAACCAATTGCACTTGACTGCGGTGTTTTCGAAATCATATTTCCTCTTGCCAGGGGTTGTTTTCTCATTGTTTGTGGTTGTTCCCCGAAACGCTTCGACTCTTGCGCAAGAGTTTTCTTCATCTTTGTTTGTGATATAACATCATTGCTCTGTGGTGGTTTTATGATTCTATTTTCTTTTGAAATTGTTTGTGTTTTCGTCATTGTTTGTGATTGTATACCACTGTGAATTTGCCCTTTCAATGAGTTCTGCTTCGTTGCTGTTTTTAACTTTGGTGTCAATTTATTTCCTTGGACAAGGGTTTGTTTAGCCATTGTTGGCGATGTTTGACCAACAGGTTGAGAAAATTTTGCAGCTTGATTTCCTCGATCTTTCTGACTCGTGGTTTGTATGTTTTGCTTAACACCTGTTGACGGCTTTTTAGTTGATTTTATTTGGGAAAGAGGTTGTTTTACCGATGATTGCTGTCCCTGAACTTCACGTGATGCCGATTGTGTTCGATGGTTTGTCTGTGCCTGTGTCTGACTAATGGTTTGTTTTATATCTAGCCCACTTTTTGTTTTCACTGATTTTTGTTGAACAGCTGTTGTTTTTTGTACTTCAGGAGCCGTGCTTTTATCAGACTCTTTATTTTTGTTTTCCTCTGTCTTCAGATCTGGAAATAAAAGTTGTTGTAGCCTTTGCATAAAATCTTGCGGCCGTATGGAACCAAATATTTGCTTCATGCGATTTCCTTGAACTGATGTAGAAGTTTTTTGTTTAGACCGAGATAAATTTACGTTTTTCGGTTGGTCCTTCACAACGATGGGACTCGTTGTTTCCTGTATTTTCTCTACTTTTGTTGTAGTAAGAACCGTGGTTGCTTGTAGCGGTTGCGAAGGTTTTGTTATACTATCTGATTTTAGATTTTCTTGCACTTGTACTTTTTTCTGTGACTGTTGATTTTGTGCAGACATCATCTCTTGCTGCATTAAATTCATCATATTTTGTTGCTCAATATTTTGTTCGTTTACTACAGTTGGTGCCATACCAGCTGATACCTGACTCGTTTGACTTTTCACCATTTCCTGTATAAACCTTTGATCAGGATTTAATTCAGGTCGTTGACTTTGTGTATTTATCATTATATTTTTATTAATCATCATCTGATCTTGTAACATCTGTTGTTGCATTAGTTTCAACATTTCTAAATTACTCATCTGTTTTCCCAGTTTTGGAGCAGGAGTTGTCATTTGTTGTTTCATTATTTCATTTAGCAGTAACTGTTGTTCTAATAACACCTTTTGTCGATTAATATCGAACATTCCCAGCGAAGGCTTTGGCGGTAGGCTTGGTGCTTTTGTTGTCTGGATCGGTTCTGACTTACTTGCGATAGATATAATATTGTTGAGTTGTGAGATGAGCGGTTCCATCGTTGGTTCTTGAATCATGGAATCTAAAAATCTGCTCAATTGAGCATCAGTCATTGAAATGACTTGCTGATAAATCATCTGTTCCTCTGGTGTCAATGTTCTCTTAGTAACACCTTGTGTTGTAACCGGAAAACTAGGCGATAGAGTAGTTGGTCGAGTAAGCATTGCAGGAATTTCGACCTCCTTCTTTCCTTTAACACTTCCGCCTTCGCCCGAAAGCTGTTGAATAAAGGGCAATACACTTTTTAATTCATTCATCAAAGTTTTATTACCCAGTAATTGTTGTACAGCAGTTAGCGGTGTATTTTTCTCCTGAACCACAGACGTTTCTTGCTTTTTTGATTTTTCCAGAATTACCGATATGTCTTGAACAACAGGATTTGCCGTTATTGGAGGAGATGTGCTTTGTTGTGCAAAGATTCCTGGTGCAATCGTAGACGGTATTGATATAAGTACAGCTCCCTCTGCATTTATAGCTCCCTTTGCAGCTTTAACTGATTCTAAAAAAGATAAAACAGATATTAGAAAATAAAAATCAAAAGAAACCGCAAAGTGAATAAACCTTTACCAATTGATCTTATGTATCGATCAAAGCAGGAAACATTATAATTTGCCGTAAAATTTGCATCATTTGCCTTTGATGTCATAAAAGTAAGGTTAACGTAATAATGAAAATCCCGCCAAAAAGTAGCAACAGACCACTTTACGATGTTGAAAATGGCTGCCTTAATGTCCGATCTGATAGCTTTTATCGATATTTCTTACGTCACAATAAAAGCTTAATTTCATTTTGGAAAAATGATAATTTTCACAATTAAATTACGTTTTAACTTTGACGTCACAATCAAAAACATCTCCAAACATTATCAACTCGGAAATTAAGACAGGCATGTTTAACATTGGCAAGGGGTCTATTGGAAAAACGTTTATTGTTTGAATGTTGTATGAGGTAATAATGTGGAGGCAGCAGCTGTTATGTCGCTATGAACTCACAACGACACATCATAGTGATCATTCCCTGGAAATTCAGATGTGACACTGGGTGAGTAAGCTCCTAATTAATAGTCAGACTAGGCCAGAATAAGCGAATAATAAAAAAACCCCTATATTTGTAAGATAGAAATGTTGTGTGGAAAATGTCGAGTTGTGGAAATGCTCATATGGTGCAAGAACTATAATAACTGTTTATCACAACCACACAAAATGGAAGGAGGATCACGGACCCACTAAAGAACCAGCGGTAACATATCAGAGCTGAGGATAAAAAAACTATTTGAATTCTTTGTCTTTCAGCATAAGGAACATAAGAATACCCATGGAGTCTGATTAAGATTACAACGGTGCAAGATACTGTAGACCGTCTTGTTCATTAATTATAGAAAGAAAACATCCGATTCTGTTGTATGAGTAAAGATGTCATGGATATGCAGATAGTTAAAAGACACACAGAGAGACATCACAAAACTATATAATTGTTAATGACTTGTGTTGATGACTTTCGACAGTCAATCATCACTCAAATGATGCGTTTAACTAATTTACGGATTCACTTTCCCACTCAGCACAAAGTAGTACAATCAAAGAACACTTTTTATCAAAATTTATGAATATTCCTCCATATACATGTAGAAGACACGGACTAACATGTTACTTAATGTTGAGAGGTCATGAAATTATGAACACGAATATTATTATGCAACAGATTGAGTCTTTTTGGGTTTTTTTTCCATTTCACATGGTATCTGACGTAAACCAAATATGACGTCATCAATTTCATATAAAACGTCATTTGTGGATTATCATTTCTATGAGTTTTAGATCGGTTTCCATAGAATTAGATGACGTCATAACTGTAGTAATTCTGATACCGTATGAATGGGAAGTAACTATGTGTAACGAAAAGGCCGAATATATATCAAAACTATCAAGTGAAATTAACATGAAACCATCGTGCAAAACGATATCTCACAATACCACCTACTCCCTCATTAAAAACTATCCTATACATCGTCTTCAAAGAGGTGTCATGTTTCCAAATCATTTACCATTTACATGACTATTTTATGACAGGTATGTGGCCTATGGTACACTATGGTAATGATACATTGCACATCAATGTATAGAGAATGGGTGACTAGAAATATTTAAGGAATGACATTTATATATGCATGGTTAATGCTGAGATGACCACAAAGCTGATTAATATATTTCATATTCATATATCGCCATACAAGAGATTTGTGAATTAACTACATTTTTCAAGTTGCTTTATTTTTACTTTGCGCTAAATTTCAACTATTTGCCAAGATGGAAGTACAAGTATAATTATGTATCATGGTGCAGATTACAAGAACAAAAAATAAGTTCTTTGAAATCTTTGGCACCTAGACTCGACCACCAGATATACCAATTTACAGACTCATCAGGAAAATTCAAAGTTCAAATTTGAATAAGTAATATCATAATTAATGTTCAACAACAACAACAACAACAAAAGAATTATAAGGCATTTCTTTAAAAAAAAATCTGACCAACAAATCACGCTCGAATAGGCTAAACTGCTACACTGCAACTTATTGCGGTTCACATATGTCAAGTACGATTCCCGGTCTGGCAGTTTTGAAACTTTTCAAATATAGGTCGAAAGCCGACGATTTTTTTTCACCGAATACTAATATTTTCTCAATCATTAAAAGTAATCGCCTACATAAAGTTGAAATATCCTTCTTGTTAAATGCAATCACTAGTTATATCCAACAGAAAGCCTCGTATCTATACCATTTTTTGCAACCCCTTATCTAACAAATATCTACCCAGCAACAGCAACAAACATTTAAAGAGTAGCCTCCCAATTAAATTATCGGTAAAATTAAAACTACAAAATAAGAGTCGACAGTCACACTATTTGTTAATTATGTCGTTTTGACATTTGGTATTTTCATCTATGATCCATTTAGCTAAACGTTTTTCTACTTTCGATACTTGATAATGTGTCCTCTTACAGTAAATGATTGACAGTTAGAGGACTCATTGATCATCTTATTGACCGAGGTAGGCACATTTATGTCCATACGTTTACTATGGAGAAACAGAATAAAGGTGTGATATATCTTACGTTCAGATCAAAAGGGACATGATGTGATTGATAAATTAGTTTGTTAAAGATTTCACCGCATGATTTATTCATTTCTTTTTTTATTTTCTTTTTCTATATCATCATCATCATCATCATCATCATCATCATCATCATCATCATTATTATTATTATTATTATTATTATTATTATTATTATTATTATTATTGTATCATACTTGGTATATTTGACGCACGAGTACGCCCCTTCAAGGTTTATCAAATTCACGAGTAACAACCATCCAATAACTATAATTTATTATCATAATTATTATTGGAAATCCAAAATGTAAATATATGAAATGCACACCAGTGACCAAACTGACCTAAACGTCACAGCCAAAGAACCAACCTAATGACAGGGCTGTGCATAAGTGAGATACTCCCGAAATTTAAAGTACTTCATAAGCTTCACAATCCGTCACAGTGAATTGAAAGTATATATTTCCTGTTAGTACAATTTAAGCACTGAAACCGGACTTTCTGATCAGCCTCGGGTAGCATCAATCCACCAGCAGTTGTAATGATAAATATAAAAAATATATACATGTGTTTCAAACAAAAAGAAGATACTAATCAAAGTTTGGTTTCATGTTCTTTAAAAACCCTATGTATTATGGTTCTATATCAAAGAATTGAGTAGTATTTAGATACTTTAAGCAAGCAGCCTCCACGAAATTTATTTAATGTACATTATTCATGATATGATTAAGAATAAAATGAACTCGCTAGTCCAAAAATAATGAAACACAAGAGCATACAAAATCAGCAGAGCACAGAAAAGAGAGAATAACAAACAAAAAGCAAAGAACACCTTATTGAACACTTAAGAACGAGATACTTGTGACTGACATGTTGTTCACAATTGTCCACCGCGGTACATTATCGTGAATCAGTTATTTACGTAATTTATTCTATGGCTTTGTTTTAATTCTTATCATCGTGTGAACCCCCATCTCATCTCTCCTTCTCTTGAAGAACGAGAGAAGGAGAGATGGGACGGGGGTTCACAAGATGAATTCTTATTTGCTGTGGTTCAATCAACACCACATGGCGCATACGAATCATTTCATACACCAAATGAAATCAATCTTTTATATATGCACAACCACTGTAATTGCCTGAGATAAAGCTTTCAAGACCTATGTATTTTATTTCTGTATAAATTACATTGATCGGTGACGTCATAACGCCCCATATTTGACGCATTTTTTAGCACAGTAAGCGATGTTTGGCAGACTTTTGATTGTTAAGCTTTGGACGTCATAATGAGGTGTTCGACATTTCCAATCTTGAGTGACGTCATCAAAGTGGTATTTTGCGCTAAAGTGCTTGACATTCCACGACAGTATGACTATGTCATTCTGAATAAATGTTACGTGTGTTTTTGTTGTGACCGGAATTTGATTTTTACAAAAGTTGACAGTCCGCAATGACCTTCGGATGACTACGCAAAAATAAAACTTTTCAAAGACACATCTACCAGAGACTGTCATATAAATCATACTGATTACTAACTGCACAATTATAACATATACCTATACTTCTCATCTTATTGCATTCAAATTTAAATTGTCCCAAAATAATAACTCGGACAGTATTGTGCAAATGTTAAGACACCGAGCGATAGTTAATAAGGAACATCCATTATACTAGACAACATAGAGATATAAACTTTCACGGCCCCCTGGAAGAACCTGGGATGGAGTACGGTGCCATGGAGGAGTAAGCATTCCTTGCTGACCGGTCACACCCGCCGTATTATTTGAGCCAGTGTAACTAGTGTAATCATTATCATAAATATCAGGACATATATACTTGTATGAATCTAGTGAACCATATACAAGCTTTGTTTTTCGGAGATTCTCAAGGCTTAAACTATGAGAATCAAAGTGTAAATATATGAAAAACAAACTAATTACGAAACTGACCTAAAAGTGAGAAACAAATAGCCAATCTAAGAACAAGGTCATATCACATCATATCAAATAACATCATATCAAATCATATCATATCATATCTAATTACATACAATACATATAAAGACATTACGGATTTTCTTACGTGGTTGTGTCTTTGCTTTCTGCATGTTGTATACGTTCACCCATCCGGATATGAGGCTATTTTTCGGTGTCGGTTTTTCAGTGATCACTGTTGTGGGTGCCTTAGTGGTTCCGATTGTCTGACCAACCACCATCCATTTACCAACTGCACCTTGTTTTGCATCTAGATATTGCAACTTAGAAGGGAACTTCGTGGGAGCTTCTGTCGTGATCACATCCTTCACTGTTTCTACAATATTTACTCGCGACTTTTGCCATGGACTAAACTGAACGTTCTTATTACTCCTTGGATTATTCGACCATGTATTCATTTTGGGAGCTTGAAAATTTGAGGGATCCAGTATCTGAGGTTGTGAAGTAACTCCAAGTGTTGGAGGCATGGGCACGTTATCTGGCAGCATAGGTTGCTGCGATTTTCCTGACTGGGGTGAAGGATTATTCACTTCATATGATTGCCACCCACCGTCATTTTGTTGTGTACTTTTCCAGTTATAAGGTGAGTTTTGATTTGACTGAGTTTGCCATCCTTGGTTTGACCTTCCTTGGTTTGACCTTGCTTGGTTTGACCTTGCTTGGTTTGACCTTGCTTGGTTTTGAGATGGTGCAGTTCTTTGCCAGTCTTTGTTACTCTGCCCACTTTGCCATGATTGTTGCTGATTTTGTTGTGGTTGCACTTGTACCCATTGTGATTGGGTATACATGTTTCGAGGTGGATCAGTCGCTGATGGGTAGGAATAGTAATTCTGATTGTTCGTTTGATAATTTTGCCGAGACATGCTCGGAGGTAGTGGTGGTCTCTGGTAATTAGTAGGAGGTTTATTTTTGTCATGTTTCACTGTGTCTTGGAATTTAAAAACGGTTGGACCACTTTGGGGTTTCTTGCTAAATTTTGCCGGATGAGCACCGTGTCCTTTATGGATAATCCATACCTATACAAAACGAAATAAAAAATAACAAATATTAGTATTGTTATTCAATGTGAAATTACAAATTTATTTCAATTCAATTTACTTATTCTTTATAACATACCTATAGATTCTAAACTTTCGACATTGTACCATACATCGATATTAAGATTTTTACATCATTTTATACTTTCATACATTTGTTAATCAGAACGTCTGGCGAGGTTTGTGTACCGTAACACCACGTGTATAGTACATTAGAGAGAGATGGGGGATTTACCGAAAAAACCCAAATATTGACATTTCAATTATAGATATTCAGTCATTATAAATCGAAGTGCAAATCTGTGAATTAAATGTTGGAGTAAATGTCACACTTTCGTATTAGCTTGTTCACTTGTTATCATTTTGTTTTGCGTAATCTTAAAAATATAGTTCAGATCACGTGCCATCGGACTAACAAGTCCACTTAAATTTAAGATTTTATTATAAAAGAAAACGAAACTGGTTAATGACATATTATGATACATAAGGATTTTCATGCTATATAATTAGTAAAAGAACGTGACTTCTGATCATGGTGGAACATGTCATGCGACCACAAATCATGCGTTGACTATGTCGTCAAAGATCATAGCACAATACCATTACTACATGTAACTACTTAGATTTATAAATAGAACTAAAGTAGAAATGTACTAAAGCAGTGAAATTTAGTTGATTGAGTGATGATTTTTGTTTAACGTCACACTACGAATATGGTGACGGCATCTGCCTGATGCGGGGCATACAAATTTTGACCTTTGCAACGGACCCACCCGAGTATATATATATATATATATATATATATATATATATATATATATATATATATATATATATATATATATATATATATATATATATATATATATATATATATATATATATATATGAGACATTGTATTAAAACAAAAATATGACAGTCTGACCATTGCTATTGTACCTACATAATAACTGTTTAATGTAAAGACAAATATAGCGCTGCAAAACATGAGGTATATACCTGATAAGGAAGTCAGTAGCATAATCCTTAAATAAGATGCATGTTTTGCAGCTAGGTTAGTTGTCTAATGTCGTGATTATGAGTACTGTCTTGCAGCTGTATAGTAATACTAAATAATGACTTTCTATAATGCATCATCGATATAGGCTGTTGGAGATTTTGCCTTGTGCTCTCAATCAGTGACAATAGAACCATGCCCCCCCCCCTTTCCACATGTTTACTTCCAATGGCGTGTGGTGATATATCAGACAATTTCAAAATCAAGTTGAATGGACAGGGAAACCGACCGAAGTAGAACGATGTTATAATACCCATTATAAGACTCGATGATCAAATTTTCCTCGAGACATGCACTTCAAATAATAACTGAAATATGACTACTTTTAGTCAATGGGAAACAAAACGGGATAGTACATAGGTCGGTTGACACAAAAGAAGTGGCAAAAAATTACTGTATCTTGGTCTTGATCTCTACGAGATCAAAAGGGCTTTTTAGATTCTTTTCATAAATTACTCTTGTTTTTGACTCATATTACAATTGCTATAGTTAAGGTTATCTTTCTCCATTATTGGTTAATTCCTTGGTTTAAACATTATTTATTAATTTCATATACATAAATCAATCAACAGTTAAAAACTATCAGGATTTGGCAACAAGATAATGATCTTATGTTAAGCCATCTCCTGGAAAACATACATGACTTTCAGGAACAAAAGAAGAGAGCAGACAGTATACATTTAGCTGTGATATGTTTAAACCATTTAAGAGTGTAGAGAGAGGGTAATGAAAGGTAGTGAGAAAATTGGATGGGTAAAAATTATACATACATATTTGTATACATTTACAAAATGTATTTATATTCATATGTATATACAAATTTGGTTGGGTAAAAATTATACATATATATTTGTATACATGTAAAAAATGTATTTATATTCATATGTATATACACATGTAGACATACTTATATGCATAAACAAATTTATAAATGAATATATAAGTAAATTGTGGGATGGTAAACAATTAAATAAATATATAAATAGGCAAATAAATAGATAAATTGATGGGAATGTTGTATCAATCAACATGTGGGTGTAGGTCTCACGTCAATAGTTAAGAGATTGTAAATAAAAGGATGTTATAGATGTGGATATGATTGTGTATTATGTATTAGATACAGTAATAAATGAATTTCATATGATAGTGATTGTATTTGAAATCTGTTGCTAATTTTTATTAAATTTTGCCCTTGAAGAAATATCTCCTCGTTTTCGCTAAGATCATATAGAGGACATCCCTTTAGGATGACATCAATCTTTATCTGGTGAAGTATCAATTGGATTGTTTCCGCTCGGACAATACTATAGTTGTCACATTCAAAGAAGAAATGTTTTACAGTTTCTGGCTTGCCACATATACATTTTTCTGATTCTGAAAGATGATTATTAAAAAGATCTGCATTCAGAGAACTGCATCCCAATTGTAGTCGAGTATGGAGTATTTTACAGCGGTTAAATGGTTAAATTCCTTTTACCACTTATTATATTACAATTTACAGTTGAGATCCAGTCAGCTCTTATGTCTTTAAAAGTGGCAATTCCCTCTATAAACGATAAAGACCTCGCAGTAACGAGCCGAGCCCCTCATTCACCGAGTCACATCAGCTTCCGACAGAAGGAAATGGATAGGTCCAATAGATTTCTTCACGTTTATTTCATGAATAATATTTGTATATCTTAGATTTTTTTTTTATTTCGATGGATATGAAAATGAGAAAGTTCCAAGCAAACTAATGCGCGGCATTGGGGGCTTTCTGTAGCCCCTTACTTCTAATAAAACTGGGCTCAAATCCTAGGTGGGACAAATCTGCTGAAGGGGGAGGCTTGGTGTAGTGATTAAGCGCTTGGCTTGCGGTGCCCGGATTGCGCCACTATGTTAAAAAGGTTGGTTACCTCCTGCGACGTAAAACACAAATCAACCAACAAGAAAGCGACGTAAAACACCAATCAACCAACCAACCAACAAATCTGCTAGTGTACCTGTCAAAGATTGGTGTTTACCTCCAGGTACTCCGGTTACCTCCGAAACTATAGTCTGGCCTTCACCATATCTCCCTTCATTGAAATCAATTTGGTATGGCGTTAAATCCTAAATCACAAGGTCCTGGCCAGAGAGAGAGAGAGAGAGAATGTACAAGGGCATCTAATAAGTCTTTGCCGATGCAATGTACAAATTTTAAAATATTCCAATTTGGATTTTTTATCCTATCCTTTGCACTTCCAATCTAAACAGAGTGTTATACACCTCCCTCCCCCCAATGAATGAGATGTAGATTTGGTGGATGAGAATAAAAAGAAAATTGAGAAAAATACAGATATTTCCACGCCATGCGCTGACCCAGTATCATTATATCATCGTTAATATCAAACAAAGATCAGGTGGATTTCGTCGCCACAAAATGGGATACATCTAACGTGTCTTTTCCTTCAATGTATCTCTTATATTCTTACTTGGTTTCCTACTTATTCCTGTATCCTGTACCTCGTCAGGTCATTATCTAACCCATTTGAAAAGAAGTGACTACAGGTGACACAGAAAGCTCGGATAACAACAAAAATACATTCTTTGTAAAAACTATGATCTAATCGCCCACATTGTGTTTCACAGAGTTCTAACCAGGTAAGAGCGGTACATATACATTATAAGTGGCGTCACATCAGAACACTCCTCCCCAGTCCTCTATCTTATCTGAATATATTAACACAATTTTTTGCTTCATTTGATGATTTTGTTATTTTTTCTTTATCTACCTTTTTCGCTATGTTTTATATTAACACCTGCTCTAAGTCTTACATTACTCTTCACTTTTCTGGTCATTTTTCCATGTAAATTAAGTAATTTTACACACAAAAACATGAGCGGACCACCTCTCGGAAAATTCATTGGGGTGACCCCCTACTTACAAAACTTCTGGATCCGTGCCTTCTCTTATTATTTGTATTAATCATACTTTATCTGTATAATACTTTTACATCAATTAAAATTACTTACGTTTTACCTTTAGTACGATCTATTCATATAAAGTAACACTGCTTCGTTATTCATTATGGCGAATACTAGAATCACTATTGCTTTTCTCCTAACTTTTGTATCGTATCAAAAACGATTGCTTTTAACTTATTGACAATTGCTTTCTTACCGTAAATAGAATATCCTATCTGGAATTTGATAAGTAATAATAGCTAACTTAATTATATGAATTTTATGCATGACAATGACCAGCATTTCCTTTTATGATTGAGGAAGTAAAAACGAAAGTAAGAATGCAACAAATTATTTGGAGTAAGCACTGCGATGAAAGTCTCGGCTTAATTACTGAACACGTAAAATATGTTATCTGTACAAAGTTTAGATCATTTTCTGAATTTCTATGCTTATTTTTGTTTGACATTTTACAGTTTCTCCAACCTGAATGCCATAATGTTACACCTGGACATCGACACGAAGTAATGAATATATGATTGTGAAAATATACCAGAAAGATATGCATGTAGATGTACGTAGATTAATATACAAATATATTATACAATGTTTATGTATTTATACATATATGCAAATGAATGCGACTGTCTATGTTAACCTAAAAAAATATTATATGTTCATGGCGATAATGATTATAACCAAGAACTCTTTTGTTTTTAATACTGTGCTTATAAAATGCGTATGTACGCATGCTTCTGTTTGAAACATTTCGCAAAATGATATAAAATTAGTTAATACTTATATACTGTTTAACATGGACAATGCATGTATATGGCGAATGCTACCAACATTACTGCGTTTTCTCCAAACTTTTGTATCGTATCAAAAATGACTGCTTTTTACTTATTGAAAATTGCTTTCTTACCGTAAATTGATTATCCCTTTTGGAATTTGGCTATAATATTTCTTAATAAATAGACGTGAGAAATTTAAGAATACTTATCACCTTTAATTAAGCATAGAACTGTAAGTCATTGAGTATACTGTTCTATTAGAGTTACGAGAAAAAGACTTACCATAGTAACGAAAAACGCTATGAACACGACTTTTTCCATTATTGTGAAATAAAATCTTGTAGTTCCAATTTAAATATTTCAGTCGACTATATTCATTTTCGAAATAAAAATGTATAATTAAACACGGTCCGTAATGAATATTTACATCGTGAAAATTTTAAATTGTTCACAAATAATTACAAAAACATCGTGTTTCCATTGCACGGACACGGACTACTGGCCAGAATGGCGGTAACGTGACCGCTTGTCCAGTACAGAAGCCGTTAATTACGGCTGTCACGGGGATGTGCTACCATCACTATATTATTTGTTTTTCATGTAGTCGACATACTTTTTAAGGAGACGTTTACATAAAGACTGACCGATGCAGAGGTCGTTTGATCAATCGACCGCGCATGCCACTAAGAAATACTCTTTCACACCGAATTCACGTAAAGCCTATTTGCGCAATGGCCGTACGTTTTATTCACGAAGCCGTGATTATTACGGTACGTCTGTACATATATTTTATGCGTGTCAATCTTGTACATGGTGTTATATGATATGGTAAAACCTCCATTAATAGTCGTGTATATGTTTATTACATATGTAGATAGTTACAATGTAGACTAGGAGGTACATTTCTAATTTAAATGAAAATGACCATTACAAGAAGAAGAAAAAAAATCTTCCGAGTCATACCAATGTTGAAAGAGAAATATTTATACACCAAAGAACATGTACCAAAATGATGAAAGAACATCCATAAAAACTAAAATTCAAATCCAAGAGAACAGCCATTCAAATAAAAATAAATTGAAGATATATTGGGGGTCTGATAACAGTTCACCATTACAATGCATGTATATAATTGCTAATAAATACATTATAACAAGGGCATATATATATATATATATATATATAAGTCCCTGATTATAGTATGTACAATATGTACACAATTTGGTATTATCGTCTAGATGAGTCCCTCAAAAACAACAGTAGAAATGTATTACAGTATGTCACATTGTGTAATATACAAAAACAATTACATGTATAGGTATAATATGGGTAAGATGTATTTTCCTAAAACTATCCATATACATATACCATATATCATATAAAATACGTGCAAGTATCGGTCTTAACAAAGTGTGCCTGTTTCTATTATCATTTCTCTCATTTTTCATAGAAATAAAACTGTCAACTGTATCTATAAAAAGATTTAATAATAGTATACATACCAGGCCAGCTTCGTTTACTGAATAAAAAAAAGTCTGGTAATCGTGTATATCAATAAAATACGACATTAAATGTATTTACAAGATGTTTTTGTTTTTGTGTTCGACTTTCATAGACCTTACGGAGAAGTGTCTTCCGTAACATCCCGACTTCAGAGAAATGGTTTCTGTTTGCTATAATCAGAGACGTATATATGTCTCTGCTATAATCGACTCGTTCTGGATATTTAGCAGATCGTGGCGATTTCAATTTACACCCTATAACGGACATCTGAGCGTTATATTACGCTGCTTTAACTACCTACATGCTGTAAATATAAATCAGTAAGGTTTTGAAGGGTGGTTTATGTGATTCTTTCTAACACATTTAAGGTTTGTACTTGTATCATTTTATTATTACATTTAAGAATATGACCCAAATTATGAAGTTGTAAAATGTGCAATTACTCTAACACAATGATTAAATTGAAACCGATCAGAGAGAGAGAGACAGATAGATTATACGTTTAAAACTTTAGTTAATGACTTTCTTACTTATCGTTGTGTTAAAAAAGGAAAGAAATTGATACCGTACAGTACATGTATTAATATTGCCCTGCCTTTTCGCATGTTCACGTTCTCAAACCTCCAACTGCTACCGTATTTAACTTTGTTATCTCATTATTGAATGGTAAATACAAACTGCTTCATTTTGACACCTATCAGTAAATATTGAAACAATAAGAAATTACATCACTATAAGCTGATACCAGGGGGAACCGGGGTTGGGCCCATCGTTGGTTTCTTTCGCTTCCCTTACCACGACCGAGCGTGGGTTCCGACGATGTGTTGGGACTGGTTTTGTCTAAAATGATGGTGGGGGGGGGAGCTATTAATGCTTTATCATACATATTTTTATTTTATCGATCTTAAAAAGCAAAGATAGCTCTATAATCGCTTCGCTTGACAGCTGTTAATGTATCCCGGAAGACAAGACTGATAAAAATTAGTCGATGCGATTGGAATGGGGAAGGTGTAAGATGAAAACAAAATTGCTTTTCCTGAACAGCCAGTGAATACATATTGTATCTTGTATCAACACATAACAATTAGAACAATATAAGCTATTTGTTGACTTAATAAATGAGATACGTTATCCTTATGTAGACTTGTCCTCCTATCAAACTTCTTTATGTTCATCATTTTTCAAGGACAGTTGTGTTAACACTTTATTAGTTTGATTTGTTTAAAGTGTATTTATTTTGTAATAAGTAACATTATAATGTAATACACAATAATTACGAGATCCTAAAAAAAGCGACACACATTTATGTAAATCCATCTCTCTAGTATGCTTAAGACGGACATACGTGCATAATATAGTTTTAGTAACACATTTTCTTTACACAGAATTAGAATTTTGTAAAGATTTTGGTTAAAAACAAAAAATGTCGTAAATGATTAAACTTCGTTTACGTATTACTTTGATCAACATTCTATTTGTTTGTTAGTTTGTTCGTTGCTATGAAATTAATTGACTTTTTTTATCAGAAAGTACACATACATACAAATAATAACTTCGTGAACGAATACAATAATACTTTTGATTTTGGTTTTGTGCATCAAACTTGTCAACTGCAAATTAAATTTACTCGGAATCCATATCTTTACGTGCGATTTTCGAAGACACCTGTCCGTAAAATTACTCGCACATACACTCACAAAGAAGAGTCCGTCGTTTCTCTTTGAATTTTCCTTTTCCTTCTCCACAACCACAGGGCAAGTTTTCACCAAATATATGTAAGTAATATAGGGTAGATAAAATTCTTCAAATGGTGGCATTGGACGTCAGGAAAATTCTACTTCGGTCCAGATGCATATGTAAATCCGTATATCTTGATAAGAAAGAGAACACTGAAGACATCTGGCAAAGCCGTGTGACAAAAATCACCAAGGACCTGCACACAAAAAATGATGATAGTAGAATATACACGTAAAAACGACATTACAAAAATATTCGATTGTGGACCGGGGGTCTGTGCCACCCTGAGATTCGGCGAAAATTACTTTTCAAGTTATTTTTCTAGGTTAAATAAGTAATTTTACATTCAAATACATTTATGAACCCCATCTCGGAAAATTTATTGGAGTGGACCCCATCTCGACAAAAATGGGCATCAATAACAATACAAAATTCTAATTGGTGTTGCGATATTTATATACTACCTTGTTCACTACAATGTGCATATTCAATCGTTCTCTTTGCATCTCACCTGTAAGGTCGCAGTATCTCAGATAATTTCAGTTGTATTATACCGGTATCTATAAACTAAGAAGTATATTCATTAGTTTTAAACCATTCCTAATCCGTTTTAGCTTAGGCTCATTTGAGCTATTGTGATAGTTCATTATCCATTCATAGCCAATAAACTTCTAACATTTTCGATTTTTTTTTTTTTTTTTTTTTTGTTTTTGTTTTTGTTTTGTTTTGGTTTTTTTTTTGTATACCACCGCATAGATTTAAATAAAATCTTGCATATATGATCCTGGGGAAAACGAAATGCAATTTTGTTCAAACAGTGGTAGTTGTCCTTGAATAGGTGCTAATAGGGGCCGTACTGGGGGATATTAGCTAAATTCCTCAGGAACCAAAGGTCACAATGACTCTATAGTAAATATTGAGTGTCCTTATAACATGAAGTGTCAAATTTATGCAAGGGAAGGCTCAGTAGTAATGTTTGGTATAAGCCCGCCCCACGGGTCCTCAAGTTAACCACGTGCCACTGACTTCGTATATTGTATTCGGGATCCCTTATGACATGTATTTTCTAGTTTCTAGCAATATTTGAGTCAGCGTCGGGAACCAACGTTTTTTCCATACTAGGCTTATTTCCAAAATATCTTTGCAAATCTTCGTCGTAAGAATCACATGCCAGTATGATTTCATGTTCCAAGTGGTAAAGGGCATACTTATGATATGAAGAAGTATCAAGTTTTATTCAGGGGGGGGGGGGGGGGGTAATACTTGGCTCTTATGTATATAAGGTTATAGAAAATTAATTTAAAACACTTGCCACAGTGACTGCATAAATACCGTTTGGCAATATCTAGTTTCAGCCAAACGACCGACAGTTTTTACATTGCCAGTTAATTTAGGTAATATCTTTGTAATTTTTGTTCTCAAGAACAACAATCCACATTAACTTTTTATTTGATATATAACATTCTTATGACATGTAGTATCAAGTTTGTTCAAGTAAACGCTCCGTGGTAATATCTAGCCCTGCCCTAGGACTTAACAGTTTTTACATAGGTTTATATCGGTCTATGATCCAGAAAAGTGTTTGTTTCCTCTCAGAGGAAATTCGAAAGGGTATGAATTTTTGAAAGCTTTTTTTAAAAAGGAATAAAAAGCCATATTGGCATATTGACCGTTTGGGAGTTTTGGGGTAAAAGCCATCTTTTCTTACAAATTCACCGAACCTTTGAAAAACCCTCTTCTTGATACTTTTTCCAGTATTTTGCGTTTCTTACGCTTTACATATATACCAGATATCATAAACAATTGATGATAATAGTCTATACGCATTTCATTCTTTTGATTAAAAAAAACTTACAAATTTTAACAAAAATCCCTGAATGTTGGGAAAAACCTTATATAACAGCTTAGTGGGCATCAAACCCATGTAAAACCCATACAAGTTTGGAAACGCTATGATTTTGTAAAGCCTTTGAAATGTCATACAAACTCAGCAATGTTAGCACTTTGGCGCGTGTACAGTGTTTGGGAAAAACTTATCAATTAATTTCAAACAAAAATTGCTGAAAATTGAAAAAGAACCATAACTACTACAAATGTATTGTTTAATTTTTAAACCTATAAATATATATATATATTTACCATTTATTGTCATTTTATAACTTAAATAATTATTATATAAAATTCCATCACAATGAGGCAAAAAACATCAGATTTCAAAAATATTCTCTGAAAATTGGAAAATCGAATTTACTGATACATTTTTATACTTTTTGTTTTCTTAAACTATTATAAATTTTCGCAGACAACATAAACATTCAATCATAATTGTCTGAACACATGTTGTCCTTTTGGGGCAAAAACAATCGATTTTTAACAAAAATAACTGAAAATTAGAGAAATCTTTATATAAAGCTTGGCGGCCATCAATCCCCTGTAGCAAGACTGTAATTTTAAGCTATGATTTTTTTAAAGCTTGTAATATATCCTCAAAATCAGCCTTGTTAACACTTTGGCGCTTGGTGGTTTGGGAGTTTGGGAACAAAAACAATAGATTTTTAACAAAAGTCACCGAAAAATGGAAAAATCTCTCACTCATACATTTATCATAGGTTTTTGTTTTCTTGAACTATACGTATATTAGGGCAACATAAATCATCAATAATAACAGCCTTTAAACATTGTGTCCTTTAATTCCAGGTTTTAGGACAAAAATGCTAAATTTTCACAAGAATTACTGAAAATTGAGAGATAACCCTATATACATTTTGGTGAGCAAAACACCTCCTTTTTCCCAGAAATGAGTATCAAAAGTGTATTGGTCTGAAAGCTTATACAAAATACTACTGAGTGCGTCATGTGAATACTTTGGTCATAAGGTAGATATTGCAGTTTTGGGTCAAAACTTTCAATTTTCAGAGAAAATCACTGAAAATTGGAGAAACTTACTTAATTCTAGTATTCTTCATAAGTTTTGTATCCAACTCAACAGATTTACGATAAATATAACACATCTGCATTTTGAAAGACATAAACACTTATCTTACAATTTCCACTGAACCTTTTAACCGTACACCAGGTTATCCACATTAACTTTGAGAAAATATTGATGGAACGGGACCCCCATCTCCAGACACAAATAAAAAAAAAGAAAGAAAAGAAAAGTTCTTGCCAAATTTATTTTGTCCACAGCAATACTTTTTAGTAAAATACGACAGTAACTGGTGCCACATGACTATAGCACTGCCAACAATGTACAACAGTAGATATTCACGGACCTCCTAAACTTCAGAGGTGAGGTCAGGTGCCCGCAAGGAGTGAGTGTCTCCTGTTTGGTTAGCCACACCCATCTTGAATGTCCTCGCATAAAGACGTAACAAATATAATAAATCACGGTATATATACAAGAATGTGACACAAGCACTGTGTAGAAAGTACCATTGTCATATAACATCAGGAAAAAAGTATGATAACACTTAAGTCAAACTTAGATCATAAAAACTTTACGACTTAATTTTATTGAAATTCGTGATCTTATAGCAGAATCAATGTTAATCTATGGGTTACTCAAATATCTTTTATTATTTTTATTATTATTTTATTATTATTATTATTATTATTATTATTATTATTATTATTATTATTATTATTATTATTATTATTATTATTATTATTGTTGTTGTTGTTGTTATTCTTCTTCTTCTTCTTATTATTATTATTATTATTATTATTATTATTATTATTATTATTATTATTATTATTATTATCTCTTTTTCCGGAATTTTCATTATGACGTTAATACTTGAATTACAGTACTGAGTGACATGAATGTAATATCGGGGGTAAAAATCTATTAAGATTTCATTGAGAAATTTGAAATTGCAAGTAGTTTAAGATAAAAGAAATGAAATGTGGTCGTATTTATCAAAATCGGCTTATAACAATAAAACTCTTATTTTGTAAAAGTTAAAGAAAACGAGAAATTGTACGATATAACCGAATACAAACGAATATGGTAATGAAGAAAGCGGATGTTGTTTTAAACTTCGTTATTTTGTTTTCTGACATATCTTTTTTTCTGAATGATTATTTATTCCAGTGGACCATTTTCCAGAATTTTCAGCTTTTTGCAGAGTTGGGACTTTCGAACAAGATTTGATTGCTATATCGGCCCAAGACCTATCGTCGGTCCCATTAAAAGACACTTCGGCCTCTCATACGGCCAAAATATTGAAAGAGTGTCTTCTGTTTACTTCTTAGAATAAGTCAATAAATTCAGTACGTCCCTGATATATTAAATGAAGCAAATCTACAGATTCGCCTCCAAGAAGGCGGACAAAGGAAGTACCTCCGACGGATTAAAACTTTTTTAAACCATTAAAAATATCTATTGAGATGGTGCGATTAATTGGTAATAAAAATACTATTTTTTAAAAGCCAAAATATCTTTCTTAAAACCAAGAACATATGCCGAAACGTCTCTTGCATTGGGTCGAAATGACTGTAGGCCGAAATGACTGTAGAACGAAGTGTCTGATTCGCGCTTTAGGTTTACTTTATTTACTTCCTCCGGATCCAGGAAAACTGCCAACATAGGTTCAGGTAAGGTCCTGATAACAATGTAGTATAAAAGATAAATCTCACTCATTGCTACTTGTACATTTATCAATTTGCATTCATATCTGAGCCGATTATATATACAGTACTCTCATTAAATATACTGTACAGTTTGTCACATGTGGACTACATTGGTGTCTACTGTACTTCGAAACCGAAAGTAAAATTGGTAGCCTACTGTACTGTTAGTAGAAACACAGTTATTTAAAAACGTATTTAACGTATTGTATGATAGAAAAGGGAATCAGTTTTTATTTTCTGTATTTCGTTTTCGTAAAGAAATTTTTGTATTAAACATTACCGCATCAACACATTATGCATGTTGATTCATGTTATAGCTTCTAGCACAATCTTCAGGTTCAGTAATCTCTTTTGAGATTCTTGCACAAGGCCGTTTTATTATGATGTTGTTTACTATAGCCACTCATGGCCAGTGGCATTAGTAAAAGACAGCGTAATAAAACAGCTACGTACAAGAATCTCAAAAGAGATTACAGGTTCAATGAAGACGTCATTGGCATATTAATATTCTTTTTCTTCTGTTGCAATACTGGGGTCCATATAAATATAGAAATTATCGTTATTTGCCAGTATTACTATATAAGTTTATGAAATTACTAGAAATGTTTCAGACATTACCACTGCTATGATACATGTAGATAATAAGGTTACATGTAAATGTATGTATCAGATAAATTGATTTATCTTTTGTTTCTTTTGTTTTATTTTTAATGTATTTCCTTTTAAATAGAAGTGTGGATGTTTTATGATGTATGTGTTTGATGAGCAAACCCTGATCCTCATTATGACTGAGTTTATCAAGTTGGGGTTTTTTTCTGAAAGGGAAATGATATTAATAGGGCTTTATCTAATTTGAGTATACTGGGTAACCTTTACTTAGTACCAAAAGAAGAAAATATTCCCCTTCAGTAATGTTTTACCAGCCAATCATGTAAAATCTACCAGCCAAATGCAAAACAATAGTGAAGTTTTTTCCGCTTTCCATAAAAATGTAAACAAATACTTTGATCTACATGTAGATACAATTGCTGAAATTTGAGCACATGCTTTGATAACATCAAGGAAGTTGGTTTTCCATGAAAAAGTGTCATCAGTAAATGTCTCATTCAAGAAACTGAATTGAAATACACTGTAACAAAGAACACTATCATAAGAATAGCAGTATACCATAAGTGTATGAGTGAAGGTCAAGGATGACTTTTGTATATTGAATAATTTGGAATTTTATAGCAGAGGGATCCATTAATATTAGTCAGAGGTACATTTTTCATAATCTTAGGAAGGTCATTCATTATGAGTACACATGTTTACTATGTTTACTATCATTTAATAAAGTACATGTATAGTCAGATAGTGAAATAATGTCCTTTGTATGGTGTTGATATGATATTGCAGTGTAAATTATGTCGCTGTTCCGATAACCTGACCTGGCTACCCTGATAGTAAGCAAAATGAAATAGTCCACAACAAACATACAATGTGTTTCAGGTCCCATATATGACTTGTGAAAAAACATTAAATGTAGATGAATAAAACAAAGCAACAAGTTTTTCTTTGTGTGATTTGTCTAGATTTACTAAATATCATTAACAGTATTTTTTTTTTATTTGTTAGAGATAAAGGTTTTATGGCTTTATTTCTGGTAAAGGTCTTTCCATTGGGATCAAAATTATTGACTTTTGAAATATATACCAGTACTTTCAATTGGTATGAATTTGTCATACCGAAGGTGAACATGAAAATATGTAGCTGTCATGTATTATTTATATTGCATCTCTTGCTACATTCTCTCATAATGGTAGCAGTATGTAATCAGCTGTTTTATTCCATCCCCCAAAATGGATAAATTATAAAGTCATTATTTGACTATTTATCTTCTGCATATGAATACATCAGAGTTGATAAGGAAAGATTTAAATGTGTTTTGTAGGACTTTAAAAAGTGGGATTGTTACTCATTTTAGATGTGTTCCATGAAGATACACTTTATTAGTTATGGCCTAATGTTGCCATATGCTCTAATAGGATACAGATAATTTGTACATTTTGTCATCTAATATATTGATGTTGGATCTTCTATATCAGGATGTCTTATTACCAAAAGAAGCCTAATTCACAGCGATCAACTTCAGGTTCAAAATGTAAATTAAATTCTTGTAATTTTCTACATAGGTGTGATGTATATTCAACTTTGAAGGTAGTAAACTACTTTTTTTATAGAAATTATTTTGCTATATTAAAGTTTACAGTAACAGATTTTAGGCATATCTTCTTTATATCACTCTGTCTGTTTTCCATTTTGGGTATACCTGTACTTGTCACTTGGTATGTTGATTAAGGTTTCTCAGCACTTCATGTCAGTCTACTTGTCTGTCTTACTCTTTGATTATGTCTTTACTTGTCACATGGTAGGTTGATTGAGGTCTCTCAGCAGTTTATGTCAGTCTGTTTGCCTGTCTTACTCTTTGAGTATGTCTTTACTTGTAGGTTGATTGAGGTATCTCAACACTTTATGTCAGTCTGTTTGCCTGTCTTACTCTTTGAGTATGTCTTTACTTGTAGGTTGATTGAGGTATCTCAACGCTTTATGTCAGTCTGTCTTACTCTTTGAGTATGTCTTTACTTGTAGGTTGATTGAGGTATCTCAACACTTTATGTCAGTCTGTTTGTCTGTCTTACTCTTTGAGTATTTCTTTACTTGTAGGTTGATTGAGGTGTCTCAACACCTTTTGTCTGTCTGTTTGGCTTACTCTTTGGGTATGTCTTTATTGGTCACTTGATAGATTGATTGAGGATTCTCAGCACTTAGGAGTATCTCCCTCATGCATCGCTCTGTCCTTAGATAGATTCTTTGGTTGACTTTTCTGTCATTTTGGTTTCAAAACTGCTCTTCAAATATTTATATATCATGAGAATTCCAATCATTCAGCCACGAGCATCACTGAAGAGACATAAGTTGTCGAAATGCACATCTGGTGCACAAAATTAAAAGGTATATATGTTCTGTATTTACTTTATGTCAGTCTGTTAGGCTTACACTTTGGGTTTGTCTTTACTTGTCACATGGTAGATTGATTGAGGATTCTCAGCACTTTATGTCAATCTGTTTGGCTTACTCTTTGGGTATGTCTTTACTTGCCACATGGTAGTTTGCTTGAGGATTCTCAGCACTTTATGTCAGTCTGTTTGTCTGTCTTACCTTTTGGGCATGCCTTTACTTGTCACATGGTAGATTGATTGAGGATTCTCAGCACTTTATGTCAGTCTGTTAGGCTTACCCTTTGGGTATGTCTTTACTTGTCACATGGTAGTTTGCTTGAGGATTCTCAGCACTTTATGTCAGTCTGTTTGTCTGTCTTACCTTTTGGGCATGCCTTTACTTGTCACATGGTAGTTTGCTTGAGGATTATCAGCACTTTATGTCAGTCTGTTTGTCTGTCTTACCCTTTGGGTATGCCTTATTTGTCACATGGTAGATTGATTGAGGATTCTCAGCACTTTATGTCAGTCTGTTAGGCTTACCCTTTGGGTATGTCTTTACTTGTCACATGGTAGTTTGCTTGAGGATTCTCAGCACTTTATGTCAGTCTGTTTGTCTGTCTTACCTTTTGGGCATGCCTTTACTTGTCACATGGTAGTTTGCTTGAGGATTATCAGCACTTTATGTCAGTCTGTTTGTCTGACTTACCCTTTGGGTATGTCTTTAGCATGACTTTGTCACTTTGCAGGTTGATTGAGGTTTCTCAGCACATTCAATAGTTTTTTTCAGTCATTTGGCAACAGCAAAGCAGAGGGTAATAAACCTCTAAAATGCATTCTTGGATACCAGATTGGGTTAATTGCACTGGAAGCAAAGCACATAACCACTGTACTGTACCACATACATGTCAATTGTCCTGGCAAGTAGTATAGATCTGTCATATTTAGTGATTTTTAGCTGTGTTGATTGAAATGAGTTAAGTTCATTCTATACATCTGCTTGTCAGTACTTTTCATCTGAGATGTCATTTTGGTTCTGGTCCTGTATTGTCTCTTGGGTCTGAATTGTCGCCTTTCTTCTATAATCTATGTGATCCTGTGTACACTTCACGTCAATTATTTTTGTAGTAATTCTGATGAAGTTTAACAAGATAATCAACCCTAGTCACTGTCCTATGCAAATAAGAAAATGATGTTACATAATTTATAATGACTGCTAATGCATCAAAATTGAAAATCTTAAACTTTATTCACTCTCTCATCTCAGATAAAATTAGGATCTGGTCGTAACACTCGACACATTTACACAAGAAATAGTGTTGTGTAATCTTAAAAGCAAAAAAAAATCAGAAATATTTCAGTCTTCATTACTTCGTTATGTAAAATCACTGTAATGATATCGTTGGTTGGTTGGTTGATTGGTGTTTTACGTCGCTTTCAACAATTTTTCAGTTATATCGCGACATGGAAGCAGGAGGTAACCAACCTCTTAAACATAGTGGCGCAACCCGGGAATCGAACCCGGATCATCGGCGCCGCAAGCCAAGCACTTAACCACTACATCAAGCCTGCCCCTGTAATGATATCGCTTCAAGTGATTAAGTGTTCACTGTTACAGTATACATGGATCAAGAAGTTTTATTGGGAGGGTTCCTACTAAGTTGAGGAGTGTCAATATACATAGTATCGAGAAAAGTAAATTTTGTAATCTCTTATTGAATCAGAATCATATGAATCATATGAATGAGATTGATCATTTTTAGTCTAAAATGTCAGACCCAAGCATGTCTTACGCTTGAGTCCGACATTTCTGACTAGATTATTCTTAGTATTTGGTCCAAGATCTTGTTGTTAAATAAATGCTTTTTAGTATATATTAATATCACATCATAACTACTTGTACATATCTTCATACAGGGCACAGCATGGCGGAAAGGAAGAAAGGCCCAGGTGCCTCTTTCTCAGAAACCTTGTCCGAAAGTCAACGGAGGAGGATGATGGAGACCATGCTGAACAGTGTCATTGAGATGGGAATGAGTGGGGAAAATTCTGACGTCGATATCATTGTTGAAGGTCATCCATATCCCTGTCACAAAATACTGCTCGCAGCAGGTAGTTATGAAGTCTTTGTCCCTGAACACTGACCATACCCTTGTAGTTAACATATCTCTGATCAAACAAACAAATGATAGACTTCCCAAATATTTTATTTCATGTATAGAAGGTATGTCTGTTAACAAATAACAAACATTGTGACAATATGTTGAAATGTGATTTTTTTTTTTCACATTTAGAATATGCTTACAGAAGCCTGTGTTATTATGTAAGAGGTTCTATGTTGTAAATGAAAAATAAAGCTACAAAACTGAGGGGTTATGAATAGACATTTTCCCATTTTTACATGATGTAAGGGGCAGTATCTGACAAATGAAGTTTTGCCTCTCATATTTCCATCAAATTATTATGACATCACAATACAAGCATTAACGTCATAATGAAATACCAGTAAAAATGGTTTTTTCAAATATTAGGCCCCTTAAATCCAATTTAAATTTGAAAAAGTTCTATTAGGACATAGTTAGTGTGTGTTACTCAATGTGTACTTATCAATTAGTACAATGTTAGTGTGTGTTACTCAGTGTGTACTTATCTATTAGGACATAGTGTGTGTGTTATTCAGTGTGTACTTATCTATTGGGACATAGTGTGTGTGTTACTCAGTGTGTACTTATCTATTAGGACAAAGTTAGTGTGTGTTCCTCAGTGTGTACTTATCTATTGGGACATAGTGTGTGTGTTACTCAGTGAGTACTTATCTATTAGGACATAGTGTGTGTGTTCCTCAGTGTATACTTATCTATTAGGAAATAGTGTGTGTGTTACTCAGTGTGTACTTATCTATTAGGACATAGTGTGTGTGTTACTCAGTGTATACTTATCTATTGGGACATAGTGTGTGTGTTATTCAGTGTGTACTTATCTATTAGGACAAAGTTAGTGTGTGTTCCTCAGTGTGTACTTATCTATTAGGACAAAGTTAGTGTGTGTTCCTCAGTGTGTACTAATCTATTGGGACATAGTGTGTGTGTTACTCAGTGAGTACTTATCTATTAGGACATAGTGTGTGTGTTACTCAGTGTGTACTTATCTATTAGGACATAGTGTGTGTGTTACTCAGTGTGTACTTATCTATTAGGACATAGTGTGTGTGTTACTCAGTGAGTACTTATCTATTAGGACATAGTGTGTGTGTTACTCAGTGTATACTTATCTATTGGGACATAGTGTGTGTGTTACTCAGTGTGTACTTATCTATTTTGACATAGTGTGTGTGTGTTACTCAGTGTATACTTATCTAAAGGGGATGTGTAGTTGTCTCTTGTCTGCTGATGTGTGATGATGTGTATAGAAATGTATTCAGTGATATGAAAAAAGACAGTTAACAGGTTGTGCTAATTCATGACTACACTTATACAGCACTAAATTGATATAAGTACGTGTATATGAATAATGTTTTCTTTTATGCCCCTTGTCGATAGATGCATATTCAATTAATGAAGCCTTTTCAAATGACACCAAGCTTGATGATTTTTGACCTTGAGAATGACCTTCATGCTAAAAATAACTTTCGGGACTTTGGCGCCGCCGTGGGCTTTAGCTTGTTTGTTTGTTTGTATTTTTCTTTTTGACCGGATTGCAAAGCAATTCCGGATTATGAATTGGCAAAATCTGTCTGTCTGTCCGGGCGCCCGTCAGCACGGCGTCAACATTTTGCGTTTAGCTTTTGCGTTTAACTTGGTTTCTTTCATACCCTAAAGGGTACTTATGTCAAAGTAGATATGTTTGTAGATACTTGAATGTTCTATCCAACCAATACAAAAATTTAGTGACCTTGACCTTGACTTTATGCTTCAGTGAACACACACTGTTTTTTGCCTTTAGGGTGACCACTTGCATACATGTATTGTTAATGTTAATGCAAAGCAATTCCGGTCTATAAATTGACAAAATCCGTCCGTCCATCTGTCTGTCCGTCCGGCGTCAACATTTTGCGTTTAGCATTTGCAGCCCGGTCATACCGTCCTTGACGGTTTCTTGTTTAATCTTAAATTTATAATGAACCAACAGTCCAAATATCATTATGCATCTGAAGTACAACTGTGATACTATAATCATCTTGGATCATTTTGGATAGGATAAGGGTCAGAAGTAAAATCTTTTTTAACAAAGATTGATTGCTTTACCTACTTGAATGTTTGTTTTATCTTATCTTTTTATTTGTTTCAAAAAATTATATCCATATAGGACATAGTTCTCTATATTTTGCTTCAACATACTTTATAAAATGTTTTTACTTTGTTAAATTCATGGGCTTTTACTTTCATTTAAGGATCTCCATATTTTAAATCCATGTTTGCGTCTGGAATGATGGAATCCACGAGCAACAGGCTGGAGTTACCTGACATAGATCGCAAAACATTTGAGGCCTTCAAGAAATATATTTATACTCAAGATGTGAATATTGACCAGGATAATGTCATGGACCTTCTAAAAGCATCCTCTATTTTCCAGGTAAATTAATTTTTATATGCCCCCATTCGAAGAAAGGACAGGGCTTTAATATTTCACACATTTATTCCTTGTGCCAAGACTTTTCATTAGGTGCCAACATTTCTTACCTTGTGATCTTGGCCTTGAGGTTTTACCTACTTTTAAAAAACTTTAACAGTGTTAATAACTTATGAACAGTAAGAGATAGGGTTAAATATCTCATGTGTGCATTCCTTGTGACAAAAGCTTTCATTACATATCTTAACTTTTTACTTTCTGACCTTGTCCTTGAAGACCTTACATAAAACTTTTACTACAAATGTATTGGAATTTGCTCTGTTGTCTTCTGACAACTTATGTTAGTGCATGTATAAAGTTTAGATGGGCCCATAGTATTTCAACAAAACTCAAAATCGTATATGTTATCTTATAGGTACTTCCATTGCAAGAGCAGTGTGAAGCATTCTTGAGCACAGAGATGGATGCAGAGAATTGTTTGGAACTCTTCAAGATCGCACGATGTATGGGCTGTAAAGTGTTACTTGAAAAATGTCGACCTTTTGTCATGGAAGGCTTCAATGGTTTGTGGAAGTCGGAAGAGTTCCAGCTACTAGAATTTGATGATATTCAGAGTATCGTTAAAGATGATGAACTTGTACCAGTGGATGAGGAACAAATAGCAGAGGCCGTGTTGAGATGGATCAAGAAAGATGAAAAAGACAGAAAACAATATCTTTCCAAACTCTTTATGCATATTAGACTTATTAATATCAGTCCAGAGTATTTGATAGATGTATTATTTCAGGAAGAACTTTGTATTAATGACGATAAGTGTGAGAATTATCTCTGTGAAGCTAGAGATTACCACATGTTACCGGCCAGACAACAGGAGTTCTGTACGCCCAGGTTTCATCTTCGGCACAGCGATGATTTTGAGGAAGTGATTTTAGTCCTGACAGAATTTGATATGGATAGATCTGGATCCTTCTACCAAGATGGGAAGTGTCTTTGGGCTTACAGCTATCAGCAGAATAGATGGTACACACTTGCACCCATCAATCTTCAGGAAAATCCTGGAAATGAATTTGCTGTAATATCCTACAGAAATGACTTGTATCTTTCTGGGGGTCAAAATGGGTTCAAGCATATGCTGCGCTACGACTCCACCAGTAATGAATGGAGCAATAGTGATACCCAGATGAAGAGAGGACGAGCATCACATATGATGGCAGCTGTAAGAAATTCTATTTATGTCTTAGGTGGAATCAATCCCAAAGCAAAGTCAGAAAACAATGTTTTGAGTTCCGTGGAGGAGTATAGCATCCCTGGTAGAAAATGGAGGACTGCTAGTGAACTGTGCACACCTGTTCATTCTGCATCTACTGCTGTACTGGGAGAGAAAATTTACATAATGGGAGGAATCCAGCAAGATGGTACACTGTGTGATGCAGTCCAGGTGTTTGACACTAGACATCGTGAGTGTAAAATTGTTGGCCAGCTGCCACCAGACTTAACGCAACCTCTTCAAATTGTACATCTGAATAGGCAGGTGATACTTGTGAATTCTACAGGGGACATATATAGATTCAAAGACAAACCCAAGATAGAGTTCAAGAAATTCACCAGAGTTTGTTCTACCACGCTGCCTATTCTTGGTTTTACACATTTTCGTGGTAATATCATTATTTTGTCAGGAATGAAAGACAGGCCAGATTGTTACTCAAAGATGACAAAAATTGATACCAAGTCATCTCCTGCAAGGATAACAGAAGTCATTCCAAAAGTGAATACAAAGCCCAAACCTATCCATGCATGTCTACGAGGAATTGTTAACAAACAGTTCTTGTATCATACTTATTTTCAGTAAAAATTTTTAACATATTTTCTTTCTATATGTACACGTACAGGTACATATTACCTAAATGGTAATTTATTTGAAGTTTAGAATTTTAATTTTAATTCTCTTTTAATCAAGGTAATTAATTCAGGTGTCATTTAGGTTTACATAATTTTTGTTTGACAAACTTACAAGAAATGACACTTTAAAATTTGCTGCAGCACAAAAGTTACAACTTATCTATTTCTATATTAATAAATTTGACACCTGGAATTAGCATATAAATTAAACTTGTCATCATTAAAGTGTTTT
Source organism: Pteria penguin (assembly GCA_035048485.1). Taxonomy (NCBI): domain Eukaryota; kingdom Metazoa; phylum Mollusca; class Bivalvia; order Pterioida; family Pteriidae; genus Pteria; species Pteria penguin. The sequence continues at coordinate 29,746,135 of CM068586.1, forward strand.
GAATTTCAAACATGACACAGTTGGCAGTTATGGTATAGTGGGATGCAATACATATGATAAGGGTCAAATCCCAGATTGTATCTGTAGGACAGTGATGTGGGTGGAAGGGGGGGGGCATTTCAAAATAGGCACAAGCAGTATGTGTGCTGTGCCTCCCACCCAATCCCTTTACATACATTACATTTCACTTTATATTTACATAAAAGTATTATTTTTTCTCAAAATCCTTTAAAAATGTTTAAAAACAATGGTTTTTTTATTTGCTTGTCTTTTTTGTTTATTATTTTTATTATTATTATTATTCAAGCTGAGAATTGTTGCAAGTTTCTGTGTTTTTCTTTTAATTGAATTGATTTTTCTTGGGGTTAGTAAGTTGTGTCCCTCCACTGTTTTGGACTCAGATATGCCTCTACACTTTTTTTCAGGGGCTGGTAATCATCTAGCCTCTATGTTGTCGTATGACTTAACTCCTGCCGCCAAGATTAATGCAAACAGATTATATATTACATGTATACATACATATATTATGATAGTTTATACTGATGAAGAGAATCCCTCTACATTTATATGGAGAGGATCGAGTTACGGCTCTTCAACACAACTTATTCCAACATCACATTCAGTATTCACACATGTACATGTGAATAATCCAAATAAACAAAAAGAATTATTATGACCATGAGTACTAATGTCAGTCCTTTTAACAATTATGTATTTATACACTGAAGAATATTTGAATTCAGATAGTATTTTTTTCGTGGGATATTTTATATCTAAAGCTGTGTACATTGTATTTAATAGTATAAAAAGCTACAACTGAAGAATTGTATTCTGCTATATCTAATTAAAGAACTCTTGATGACCTCTTGATTCAATGTTTTGAAGTAAAATTAGGTATTGCATTAGTGTATTTCCATTGACCGAAACCTCAGTGGACAGGAGAATTATGTATAACTTTGTGTTAAGAATTCATTTAGCCCATCACCTCTACAATTTAAATTGGTCCCAGTTTGTGCAAATGGGAAGGTCATTATACATGTACCAGTTAAGAAGTTTTCTACAGTTAATTTCCTCCACTTATGGTCAAAGTATGTCATATGTACATGCATATATATCTACAATATACTTTAATCTTAAGTGATGTAAGGAGCCAAATATCAGACAGACTCAGAAACTTCCTGCTGGAATTGTGATGTCACAGTCATGTGACGTAAATCTGAGCAGCAATGTTAAGGTCATTTATCAAATGTCTTTATAAAATAGACAGATTTTGTGTGATCTCTGACTATTTTACAAGACATTGCTTCAATTTATTACAGCTTATTGAATATACATATACTACTACATTATGTTAAATGCAATTTTATCAATGAAGGTAATTTTGCAAGCAAAAAAAGGATAAATTGAAGTAGATGGATTTCTGATTACAACATCAATTTCTTCAAGTATGATAACTTTCCTTTTGATAAAGTACAGCACATGATATCAAAACTTTCTTAGGTATACCTTGTAAAACATCCAATCTTGCAATTAAGCAAGAACTTGGTGCATTACCAAATGGCATCAAGGCTCTTGCATCAATGTTCAAATTGGCTATTTCAATAAAGTGATTTATTTGCCCCTGAGAAAAACTCTCACATTTCCTGCATATCACAGTGAGGTATTTCGCCACATACATGTATTTACAAGTACAAATTCTGATGTGAGACCAAAATGGCTAATACACATGTGCCATCCCTTTTTTTTCGGAGATTCTGGACACGCCACTGATAAAAGTGACCACTACTTCAATGACCACAACTCACCAGGGTAGACTGACCATACAAATGAGAAAGCTAAACTAAATCAACGGTCATTGCACAACTTTTATACCATGTTTTGATATATTGATCACCAAGGGCAGATAACTCAGCTCATTGGAACTGTCTATACTAGAAAAGATTAAAATTTGATCGGGTCGGATTATGTATTTGTATATCTTTGAATGATGAAATACTTATTTCTTTGATATCTTCATCTTCACAGCATCAAGTCTGAGATTACGCTGAAAGTAGTGAAGCGCAGTACCATTTCATACCTTGGCGTTGTAAAGATGTCGGGATTGGGAAATGAGCGTGGTCTTGAAACCTTGGTATGGCTTCTCTTCCAATATAGATGTTTATAATTGTAAACTCTAATATGACGCGATTTTTCCCTATTAAATCAACAGAATTCATCCGAGTGAAAAAAATTGCAACATAAGCCACCGTTCAATAAGCTCTGCCCATCCGCCCCCCCCCCCCCCTTTTTTTTTTTGGCCGATCATAATTGTCTCATAGGTTGTTATCTAATTTACTAAATTGTTTTCATTAAATTATTCTTAACATGCAATTGATTTGCAATCTTATAAGCTTTTTTATTGCAGCAGTATGTATAAATTCAGGAGGGGGGGATCCAGAACTTCATGTGCCGGAGGGGGGGGACCTCACAATTGAGGCCCGAAGGGCTGAATGGGGAGGGTATGGGAGCAAAAATGAGGCAAAATGGTGCAATCTGGCGTTCTTTTTTTTGCATTATTCATCAACATTTTCTTGACTTCAAATATTCCGCAAAAACTCTGAAATCGGAAGAAAACTGACGTAATATTTTCGGTCAAATATTATCATGTTCACCCCTCCCTCCCTCCCATAGGTGTGGATGGGGTTCCCTGAGAAGATATGACAAAAATCTTGCAAAATCGTGTGTGCCCTATTAGGCCCCTTTTCACGGAAATTTTATCAGGCATGGATCCAGATTTTCAGTTGGAGGAGGCGTAAAACTCGGCGCAGGGTCTAGGATCTGCCTATGGGTCCCCGGTGGATGCATGGTAGATCCTTGGTAGGGGGAACAAGTTGCAAAGTCCCCCTCCACGGAAGCTCCTGTATTTGAGACTTTTGGAGATACAAAATACGTTGTGAAAATAAACTATTCTAGAAATGGCTATAAGTGAAATCCATCTTGTACATCGCGTAGATTCAGTACAAGCGTTTCAAAAATTTGTACTGAAGCTACACGATGTACAAGACGTATTTGAGTAAAATTGTATGGATAAGTAAAATCCATCTTGTACAGCGCGTAGCTTCAAACATTTGCTACGCGATGTACTAGTAGCAATACGATTTTACTCGCCGGAGGTCAAGTGACCAAACATTTGTGTGCTGAATATTAATTTGGATTGCACATATATTTCGCTTCCCTTTGGAAGATATTATATATGGATCATAAACGGGGATCAGGGGAGATTTATCATAAAATTGATCGTGACTGAAGCGAGTCAACGATTTTTTTTCAACCGCAGATTTAAAGAAATGTGAGAACATAACTGGCGAGCGAAGCGAGCCAGAGAATTGTTGAAATTTTAGACAGAAATGCAGTAAAATAGGCCCTAAAATAGACTATGGTGCCCCCTTCGGCGGGCACTGCCCGGCTGGATCCGCGCCTGAAATTTGTTCTTTTCTTTTTGAACGTTAATACTACAAGTTATTTTCATCATGCAAAGATAAAAAGTGTTGAGCTCTGGAAAACATTTTCTCATGCAAACAAAGGCACACTTTCCCGTTCCTCTTAGTGCCTCTAAGTTGAAATAACAGACCCTGAACACCGATTATCCATATTTGGAAGGTAGAAATTAGACTATTATTAACTGCCAGTATTTGGTGGATTTTGAGGAGGAGGGTGCAACCCTCGTTTGGTTGGAAAATTTTACCCAAAACAAAAAGGTTATTTTCGGCCATTTTCAAGGCTGCAATGCCCTCCCCTTCCAGACTGAATAGTGGAAAATAGTAGGCATGGCAACCACATGTAAACAAAAATAACAAGACAATGAATAACATCACAAAAAAATTCGTTTACACAGCAGCTGGGGTACCGACTGAGAATGGTCAGTTTAAGTGAAAATACGCAATATTAGGCCCCACAATTGCTAAATTGCAGGAGCTTCCGGGGGGCTCCGCCCTACTGGTCCTCACCAGGGCTCCGTCCAGGACCTGCTGGGGACCTAAACGGTCCTAGATCCCTCGCCTGACTTCGCCTCCCTTAACTTCAAAACCTGGATCTGCCCCTGACACCTGCTGATAAAAAATAAACTCCGCAAATACATTGGCGGATTTAGAGGGGGGAAGGTTGCAGGGGTTGCAAATTCCCCTCCATATTACTACTCAGGGTTACAGATATCACAAGCTTAGAAAAACATTCGGCAAATTCTTTAGATTTTATTCAGAACTTCTATCTAAATTTGGAAATATTTCTTTTCAACACTATGTATCCAATGGAATTCCCCATCCTAATTTTAACGGTGAACTCGTATATAAACTAAGGAAATTAAAAGGCTCCGATAACGTTATTTTATCATGTAATAAAATAGTCAAACGTCTTCTAAATAGACAATATGACATTGAGATCATCAAAAAGACTATAGGTCTTGTATTTGGCCCCTCTACAGCCTTATGCAGACTTTTACTTGAACGTTGCACGCTGACTAACAGGGCGGTGGGGACTATATGACGGGCCTTGTCCAAACCTCTTTCAAAGGGTACATGGTCCTGAACCTCGTCCCCTCTGACTATTAGTCGGGACTCCTACAGATCTAGGGTCTTAGCTCGCTTTCAGACTGGCAGAGCACGGTTTATCATGTTGATGTCGCATATTTTTTTTATCATTATGTGTTTTACAATACCTTACGTGTTTATATTTTTATGACCTCTCAATATGCGATACCTGTGGACCCTTGTTCTTTACACGGAGGATTATTTATAAATTTTAAAATGTGCGTCCTTTGATTGTTCTGCTATTACGTTGTGTGGGAAGGTGGGCCCGTAAACCGGTTAACCACACCATTTGTTCGGCTTTTGTCAAATTAAACGACCGTCCTAAGTCGGTATCGTAAATGCACTACAATAAAATATTTTTGTATTGTGTTATATGCGCTAGTATATTATTGATATTCATGTATTGTGTAGCTCCACGGAGACTTCTGCCACATAACTGAGCCAGTAACTCCTCTTTTTCTTGCTTTATTTTGTTTGTACACTGAAGTATGTCATGAATAGTGAAAATTAAAACAACAATAAATAAAAACAGGGAAATGGGGAAAGCCGATAATTCGGCAATCTCCAAAGCAGAGTTACGGTCCTTGCACTCCCTTGTGTTAGACTGGCAATGCCTGTCTAGATTTTAAAATAGCAAGCAAGAGCAGGTAACTCCAGTCTATCCCTTGTGTGACGGACAACTCTGCTTTGGAGATAGATAATTTAAACGATTATGTAGTCCTATAAACATGACCTCGCTGACTGAGATTTCACTTTCTTAAACGATCTTCCTGATTACTGATGCTGGTAATAAATTAGTTTGGTTCCCGGGACCCCTCTGAACTAGTAATAAATGCCGTCGAAAACGTTTTAACTGATAAGCTCTCACTCGAGTTGACCAATGCATTAATATGGCGGCGTCCATACAAAAAAAAAATCTACAACTCGTTAACTTTCATGTAGATCTACCAAGTCCTTGGATCTACATGTAGACGGCTTTTTTTTTTTATTGAATTACAGTTATAAAAATTGCCCTTAACTTGTTCATTTTGTGCAATCAGTTTATCATGGGAACAAATTTAATGCAGTATGTTGTCGTAAGGAAAGACTTACTGAAAATGGCTAACTGGTCTACAGGTGCTCTAATAACACAGGCATGTCACGCATGTGTAGCGGTCATACATATGTTTTATGATAATGACAACACAGCAAAATATCTACAGGATCTTGACAGAATGCATAAAGTTACTTTAGAGGTAGTTTTATTCAGAAAAGTCCTTTTGTTTATGGTGCATCTCGTTCTGAATTAATGTGATAACATTCACAAATTCTGGATTTTTAGCTTGTCAGGACAAATGTCTGGAGAGCAATTTTCATACCCCTGGCATTGTTGTCATCATTGTCATTGTCCGTAAACAAAAGCTTTAACCTGGATCGTAACTTTAGAACCATTAGATAAAGGGTTTTAATATTGCATGTGTATTCCTTATGCCAAGACCTTTCCTTGGGTACCAACATTTGTGACCTTGAAGTTTGACCTACTTTTAAAAACTTTAACCTTGGTCATAACCTATAAACAGTAAGAGATAGGGCTTCAACATCATTATGTGTGTGTTCCTTGTGACAAGACCCTTCATTACATACACATGTATCAATTTATTTTTACATTTTGACCTTGACTTAGAAAATTGTGCTAAGACATTTCATTGAGTACCAGAATTTTTGACCTTGTTACTTTGACCTTGAAGTTTGACCTATTTAAAAAAAATTTAACCTTGGTCATAACTTATGTCATGAACAGGAAGAGATAGTGTGTATTCCTTGTGACAAGACATTTCATTACATATGATTTTTTTTTTACGTTTTGACCTTGATTTTGAAGATTGACCTATTTACAAAACATTTTTGCTATTTAAATTTTGTTGCCACTGGCAAGCTTTGTTGTCTTCTGACAATTCATTTTTTATTATTATTTTTTTTTTGTTTGGCTACAGAAATCGAGTTGTAGCTTGTACTAACAGAAAATGGATTATGTAACAGGTGTAAAACCAGGTTATCACCTGTGGTCACTAATATCTCATTTTAGGTATCTCTGGCAAAAGTAAAAGCAACATTCCAGAAACTGTTGTCCGTATTACGCAATAAACTTACTGGATTTATGTGGGCTGTTTAACCCTATCAGCTGCAAGACTATTATTGATACACATGTATGTTGATGGAAGCAAATTAATTAGCATTGCAAACACCAGGGAAGTAATGCAGTGAATTGATGTTTGTTTATTATCTAATGGTGGATCCAGCGCCTCCTTTGGGAGGGGGGGGGGTTTCGAGGGGCGAATTTTTTCAATTTTAACAGAAAATGGCCAAAATACAGGGTTTTGTTAAAAGTTTTGGTCACTGCAATGGGTGGGGCGAGCAACCCCTCCGCTCCCCCTAAATCTGTCACTTTATAAGTTAGTTTTGACAAGTTGATTTCAGTACTTGCGAAGTCTCTGTAGAGTTGTATTCAATTTTCATAGAACTGCAGGTCATATTCCAAAAGATCATTTACGAATTTCTTTAAGGATTTTACGAAACTTTCAGTGCCAGGTTTTGCAAGTACAGATAGCCTGAATTTGGAAATAAGTTAATTAGATGATATTTCTCATCTCAGAATACAACAATTCATCTGCATACTGAAATTTACTCATAATCTATCCGAGTAAAAGTTACGAAAAATCTTCGTTTGTGCAGAGACATATATACACGTGTGTATATATGTCTCTGGTTTGAAAAATGGTCTAGGTGTTGATATTTGCCAAAACATAGACTATGTTTTGAAAGTAGTCTATGTCTCTGATATGTATTTAATAAGTTTTATTATTATTTAATAATTATCTAATTAATCTGTAACACATAAATACATCATTCAATACTGAATAAATAACTTAGCTTGGTGACCAACATTTTTGTAAGACTAGAGAAAGGTTCCTTTTCTTCTTCTGTTTTTTATATTTAAATTTTACACTGAAATTCATAATAGACCATAAAAACAAATACATTTATTAATTTTCAATCATATTCACCGATCAGATCATTCAACTAAACGTTAATAAACTCAAATATTGTTTTAACCACTACGCTCATAGGTCATTTTTACTATCTCGATAACTTTTTTCAGTACCGTAATGGCGGATACGATCGCGACACCTATCGGTAAAGGGCAGATAACTATTGAGTAACTGCCCAGTAGACTGGTCTATATTCAAGGTCAAGGTCATGTTGAAACTTTGACATTAACTTTATTCTTCTTCATAAAATTTATATGCAAGCAATGATCAGGTAGATACTTCTTGGGAATGTTAGATGTTTCCCATGATGTACATGTCAGGGTGTGTTGTAACATTAATCAAATGCCATATCTCCATTGTCAAAGTCATAGTGAATTGAATGAAATTAGTGTTCAGTCTTTAAAACTATAGCCATAACATGGATACGCTTTATACTTCACACAAATGTTATCCATGATACAGAGTTAAATTTTAACTTAATAATACATGTTATGTAAGTCAGTCAAATTGGTTTTTTGAAAATGTCTATATATTTTCCCAGTAAAGTAATACATGCAGTGTATGACATTCCTCTGTGGGGAGTATTATTCTGTTAAAGCTGCTCTGGACTTGATTTGTTTCAGTTTTTGAATTGGCAAGAGCAGTGGTTTCCACAAAAAAATGAAGTTGCAGGCTAAAATCTTTAAGTAGTCAGTGGCTAGCATTTGTCTATGATGCATGACAAAATGGCATACTGTAGCTGCTGAATGGAAGGGTTTCTCTCCCACAGGAGGGTCACCCCAAGAATTTTTTTCTAATTTCATGCCTTTTTGTACAAATTAAGCATTTTGGTATATATTTCATGGATTCCGATGTCAAAGAAAAAAATGAAAGAAATCTTTTAAAGAGTATGAAAAAATAATGATCTCTCAAACATACATAAATCAAGTTTCGTCATTGACACAAAAAATACTGTTAAACTTTGAATCTTGTTGATATAGAATTCCTGATTTTCGTAATACAGAGTTACGTCGCATTTTGCTAGGTATCTAATCTCATTTTTTGGAAAGTGTCACTTTTGTCCTGTTTCCCACAGTTTTTACTTTCAATAGATTTGGTTTACATCACAATTGTTCTATGTCAGAAACCTGCTCAGAGGTTAAATATTCCTTGTTCAAATTTGTAATCCTTACAGTTTCTTTATTGGACTTCAAAATTAAAATTTCTGGTTTTGTTTTTTGCAGGCTAAAGATGAAGATAGTTTAGTAGAGCTTTCAAAAGTATTGGAGGAAAATAACATTGATTATAAACTGTGGATTGAGCAGCCAGAAAACATACCAACATGTTTAGCAATAAGACCTTATGAAAAAAGTGTGGTACAGGAATATTTTAAGTCATTTAAATTATTCAAATCTTGATTTATAATGTTCAGTAGATTACAATTATAGATAATATAATACACTGCGGATATATTTCATGATTTATTATTATTTGAGTGATGAATCGTCTCATGGTATTGTAAAAATGTACTAAACATAGCAATAGATTATGAAAAATTTTGTGTACCAGCTGTTTTTGTTGTCCTTTTTTTCAAGCCTTGGGTATTTGATATCAAGGTAAACTGTGAGCAGTGGGAAACCTGAGATTGGTAATATCATGATATAATATGTATTATGTTTTTATCCCCTTGCAACAGTGTAGGAGGAGATACAGTAATGTAGCCGTTCATGTGTGGTTGGGTCAGTGAGTGGGTGGGTACGTGCGTGCGAATGTACCCCGAGTCCCTGACACTTCACCTTGTAGGAACAATACACACTACAGTTTTCACCGAATTACTTTCAAACCTCACGGGTCAAAGGTCAAGGTCAACAATGGCAAACTGTCTATGATTTTGCTGCCGTGTGAGGAGCTTCCACACTTGGCATTGCTCTTGTTACAATAGGTGATCCTCAATTTTTACATGATATAAGTGGCCCATGACCCGACATTTTACTTTTTGCTGGGGTTTTCATTTTGACATAAAGGACTAGATAGTGACGTCACAATTTAAGCAATTAAGTCTTAATAAAAATACCGGCAAAGAGTTGCATGTTGGGTCTTGGGCCGCTTATATCATGTAAAATATGAAGATTGTCTATTTGTATGCCAATTTTCATTGATTATCTCTTATTACATGGGTTAATGACAGTCATGCTGTTAAAAACTAATATCTGCATAATAGTTGAGTGTATTGAAATCACTATCTGCAGGACAGATAGAGGAAGGATAACTCTCCAGTCATACGGTTAGCTGTGCTTATCCACACAGTGGTTGTGCTGGTAAACAGTTCAGTACTATTGGGTCTGTTTCATTATACAGAGTTATTTCCCATATAAGCAGGTATCTGACATCAGGTATCTGACGTCAAATACTGTGATTTCATACAATTTCTATATCATTTCCTGTAATTTTACACCAGTTTCCATAGAACTGGTTGACGTTACAATGGTTTGACGTAAAATACCCGTTCAAATGGGAAATAACTCTGTATAATGAAATGACCCAATTTGCACAACAGCAAATAGTCATCAGACAGTTACTTCATACAGATTAACTATGATGTACTCCTGCCAGGGTATGGTTAGGAATATTTCATCTCCTGGGTGTAGTTCCCAGTATTGAAATGTATTTTATGTGAGAGAAAAGTTGAGACCAAACAGAAATAGGCAAAATATTTCAATAAATTTCTTCATTTGAAATGCCTATAATTCCCAAATATAAAACCCAACCTTTACAAATTATGAAAATCAGTGCCATTAACCCTTAAATGCTTTGTACCGTCAAGCACCTTTGCTATCAGAAGTGTAGTGATCTCTAGAACACAAGTCTACCCTTGACGCTTGCTATGGCTTTAAAGACCATCCATTCGCTGTAATATTTGTTCCAGCAAACGTTGAACCTGTAACCTTCTGATTAAAACCACTTGCAGTAATTTTTCAGTGTTGCTACAAATTGCAGTTGATTTATCAAATTTTCATCAGCTGCCAAGAGTCTCGCTATGGGCACACATAGTAAATGCCGAGTCAATCCTTGGTTTTTACCACACAATTCACAACAGTAGATATTCTATATTGTATTTCTCCTGCGACACACAGGAATTTAGTGTTGTACAAAATAATAAAAGAATCTTTGAACATCACATAAAAATTTATTCTCTGAAGGAAACACAAATAATTCACACTTCAATCATCTGGAAATAAGTGCTGGTATAATGGGTGTAACATAAGCTGATACCTTGGATAAGGTTACCAAGATAAGGTTTTATTATCTATATTTATATATATATGACACCCGTGTTCCACTGTGCCATCATTGTAAAGTTCTAGGCTTTCAATAATTACCAATAATCCAGGAGAAGGAAGCAATGCCCTGCTCTTGATATGTATTTTATATCAAGTGAAAATGGTAACATCATAGAAATTATGCAAGAATCCTCATTTTGATATCGTTATTTATGTGGTTAGTGAGGAGGAAGGGTTTATGATGAGACAAAGTGCGAGCTATATTTTCTGAAGGATTATGTCAAAACCTGAGATTACCGTATCGGGCAAGAATATTCCTCTAACCATTAAAATTCTCACAAAAATGAGAAAGCATCTTCATCTGATAAAATGGAAAAATGCATAAATGGACTGTAGAGACAAATTGATTTGATAGGTCACTTTTTATGATTAAAAGTCTGACATAATTAATTGATAAATACCGAACCTCAATAAACCAACTATGTATGAAGTGAACTAGAACATTCCTAGCAAGAAACTCAAATACTGTGACGGCAACAAAGTCCAAATATGGCAAATGTTGTAATATCCTATATCTTAATAACACTCCACCCCATGGGAACATGAAAGCTCCACCTCTTATGATTCAAAAGTTATAACCAATATTCAAGTTTTTGAAATGTAGGTCAAAGGTCAAGGTCAGAAGGTAAAAAATTAATGTAGTGATGGAAAGGTCATGTCAAAAGGAATATGCATGTGAATATGAAATCCATACCTCTTACGATGCAAATGTTATAACCAATGTTACAGTTTATTAATGTAGGTCAAAGGTCACAAGGTCAATGACCTTGGTGTATTTTGAAAGGACTTTAGTAGTGGAGTTTTTATCCCTAACAGTTCAATAGTTATGGCGAAGGTTTAAGTTGACAACAGATAAACACATAAATTGACAAGACAAACAAATGGCTTTTGATCTATCAATCTGGGGGATATAAAAATGCCAGCAAAGGCAGCAAGGTAGTAAAACATACTTGCCAAATGCTGTGATTCGGACCTTGGAGATATGACTTGGTCAAGGTCAAGACCTGCTTTTGTGTCATAGGTAACAATCATAAAAAGTATGAAACATTCCTTCTACATTTGAGGTTTTATGGACCAGAAAACAATTTTTCTCATTGGCTCACTGTGACCTTGACTTCAGCCATATAATCTTTGATAAAGGTCATAAAACACCTTTGTTTCATGAGTAACAATGTCAATGGTGTAAAATATGGAGCTGATCTCACAGTATATAGCATTGGTACAATATTTATACAATAAGCAGTTTTTTATCGGTTTTAATATGACAGACAGGCAGATGATAATTATTTCTATACAGCCCCTTGCAATCAAAGTTATAAATTACTTTTAAACATGTATGTCCATACAAGGACAAAACACTCTGACCACTACAAAAAAGTTTGAATGTATTGATTTATAAATAATTTTTTTTTCATATAAAATGGCTTACATTACATGTAATATTAGAGAATCAATACAGGAATAATTTAGATGTACAAATTACATAACTTATCTATTAATAAATATAGTGTTCAAAAGAACATTAACATGCACCATTCTTGGAATAACATTAATAATAATTAACTTGAATCTATCACAGATAAAAAGGTTCTATTTAACAAATCCAAACAAGAACATATCTACATACTTGAAACACTGAAGTGAAAGAATACTAACAACCAAATACATGCATACAATTCATGGCCAATCAACGACAAATTGACCAATTCCTAGATACGATGATTTACCATATATGCATTCTGTATACATGGATGGACATGTGAAATAACCTCGGTCATAATATTTTAGCTTACATTTATGTATGATTATGGCTTTGCCTTGACATAATTTGATTTTCATTTCAGCAGTAATTAATATTCTGGTGTTCTCTGTACAGTACAAGCATATTCATTTTGTTAGGGTATATATGAGAGAGGTTAACAAGAAAGGCCTGGTTATCGAGGTATTATACATGTATACCTACACCTAGGCCCCCCTGGGGCAAAACCTAAGATACAAAATTACAAATCAAATTTTTTTATATACATAAATAAATTGACTGTATCTATAATGGTTTAGAGGAAGTGGCATTGATGGGATGTTTTTTAAACAACTATTCTTGAACTATTATATCTCACCATCAGACCTTCACTTTGGTACCCAGGTGCACAACTTCATGTCCTGCATTGTCGTATGTCACTATAGATTCTTCCTAAACCTCCTGGCTTAGGAGGAGATGCACAGACAGATGGATAGACAGATGTCGGTTTGTTCCCAATATGCATCCACATTTAAAAACATAACAATGTTAAGTATCAAGGTTTTAAAATATCTATTTTGCTTCATTTGTTAATTAATCATTATTCAATATAAATATAATTACATGTATTCATATAATTAAACTTCGATTAATTCATTTAAATATAATGTTTGACCACAGGGCTTTCTGCTCATTGGTCCCCTCCTCAATATTACCAATATAACAAGAATTATATTGGTATAATTGAGAAGGGGGGGGGGGGGCAACAAGCCCAAAGCCCTGTGAATTGACATTAAAATTCAATATATTAAATGCAAAAACTGAAAACTAAAAAATTAAACCATGAATGCACCAATAATTCAATAAAACACTCGTATATACAAGTATTTACATTTGTATCTTCCCATGCAGCTTCATATTAAAATTTCTATTACATTAAAATCTAAAAGCATCTGCATAATTTCAATAATGAAAAATAACAGTATCACAATCTCTGAGGATATGACGTTTCAAAACATTTTATACCTAAACAGTTATTTAATTAATGCAATGTTTTCCTCTATATTCTAATGAAAATAACCTATAAAACAAAGCCAATATTGAAAAAGAATGTACCAGCAATTTGTTTCTACACTTTTTACCACACAATTTTAAAAGAGCTTCATTTTACATATACACATCTATACATATCAATTACCTGTTTGTTTTTTACTGTATTTACATGTAGGAATGTATGCCAGTAAAACTATGGGTAAGCAAGATTCCCATTACAGCAATAGTGTAAGGGAAAATTCCTGAAGGATAGACAGAACAATTGCTATCTACACCGAGATCTTTTTGACAAGGGGCATAAAAACCATGTCATTTTTCCAGTGTTAGTTCTGACCATTTTTCATGGATTATAAATATTTAGCACTACCCCTATTCACATATTTTATAATGAGTGACTAGAAAAAAGTTTTATCAGAATTATTACCTTGAGCTCCTACATAGATATCATACAGAAATGTAATATCATTTTCCAACTTGCGTTTACGAATGGTGGTCAAATCTGTATCTGGTAGAAAATTACTGGCAAATGTTCTTCACAATGCCACATGATGTCGCTAAACAATGTTATTATAAGCATGCATGAAAATTTGGTAAACAGTTATTTATATCTTCCTGCCTTTTACTGATGTGAAGATATATAAAATCTTGATGTGTTGTTGCATCATGCTGGCAACAAAGTTTCGATTTAGGGGTCAGAGCACCTGTAAAATGTTTGGAATAGAATTCCCCTTACAACAGACACATCTACATAATGTGATCTTTATTTGTTCCCAGTTTCACTAAAATCCTTCCAAGGGTTAAATAGGAGTTGTAAAGACAAAATGCATGACAGAATGACGACGAGATGCATTAAAGTATATACACCCGGCCTTGTATGGTGGGGGCATATAAACTTATTCCATTTCAATGTATTTACTCCAACTTTATACATAATGATCTGATATCAGTAGTCAGCCCATGTAGTTTTCATATAAAAGTGCTTTATAGAATGAAATGTAAGCTATGAAAGGACCTTCTAAAGGAAAAAAAATGCTGCACATTACATGTACCACAATACTCCAGCACAATGACATCACGACTATGACAAACAATGGCATAGTTTCAGGTAAGCACTCCTTTTTGTGCTAGTTATCACAGTATGGTATTTCTGTGACTCTACACTTATTTATAATGTATGCTGCTGACTATGTTCATCCTTTCAGTAGTTATGGACCTATAGAAATTTGGAATGACTATAAGATGGGTAGAAGATGAATTATAATGTACTGAATTGACAATACATTGATTAAATGGTACGGTACTTTTTCAGTTAATTACTCCAATAAAAATGTTAAATGATTTAGTTAAGGTCTGATCCTAGAGAAAACCCCCTTCCCAAGTCATGGGTAGATAACTCTGAAGTAAGATCAAAAGAAATACCCAGGAGGTGTATTAAATGCTCATTTCCATTAAGATGGAAAACCAATAAATGATATGACATGAAAAGTCAGATGTATTCCAGTATAAAGAGAGAAAATTCAAGAAAATCATGATGCTTTAGGTAACATTCTATTCAAAATAAAAGTTGATTTGTTCTGCTGTAGTAATTTACAGGGCATAAATCCTATGGACTTTAAATTCTTTTTGAAATTTTATGTATCATGCTGAACCATATACTTTAAAATAAGTAAATCATATTTTGAAACAAATATAATTTCAAACATTGGATCAATCTAAAATTAAAAGTTCCTGTTTACCACACAATCAGGTCTTCTAGTTGACTGCTCTGACGATGGTTTTACTCTATGGAGTTTGCACTATCTTCGGATATTTTTTATCATTTTTAAAGTTTTCTGCATCATAGGAGCCTTTTGTTTTACTTCTGTAATGGGAAAAAAAAATAAAACTGTGATGGTAAAGTGTGGGATGAATCACAAATGAAAAGTTTGCAAACAAAAATATTCATGTAGTAAGTGAGCAATAAAGATAAATGTATACTGCAGTATAAATTCTTTATATTTTAACTAAAAGCAAAATTATTGCATTAGTGAAAAGCAAACGTGATTTCAGAAATTTAAGGAAAGGAAACTTTTAGTTAAGAGATACAAGTGTAAAACTAGAAAACTGACAAAGTCAGAAGGGATCCACGGGATGCTTGTCACCATGACCTTGACCTTAATTTGGCACCAACAGAAAGGTCTTACCATAAGGAATGCAGATGCCAAATATGAAAGACCTACTTCTAATGGTTCAATACTTATGTCTATGTCAAGTTTTCCAAATGTAGGTCAAAGGTCATCGTCAAAGTCACATTATAAAATATTTTGATACCAACAGAAAGGTCTGGTCATATGGAACACACATGCTAAATATGAAAGCTCTACCTGTGATAGTATATTAGACATGGCTAATATTAAAGTTTTTGCTGATGAACAGACAGATGGACAGACAGAGTAATTACTATAGGGCATCCGTTTATGAACAAAGTCCCAGTTACAGTGACTAGTACTGGTATCAACAATCTGATTAAAACTACATATATTCTGTTTCTCTATTAGTTCCATTGCAGATAAAGATCTGGCGAAACCCGTAAGAGGTCATGCTCTGATGAACTCTGACGACGTTTCAGTCACTGAAACCGTTATTTCCCATAGCCAATAAATGACTCGGCTAGGCAAGTGCTAGTGATGCAACATGTAACAAACACTGTTCAAAAACTACATTCTAGGTCACGCATGTTGGGGATGTTAATTTCCTTTCTAGGAATTTGTAGCCGACCCACTGACTGGCTGAAAATCTGAGTTTTGCCAGATCTTATTCCACAGTAGGACAATTAGAGAAGTGGGATAATAAGATGGTTTTAACCACATTGTGGTATGGAATTTGTCAAAACAGAATTTCCCTCTGAAACCATCTTTATATTATCATGGCCTTCCTTTGCACTAGGTTTAATTGTAAATCTGAGCTTCTAGAGTTGCAAAGATAATCTACTACTTGTTTGTCATACTGTATTGTAAATGACAAGAAATGCAATCTTTTATTTTTGTATCTGTATTTTTAAATGTTATGTCAAGCTCAAATCACTGGTGAAAAGACACCATATGCTATATGTCATTTCGGGCTCATTTCACTGGGTTAGTGACACCATATGTTATATGTTATGTCAAGCTCATTTCTCTGGTGTACTGACACCATATGCTATATGTCACGTCAAGTTCATTTCACCGTTGTACTGACACCATATGCTATATGTCATGTCAAGCTCATTTCACTGGTTAGTAACACCATATACTATACGACATGTCAAGCTCATTTCACTGGTGTACTGACACCATATGTTATACATCATGTCAAGCTCATCTCACTGGTGTAGTGACACCATATGCTAAACATCATGTCAAGCTCATTTCACTGGTGTAGTGACACCATATGTTATACATCATGTCAAGCTCATTTCACTGGTGTAGTGACACCATATGCTATACATCATGTCAAGCTCATTTCACTGGTGTACTGACACCATATACTATGTCACATCAAGCTCATTTCACTGGTGTACTGACACCATATGCTTTACATCATGTCAAGCTCATTTCACTGGTGTAGTGACATTATATGCTATACGTCATGTCAGGCTCATATCACTGGTGTACTGACACCATATGCTTTACATCATGTCAAGCTCATTTCACTGGTGTAGTGACACCATATGCTATACCTCTTGTCAAGCTCATTTTAATGATGTAGTGACACCATATGCTACATGTCATGTCAAGCTCATTTCATCGGTGTAGTGACACAATATGCTATACGTCATGTCAAGCTCACCATGTCAAGTGACACCATATGCATGATGCACTCCATGGAAGATATTCGAACTACGCAGTGGATATATCTGAAACAGTGAGGGATCTTTTACATGCCAACTTCTACTGTAACACAGGACCTCCATTTTACTGCCTTATCCAAAAGACAGGACACTGCAGAGATATCCTATGATATTTCTTTGTACCAAATTTGTTCAAAATCCATTAAATTGGTTCAAATATAACATCAAAGTAGTGATTCCTAGATGTAAGTTTTTCTGAACTGTATAATATAAGAACTGACTTGATCCATCCATTTCATAGTATGTATCTAAATGTGCATTCTGGTTTCTTAATGCAAATCTTCTAATAACACTATTATACATGAGAGAGAGAATTACTGTATATAATTTGTGGACATACGTTTTTCCTCTCTTTTCTCTCTGTTTAGTGCAATAGGATCCATTGCTCTAGACAACTTGTTTATGCGTTTTGATGACTCTCCACTTGAGGGTCCTGCTGTCCCATACTTCATCTGTTGACGGCGAACTTCTCTGGGTGGCTTGGCAACAGAATCTATGTAAGCCAGCTTTGCTGTTCGAACTGTTAATGATAATTATTCTTATCTTATATCATACTACAGGCTTATCTACCGTTAACACAGCAAATAAAATTATAACATTTTCACATGATGATAGAGATTTATGTCAAAAACTTTGGATGCTTGATAGAGGGGTAATGATCCTATCAAAAGTTGGTAACAATGCATCTTGTCATAGATATCTCATTTTTGTTTACTGTATATTTATTACTTTCAGTTACATAACATTGTCAATATCCAAGGTCACATTTTTTCTTGGGAATGCATACATGTATACAGGGCTTTTCTTTTGAACAGGTGAATTGAAAAATTGAAAAGTGTCATTTAATGACGGTACTTATGGTAAGAGGAAATTTGAACAGGTGCCAAGCCAAGAAATCTTTCACAACTGACCATTAGAAAACATCCATTGACATATATTTACCTGGTAGTGCTTTAGCTATAGATGCAGTGATATTACTTCTTATTGATTTCAGTTTTGCCTCTCTTTCATCATATTTCCTCTATAAATAAAATGTATGCACATATATGTATAACTTTACTTCCCTTTATACAAATTATTTGCTCTTTGATTGATTTAAATTCACTTAAAACAAAACAATATAGACAAATATGTTACGATTCATGAAACATTTCTGAAATATTTTCATTCAAAATATCCAGGGAAACTACCAACCTTCTGCAGATGTACAGACAGACATTCCAATTTCCCTTAACCAGTGATCAAATTTAAATTTGACAGAGGTGAGACGTTATCATCAGTTTCAGCATAGCTATTGAACACTTAGATACCAACTCCAATTACATCAAGTAAAATCTACATTTATTTTCAGTACCAAGTATATGGAATAATATACATCACAACAATTTCTATGATTTTCCATATTTGCCCACCAACTCTTTATCATTTATTAATGCATGAATAATCATTCTCTGTTCTGTTTTCAATTCCATGTTTATGTTGTATTTCTTTTATATTTCTACTATGGTATATTCTGTGTCCTCTCTGTCTATTTCATATCCCATATTCACAAGATTTCACAATGTATACACAATTTTACATTATTTTATCCAAATATGGAAAATGCAGTGTAAGTTACAACAAGAATTTCCCATGTTCATGTGACAAAATGGCTTAAAACAATAATTTAAACTGCCTGATCAAACTGCAGGTGCTTTATACAAAGTGCATAATAAAGATCAAATTTTAATTAGATTGTGCATAATTCAATCTAATTAAAAGTGTATCACAGGAAAGGTGCACAATAAAGATAAAACTTTAATCAGATTGGATTTTGCAGGATTTATTCAAAATGGATGATAGAAACAGTAAGATTTAACACAATTTCTTAAGGTTATATAGAAATAATGATAGTATAATATTTATAAATTTAGAAATTTTTGTCGAACGTGTATTTTGTTCACTCTGTGCTGAAGAGATGAATGAGGCGGTCTTATGGATCTAATCTGACAACTGACTGGATAAAAATAGCAACGAGTCAAGGTAGGGGTACATTGTTCTAGTTTGAGAAGTCAGAGTATGTTTTACTTACCACATAAAGTTCTCTCCATGATTCAAATTCCTCAGGTGTGGCACCTTTAAAGTCCTTCTTGCATAGATTATTCCACAAATCATCCGTTTCTCCAACAAAATGCTGAAACATACCAAGAATTGAAAAAAGTCTTTGGATATACATATTAGCATTTCTGCCTTCAAAATAAACAAGATAAGACACCGTATGTCCCTACCAGCATCCATTTGAAGTGAATAATAAACAGTCAAACCTCAGTTCAGCGGTCGGGGGGAAAAGTCAAAAGTGGCTGCTTATGACATGTGGCCTTTGATTCCAGTTTGGAGATACTGACAATCATCAATGTGCTATACAGTAATGTACAATCACAGATATATCTAATTTCACATCTTTATTAGACAAAACACCTTATGCATGTACCAGGTATGTATTTAATACATTCTATATACAGTTTTAATAACGTATGTAGTTACTTTTCTGTTTATTGAAAACTTTGCAAGTTTAGATTTCCACCATCAACAGTTTGGTCATTCACACTCCCCCTTTCCCTGGACATCGTTAAAAATGTTATATTGTTATAAATGTTAAGTGGCCATCAATTTGATGCTTTGAAATTTTCATCCAATGCAAATTTGAATGCTTTTTCTTGCAGCTGGGGTCCAGAAACATTGATCCTGTGCAAAATTGCATCTTTAAACCATTTCCAACATAAACTGTTTTTTATGTCTTTGTTTTGGTAATGCGCCGTCTCCTTTTCCTAACGAGATTTACATTATTCTCAAAATCTTCTTGATATTCTGATTTCCTTTTTAAAATGTTCTGAATCTGAGTTCTACCAACATTTAACTCTTCTGCAACTTTCCTTTATCATAATCTGGTCTTATTCAAGTCTATAACTTTCAGTTTTTCAACGTTAAAAGATTCTGCTTTACATTTGGAGAAGCCATGTTTCAACTAGAGAACGCCAAACCCAATTGCAATCAATGGACACCTATCTAATTAACTATAAATACAGTGCATGTATTGTGATTAAAAATCATAATCACCCTGAAGTCAAAACATCCCTGACAGACCTATACTTGTGAAACACATATGATTGAAGAAAACAGTTGTGCAATCAAAATGATGTGATCTAGCTAATTGACCTGACCGACAAAATGGCCATTCAAAACAGTGGGAAAGAGTCGGTTGCGATTTTGGTGACCGCTGACAGTGTTACGCGGGTGGCTGTTGATTTTGGTATTCATATATAGCAAATGGCGTTAGGGGAAATCAAAACTGACCTTTGAGAGGGAATGACCGCAGAAAATGAGCAACTGCTAGACAGGTTTGACTATATGTAATGATTATCAGATAAACAAAAATTTGTTCCATTATCAACAACTATAGTGTTCAAAGTTGCTTGCTATCCATTTTTCTGAAGTGTGACTCCTAGCAGACTAAGATACAGAAAGACTATATGTGGTGTTACTCAGCAGGTGACATTGAAATCTCTTTATATCTTCTTTATTCAATATAAGTCTTACAGGGTTGAAGTCTTCAATACGATATAGCTGCATGGCTGTGCACCTCTCTAATACAGGTTTCATAATGTAGAATGGTACACAATCTCCTACTGATTCTAGATCTGTCAAAAAATGATACAAAGAACCGTTATATATATTTCAATCTTGGTATACAACAATGTCAAAGCATGTCAAAATTTTTATGTTTATATATGCTGAATGGAACAATTGTAGCCATTCTCATCTTTGCTGCTTAGAGACTTTCAAACATTCAGTTTTCATTCTATTTGAAAAGGATAAGGTTCTCTTAGAAGATAAGTATATCTAACATTTTTAACCAGTATGTGGATATATCTTTTTTCTACCAAACAAATCTAAGATAAATTTCCGAAACATACTTCATTCCTACCAGGTTTGATCAAAGTTCTGTGGTTAATGTTGAGAGTTTGAGAGGCTGAATATATAAAAGGGTGATTGGAGGGCAAGGAAACACATGAAAAACTGTCATTACAATTGTTCACTTTACCCTTCCAGTCAGGTGAGTTAACAATAGTTCATTACAATGGTATTTTTCACACTTAACTATAATTCTACAGAAAACAGAAGCATGTACTTACTGTCAATATTATTACACAGCACCTGAAGGCAGATTTCTTGAAGGGAATAGAGTTCTAAAAACAAGAGAATAACACTAACTGTTATCACATTGTAAATATTTGTATACATTTATTTCTACCTGTTTGTTTCATTTATACTCTGATGGTACAAAAATTCTGCCCTATGCTACTGTCACATTTAAAACACAGAACACTGCCAAGCCGTCAGTAGGACACAAATTTTAGGACTTTTAACATCAAGGCATCATTCACTGAAATACATATGTCAAATCAAAGTACAGGTACAAGGTATGATCAGGTTATCGGCCTTGTTTGCTTAGAAATACCCAGGATTGAAAGAAATGTCCTTATTTTTCAATATAATCACCTTTCATTTCAATGCACTTTCTCCATCACTACGGTATTCCAAATTTCTGAATCCCTTCGAAATACAATGAAGAATGCTCCTTTCTGGTCCCATTAGTACTCATATTCAGCATATATGACACCCTAGTTGCTTCCAAAATGCTTACCACATAAGTAAGATTTTACTTTAGGGAACAAGTAGAAGTAAGATGGAGCTAAATTTGGAGAATATATTATGGGAATGAGGAAGAACCTCAAAGCTGCATTTCCGTCGCAGCCGTCATTGCAGCTTGGAAAGTGTAAGTAGGGGCATAATCCTGCAAGAGCCGAACACTTCTGATTGGCAATCCTCTCTTCTTTCTCAATCCCCTGACGCAGTCTCTTTAACTCATTGGCAAAATTTGCACCATTTATTGTGCACCTTTCCTCAAGAAAATCAATCATGATTATGATTTTCCCACCTGGGAAACTCTCTTGAATTTAAAGTGGAGTGAATCAGAGTGAATACATTCCATGCTTTGTTTCTTAAATTCAGGATCAAAATGGTGAACCAAAGTTTCAGCCTGAGTGAAAATTTGACCTATAAAATTTTGAGGATCATCCACATAGTGAGACAAAAGATGCAAAGAAACATCAAACCTGTTTCTCTTTTGATCTTCAGTCAACCCTCTAGCCCAGAGCTTAGACATACTTAAGATGTTGGTTAAAATTGATTGAACAGCTCCATAACTTAAGCCAATTTCTCTGGCTATATCTAGAACGTTTTGCCTTTTGTCACACATAATAAGAGTTTGCACAACATCAACATTTTCGTCTGTGGTAGCCTTCTTAGACTTAGGATGTCCAGACCGTTCATCATCTTCAATGCTATCCCTCCTTCTTCTTGATTGAGCAGTCTACTTTTTAACAGCACTATGAGAAGTGACTCTTTTCCAAAATTTTTCACGAAATCCTCATGAATTTCAGAGGGAGTCATCCCCTTCTTATATAGATATCAGTACTTAATCACACTCTAACTTCAGTTTTCTCCATTTTGGTGGTTTGATTAACCCTACAACTTTTAACAGCGAATTCTGTGTATAATCAAAGGTTTGAAATACTACTCTCTTTACCAAAAACATTCAATATGATAGAACAATGGTTTGATTGAGGTTTTATACTGATCAATTGTATCAGAGTATAACAGGCTGAGAACATTTTGATCGTACCTTCTACTTCTGAAATGCATTTTCTAAAACTAATGCTTACAAGTACTAGAATATATGATGAATGATGATGACTGATTATCTTATAACATGACACTTAGATTATCTGATTTATACATTGGTAACAACTGCCTGATGCTCATCGTGTGAAACCCACAGGGCAGATCGTACCTCACAAGCCCCATGGGACAATACAAACAAAAAACCATCAGAACTCATTAATATTCATGTCATCAGACACCGCCCCCACAACTAATCAAATCCATCTTACATACGAAAGGAAGTGTTTAAACTCCTGTTTTGACAGATCTGAAGACATCACGTCTCTCCATAATCAAAGCTTGCAAAGTATGCTTCTGAAAATCTTGTAATACTTTTAATTTGAAATCTTGCACCACCTTAATCTTGATATAACTTACATCTTCAAACGTCGACATATTACGACACAGGTAACATAACCCCATATTGCCGATATTAGCTGTCGTTTCATTGGACCATCACAGTGTCGTGGTACACCAATGAAATCATAAGATTTCAGACACACCTTCCAAAGGTTTTTGGTTGTCTTGTCCCACGGGGTTTGTGGCGGTAAGATCTACTCCCTGGGTTTCATATGATGCCTGATGCTTTGCTTAATGAACTTTGAATTACCTGTTGCAGTGGAAGTTCTTCTACATGCAAATCTCTACTATGTGTAACATAGAACGTTTGTTTCTACTGATTTTTAAATTCCAAACACCATCAAAACAACATTAGGATTTGAACCCAGGATTTTTTAGATCCTGAGCCAATACCATGTGTCAAAGTGACTTTGTTTGCCCAAAATATAGGAATACAGGTGCATCCAACATAAAAGCATATGATGAATAAAATAGTGTTTTAATATTATAATCATTGTAGGTAATGAAAAACTTCTATTAACCGCTACTAACAATAATGTTGTGCTTTTTGTTTTTTAAATTATGTGAAGTATGCCTTCTCCTACAGACCACTAAACACGCCACTAAATCAAGCCACTGTCAAGTACTAATTAAGATATTCTACTATTTTATACTGAATCAATTAAAGTAATTTAAACTACTTTGTAATGTAGATATTTCCTTTCTATGTAAATCATTTTTACCTGGTACAAATGTTTGTTTTTTGCCAGAGTAGACCTGTGTTCTACCATGGCTTTTCATGCCTATTACAGAGTCGTCAAAGTCTTTGACTGCATCAGCAACTTTCTTTTTCTCTTCCAGAGGACTAACATGCCAAGGTCGGTAGCTGGCACTAATTTCTGGTAAAGAACTGGATAGGTCATGAGGTGTGAGCTTTATCTAAGAGCAAGATATTATAGAATATTAAATATTTCAAGATTATTATTCAAAAAAATAAAAAACAACAACAAGTACTTAATGTAATGCACATCAAACCTTAAGTTAGTGTTACAGGAGACTTCATAAAATCTGTGTCTGCATCTGACACAAGAAAGTGAAAGAATCCAGAAAGGTCTTAATCAGTATTTGGAACACTTATAATCCAAAATTATCCAAGACCAAAAAAAACCAACCCCCCCTTTTTTCTGGAAGTCTTAAAAGATTCATAAAAACGACAAAATTCTTTCACAATAATATTCCTTACCACAATTGTGATCAAAATAGTCATTAAGAAATCATCAATATTAGTGCAGCAGTTCTGGAGGAGAAGTCGAAAATGTGTCAACCAATCAGAGCCAATAGCGGCCATCTTGTAAATGTACAGAAAAGTTAACGACGGACGACGGACGCTGCACTATGACAATAGCTCACTTGAGCTACGCTCAGGTGAGCTAAAAACAAGTCTTGTTTCCTGCTAACCCATATTTTATATACAGATGCTAAAGCATTTTAAAGCATTTTAGAACAATACAAAAAATAAAGAATGACTTTTATAAAATCAATTAAAATCATTAGCAGTTATCATAGGAATAAATATAAATTTTCATTGTTTGAATTTATAAAAATGTACCATAAAATAAAACCTTTCTCACAACCTTCCTACCTTAATTTTCTTAAGTTACTGAACAGAAAACAGGACTATATTTTGTTTTGGCCTAAGATGCATTACTGTATATTACGATTATGTAGTTAACCAGAAAATCAAAAGCCTGCACAGTGTCTCCTTATAGTATTCACTGGTAAACATGGTTAAATCTGACAACTGAGAAACATGCATCTAACTTTACAAAGTAAGGAATATCATTGGTGCATGTTATATTCCAATACTACATCGTCAAATCCTAGTGAGAAAGAAACTGATGCCTATATAGACAATCAAACTTCAACTTGACATCTACATGTATATGTAGAGTTCACCTGAGGTAATTCAGTTACATGTGTGTTTATGATGTGATACCAGAAATAGTTTCCTGTCTTTAATTATTATTTCACTATGTTAACCTTAAATCAATCAACTGGAAAGCATGGGTCATGTTCAGTATTATCATGCAAACTCAGCTTATTGTAAAACTGCACAAACAGACTGAATATAGATTTAATGAACAGACAGACTAACAAAAGGCAAACATGATCACCACTTTTATATACTTGATAAGTACATGTTGAATTTTAACCACAAACCTGTTTGGATGGAGTTGGCACTACTAATGTTTTATCTTTTGTTTTCTTTTGGTCAAGTGGAACAAGAGAATCTGGGCCGGAGATATGACTGGCCTTGCTATCACTAATTTCTCCTTTCTTCTTAATCTTAAATTTAGCCTTCAATTTCTCATAGTCAGAAGAGGTCTTCGTTTTCTTAGCTGCCATTGCTTGATCAACATTCAAACAGTCTTCAAAGGAGAATCCCATCTCCTGTTGCTCACTTTTCCTAGATTTCTTCTTGGAAGAGGATGACTCTGAGCTGTGATCTCCTTTTCTTTTCTTACTGCTATGACTACTTGTAGTATGTGAAGCACTTTTTTTACTTTCCTCTTTGTCTCCTCGACTAGATCTGTCTTTATCATGTTTATGAGACTTGCTACTGTCTGACTTTCCACTACTATTACTCCTCGTCGAGTCTGAGAGATCATTTTTTACATCTTTTTCACCTCCACTTTTGTCTTTATGAGATTTGTCACTACTACTACCAGACTTGTGACTGTGTTTGCTTTTAGAGCTTGAATGAGTATTGGAACCAGATTTATGACTACTATTAGAACTAGATATGTGAACTTTTTCTCCAGAAGAACTGAATTTCTCTCTAGAGGAATGACTTCTAGTTCCTGAATCTTTTTCTTTTTTGGTAGATTTTAACGACATGAACATTTCCTGCCCATTTCTAGAAATATTGTCCATTAAATCTGGAAGATCATTCCCTGGGTCACTTCCATCTTCTCCATTTAAATCACACTGATCACTATGGTCTGGACTTAAACTAGAATAGTCCACTTTAGAATCCTTTAAATGCCTATCAAAAAACAAATGTCCTGGACTTTCATCACTTTCGTTGTCGTTAAGAGATTTGTACACTTGTGAATCTGAATAAGATTTTCTTGAGCCATCGTTGGTTACCTCCCTTTGGAGTCCCTCAGTTTTAGACTTATTAGAGTGAGTATGCTTTACCTTTTGTGAATCATATTTTTCCTTTTTTGTATCTTTGTGTCCATTATATTTAGGTCCATCTTTCATATCTGTTTCTTTCCTGTCTTTTGAATAACTATTTCTTTTATCATGTTTATCTTTTTCTATGTGGCGTGAGTTGGACGAAGATTTACCTGATCTTTCTTTTTCATGTAACGATGATCCTGAGTGTATATTATCACTACTTTTCCCTTTATCCTTAATACTACCAGAATCCCTGTGGGACTTATGATAACCCTCTCTAGAGTGTTTGGAGCTAGAATCTTTTTCTGATTTTGAGTCTTTCTCCGAGTCTCTAGAATCACTATGAGATTTACTAGAACTGGTTTTAGGGTAACTCGCATCATTTTTGTATTTTTTGTCTCTCTGTTTCTCAAAATGACTAGAAGATTTATCTTTTTTATTTTTATCACTTTCCTTATATTTGTCTTTTGGGTTTATATCATGATATGACTTTGAAGAATGCTTTCTAGAGTCCTGTTTGTTTTCTTTGCCTTTCTGATCATTACCATCTGTTTCATATGAGTTTCTGTCACCTATACTCTCAATGGTTGATTCATTAACAGATATGTGATCATTCGGTTCATCATCTGAACTTTGACTAGTTGCTCTTGAATTATTTTCAGCCTCTAATTTCAAGGCTTCCTGTGCCACCATTGCTCTCCATCTACTGACAATAGCTTTTGCTTTTATACCTATCTCACCACTATGTTTTCTGAATCCATTGATTACTTTTCCTATTCCAGTGCTCTACAAAAATGTAACA
The DNA here is from genome assembly GCA_035048485.1 of Pteria penguin. Classification (NCBI taxonomy): domain Eukaryota; kingdom Metazoa; phylum Mollusca; class Bivalvia; order Pterioida; family Pteriidae; genus Pteria; species Pteria penguin. The sequence continues at coordinate 29,773,795 of CM068586.1, forward strand.
TAATGATTCAATCAATGATATCCTTATTAACTGATCACGGAATTTTACTGTGATATTCAGAAACAAGAAACCGTCAAGGACGGTATGACCGGATTGCAAAGATGCCTTTGAGAGATGTGGATATCTTCCTACCAGCAAAACAAAGTCCAAGAAGATTTGACTACGTATTGCCAATGGTACGGTATTCCATAATGTGAACACAGAAGCAGTGAAATTAAGACCAGGATAAAAAATTTCGCATCGTTGAGCAAGACCTCATAAAAGGTAACAAGGTATCTGAGATTCTGTTCACTGAAAAACAGTGTTCACGCACTGTTGCCTGAAGTCAAGTCAAGGTCACCAAGCATGTGTCAGACGGCAAGAGCTCACGAATGTTTACAATGCAACTAAGTTTGAAGTAGGTTATATTAACAGTAAGCAAGAGTTCACCCTAAAAGCAAAAACAGTCTGTGTTCACTGAAGTGTGAAATCAAGGTCAAAGTCACCACCAAAGTATGTCAGACAAGAAGACCTTATGTATGTCTAAAATCCCACTAAGTTTGAAGTAGGTAACATTAACAGTACATGTATGCAAGTGGTCACCCTAAAGGCAAAAAACAATGTGGCTTCACTGAAGCGTAAAGTCAAGGTCAAGGTCACTAAATTTTTGTATTGGTTGGATAGAACATTCAAGTGTCTACAAACCTACCAACTTTGACAGAAGTACCCATTAGGGTATGAAAGAAACCAAGCTAAACGCAAATGCTAAACGCAAAATGTTGACGGTGGACAGACAGATTTTGCCAATTTATAGACTGGAGTTGCTTTGCATTAACATTAAACGCAAAATGTTGACAGACAAACATACGGACGGACGGACAGACAGAGGGATTTTGCCAATTCATAGACCGGAATTACTTTGCAATCCAGTCAAAAATGCTTGTATCTAACTTAACTGTTGGACATATTTATACTGTGATTAAAGCAATAACTATCACACGTAGACGTAAATAATAGTGATCCATGACCATGTACAATTGTGTATGATTATATCCTACTTTGTGGAAACGTTTAAAGATACAATTTGGTATACAGTATGAAATTTTTTAAAGCAAAAATGGTGCATCTGATCTCTTAAATTCCTGGACTGGGCCACCATGTTTAAGAAGTTAATTACCTCCAACCTCCATGTTGAAACATGAAATATTATTGAAAGCGACATAAAATAAAACTCGACACAAAGCAAAATCATTCACCCGCTAATGATAGTGTACATATCATATTAAGGAAATAGATAGTCTAGTTTTCACCGATTGGCACAAAAAAATATGACGTCATGTACACATATATAACTGGCAGTCAGTACTGAGTAAAGGGAGCTGAAGTGCACAAAGTGAAAATTCTAAAACTTTTGTCAGTTATATGCACAAAAGAATCCTCTCACTTGCCCTTCCTGAATGCTGCAAACGAAAAATTATGATGATGCATCTTTTTTCATCTCTAATGCAGAGGTATGTATCTGTTTTAGGAACGTTACTTTTATTAACGTGTTGAACTTGAAGCCAAGCAAATATTTGAGCTCTTTTATAGGATAACATAGTTTTTATACATAACACTTGAAAACTAAATACATTCACCATAATTTTCAAACACTGCTACATGTAGATGTAATACTTCCTGAGAATTTAAGACTCTGTTGTAGAATTTCTACTTGACTTACCAATAACTGTTTTGGAATGTTGAGCTTACTTTATCATCAGTGTAACAATTACAGGAAAAATAAACCATTTCATATCCCATAACCTAATCTCATCTGAAAGCTGAAATAACCGGTATCAAAATGGATACACTTACTTGTAACACTCCCACTGTAATAGGTAGCTCTTCCAAACGACGAAATATATGCTCTATCTGGGAAAATAAAATAATCATTCAATAATCAATATTGTAATAAAAATGAAACACATATGATGAATGCATTTATCATGATAAGTCATGAAAAAGTATGAAAAACTTGAACAAGAGCAATGCCTACACTGCATTAACACGTTTCCCTTAATATCAGTGTAGCAGATTTCTACATAGGGAGAATAACTTTCATCAAATTAGGTCACACACAACACTTGAACTCATAATGTTTAGTTCCAAAGTAGGTCTCAGTGCAACACTCCAGCAGAAATGCAAACACTGTATCTGTATTTCTCTGTTGACCAATTTGGATGAAATGTAAAAAATTGATAGAAGACCTATAGTACTTCAAGTATCCCATGTTTCATTAAAATCTTTCATGTGGTATAACAGCACAAGTTAAAAATGTGAAGAATTGTCCCTATACACCCTCATTTGAAAGTCTTAAAAAATTCATAGAAAATCCAAAAATTGAGATATTGACAAAATTCTTTCAAGATAACATTCCTTACCATAATTATGATCAAAATAGTCCAAAAGAAATCATCATTATCAATTAACTAGGAAATATGACACTTTTCTGCACTGAAATCACCAAGTCCAAAAAAAATCCAGAAACACATCAAAAACTCGTAAATTTCTATCTGACGGATTTTAACCCTGAACACAATTTTCGATAACCCATCTTTACAGATTGTTGAAATGCAATTAGTTTCCCCATTTATGCACTGGTTCTGGAGGAGAAGGTTTTTGAAGAGGGGTACCGTTTTGGACCCTTTTGGCCCCACCCTGGATCCACCCCTGAGGGAATCTGGATCTTGAACACAATTTAAGTCGGGAACCTTGAGTACATCATATATACAAAGTTTGATCCAAATCTGCAATGCAATTCCAGAAAATGAAATTGGGAAAAAGTATACGACAGACGGACCATAACTATAACTCACTTGAGCCTTCGGCTCAGGCGAGCTAAGAACAGACTTTGTGAAAAACTCAAATTTTTACAGGACATTCGGTCCTGTAAAGGGCAAAGATTTACAGGACCAACTCAAATTTTACAGGACCGAACAAAATGATTTGTATTGTGAGAATTTTATGTAATAAAACCATGAAAACAGTAACACTGTGTATCTATTCTCTTGAAAACATTAAGAGATTGGAAAAAAACGTCTCCTCTGACATAAAATCTTAGTACAATTATACAATAATTTTGTGAAAAAGACGTGACAATTCTTCCTTATTTTAAGAAAATATTTTAGAAAAGAATGCAAAAACATGTGAAAAAACTGAAATTAACTATTACTTGGAAGTGGGAACGGCGTACTACAAATAGTTACGACTGAATTGAATTCTAGCATGACGCAGAGCTAGGCACGGAGAATTGTCTGCTGTTTCGGAGAATGGCCTGAAATTCATTACCGGACATTTGGACCGACCAGGGCTAAAATTTTAGCCCTGGTCTAACTCAATTTTTACCGGAAATGACCGTCGGACCGACACTTTTCGTGAAGTCTGTAAGAAGTACTGTGACAAATGTAATATGAAAAGGGGAAATCAACAGTCAAGAATGAAAACTCTGTAGAATAAATATCTTTCAAAATGGCATATATACTAGGACCATAGGAAATATTTCAAAAGGGGGGTAAACCTTGAATTTGTTTTGACTGCAGCGTGAAAGAAAAATTGGTCCTTGGGGGCGGGGGCCTGGACAGAAAAACTGCAATACAGAAAAGAATACACTTTTCATAACACCAATTTTAATTGTCATAATAAACTTTGCAATCCGTTTTCAATCGTTAGGTGGTGCTTGCGTACAGAGTTATAAACAACATTGAACGCTGGCAACCTTATGATGTCATAAGTACGTTTCATTGTTCATTACATCATTTTTGTGGGGATACATTTTAATTCCTCCCTTAACATTAGGACCGTAGATAATGGCGGTAAAGTCCATTGAACACTTATCAATAATCAAAACTCAAAGAATAATGTCCCTGTTTCTCCTCACTCAAGTTGATGTACATTAGTTCACAATTTTTTCAAGTAATTTCTGTAAGAGGCATTTTGAGAGAACACACTTTGATAACATTACTTTATGTCACTCAATCCATCAGTCTGATGCTGCCATAAACAGTATAGGTCGGGTGCAAAGCTGATCTGGCAATAGAAATTATTATGAGAAATATACATAGACAATCCAAAAGTCACCAGACCACCAGACAAAATCTAGTAAAATTGACTTTAGTCTAGTAAACTTTTTTCAATTTTCCTATTATTTATATGTAAATTTCAACAAAATTAGAAAAATGTCTAGTAAGTTTTCAAAACTTTCGCTAAAGCTGTGTATATCCAAATCTGGCTATAATAGCTTGATCTGGAAACTTCAATGTAATATTCCAATCTGGTCTATGGTTAGTTACGACTGCAACAAAGCCGGTGTGGCCTAGTGGATAAGGTGCTCGGCTCGTGATCGAGAGGTCGCGGGTTCGACTCCCGCCCGGGGCACACCGGTGTTCTGTCTTTCGGATGAGACAGTAAAAACCGAGGTCCCGTGTCACGGTAGGCGTGGCACGTAAAAGATCCCTCACTGCTTCGGGTGGGTCCGTTGCAAAGGTCTAAATTTGTATGCAATGCATCAGGCAGATGCCGTCACCATATACGTGAAATAATCGTGGAGTGACGTAAAACAATAATCAAACAAACAAACAAACGACTGCAACAAAAAAAGAAAAAAATAGTTTGATCCGGCCACACCAGCTCCATTTGCTTTGGACCCAACCCGATCATCATAGTAAACGTGAAAACCTTTGCAGCAGTCTAACTGTCTGGTAACAGATCTAGTCGGAGTCTTGCATAGACCTTTTTCCTTTAACTGCGGAGCTGTAACATTGGACGGCAAATTGATTAACATTCCCTCCAATTTTATTACGTCATAATGTATTTTGACGTCATTCTGATCGATTTGGAGGGAAAGTTTATGATTTTGCCGTCCAATGTTTCAGCTCCGAAGTTAAAGGAAAAAGGTCTATTTGCTGGACTAGTAACAGATCCATCTCTAGCAGTGAAAAGTGAGCCGACTGTGAAACAGAACTTCATTTTTTTTTTTTTGCAACAAAGAATGAATAAGAAACATATAAAGAAAACCAATTTTGTAATAATAAAAATAAAAGCATTTCTGAAATTGGGGGTTTTCCCTTCGTAAATTTCTCTGTTTTAAACACTGTCAGCGGTTTTAAAATCCTTAATTGCTACTTGTGTTTTAAAGGACATAATTTATACCTTCTTGTTGTCTGTATTTGCTTCTAGGTGAGATTTATATCTCAATATCTTTAGTGTAAGGTCTGCCATCCTACACACAGCACTTTGTTTGATCTACAGTCCGTTGGCAGCTGTTTCTGTAACGTGGAGCCGAGACAAGAGTCAAGAAAAGTCCCGAAAATATGATAGTATCTCAATATAGCTTTATACTGTTCAAATTTATCGATTAATATGACTGACTTCTAATTTAAATTAAGGAATAATATGATTAATGAGCAGGGACGTATATAATATTAATCAAACAAGTCAAAGAAGCGTAGAATATGAACGTTAAAGCGAAATTTTTATATGCCCCCTTGTTTCTCCTATTTTCGATTTACAACTTCCTTCTTTCGGAACAACAATTGGTATTTCCTTTTCCGTTTAAACGCCATCATGGGTTAGTTGACAAAATCAACTACTGAGTGTATAATCGAACCCCATCTTACTAAATGAGATAAATGAAATTGCTTTTCATCGGTTGAAATAAATATATAAGCTGCAGTACTAGTTCTGATCATTTAGATTTTCTTATTGATCATATTTCATTGAAAGGAATGGGTTGTTTATTGTATCTACATGATGTACTTTCATTTCAAATGATTGGATCTCTACTTAATATTGCTATCAAACACCTGAATGAAATAAACTTCCATTATTTCGATAAAGTAAAGGGGAGGTTTTATCAGACCATTCTGGTATCGTGGTCATTCTTTTCGCTGTAGTAATGAAGCGGTACCCGTGATGAAGTAGCCCGACAAATCTGTTCCCATAAAACCCAGTTTTCCTAAAATTAGCTAGAGCTATCTACCTCATTGGAGTTCAACCCTCGGACTTTATTCAGCCCTGCCCATACTAAACTGCTTGATTTAACTTGATTAGGTTGGGTATTGGTTCAAATCGGGTATATACCCTGATCAAGATATCAAAATTCTTATCAAAAGTAATATTACTTCAAAATTTCAAAAATGTAATTACAGGTCGCATTAAGCTGGCGTGGCCTAGTGGTATTGCGCTGGACTCTTAATCGGGAGGCCAGGGTTCAATTCCTGCTCTAGTCATGCTGGTGCCCTGTCTTTCGGATGAGACAGTAAAAACCGAGGCCCCATGTCGTGGGATGCATGGCACGTTAAAGATCCCTCGCTGCTTCAGGTGGGTCTGTTGCAAAGGTCAATATTCGTATGCCTGCAGCAGGTATGATGCTGTCACCATATACGCAAAATATTCCTGGTGTGACGTAAAACAAAAATCAATCAATTACAGGTCGCATCATATCACTAAAAGTGGATGAACTTTTATACAAAAACTTCTATTCTAATCTTCACCAGATCTGAGAAACAGAATGTAATACCACAAGAGATTTTTGACATTCATTTTCTCAGATCTAGTAAGGATTAGAACAGGAGGCCTTATATAAAAGCTCTCCACTTTCAGTGATGTGATGCAACCTGTAATTACTTATTTGAAATTTTGAAGTTATATTCTTTTTTGATAAGAATTTTGATACCCCGATCAGGGTATTTTACCTCGATCGGGGTATATACCCCTACCCCTGATTTGAACCTATACCCAACCTGTTAATTTTGTAATATAATCACATTGTATATCTAAATGTTTTATTGACCGGATTGCAAAGCAATTCCATTCAATGAATTGGCAAAAACCGTCCGTTTGTCTGCACGGCGTCAACTTTTTGCATTTAGCTTGGTATCTTTCATACCCTAAAGGGTACTTGTGTCAAAGTTGGTATTTTTGTAGATACTTGAATGTTCTATCCAACCAATACAAAAATTTAGTGACCTTGACCTTGACTTTATGCTTCAGTGTTTTTTGCCTTTAGGGTGACATGTATTGTTAATGTTAATGCAAAGCAATTCTGGTCTATAAATTGTCAAAATCGGTCCGTCTGTCTGTCGTCAACATTTTGCATTTAGCATTTGCAATCCGATCATACTGTCCTTGACAGTTTCTTGTTGAAAGTATAATATTCAACTGATTGATATTTACTGATTACTTGAGACTGAAGTCACAAAATCTGCCCTGATAATTAGTAAATTTCTCAAAACTTTGATGAAGTTTACATGGTAGTAATGGAAAAAGTCCGAAAGTTGTACTCCAACATGGCTGTTAATGCTAATAGTGTGACATCACATGGGAAGACTATTGCTGAACGAAGATCAAAGATCTAAACACGTACTGCTTGTTATCTGCCCTTACTACAAATAACACTAGCTGTAGTGAAATGACCCTTTTCAGAATGGCAGTAGACATCTGTCTTTGTGCAGTGATAGCTAGCAAGAGCAGGTAACTCCAGTCTACCATCTTGGAGGTATATGACTGAAAATTTGTGCATAAATCAACCATATTGTGTATGGATTTTCTCCCAACTAAGGAAACTTCTTGAATTTTTGCAATTGTCATGCAACAATAATACCATTGAACAAGGTAAAAATATTCTCAAAAGAGTGAAAATATAGACAATTTTCTGAGAAACATTCAGTGCATTTGATATGAATATGAAGCAAAAAATCCAGCTTCTCCTCCAAACTGACAGAAAAGGGAAGTAACTCCGATTAAATTTCATGCATTCAAAACCTATCTATTGTGTGTTTCAGATGTGTACTTCACAAAGGTATCAATACTTACGCAAAACATTAACTTGTCTTTGAAATTTTGACAGGTATCTCCCGAGATAAATGGCACAAGAGGAGGAAGACTGGAGGTCGTATTCCTCAACTCCGCAAGAAGAGGAAGTTTGAGTTAGGTAGACCAGCAGCCAACACTAGGGTACGATTTAACTGTATACAGTGGAATCTGTTTACAGTGTAGACTCTTAGTCAAGCATTTGTTATGCTAACAAGTGATTAGTCTATTACGAATAACACCCATTTATGGATCATTTGTGTAGTTTAACGTATAGTACACGCTCTCGGGTGGATTTGTCTACATTAAATGTTAAATTGTACGTGTATTAGCAGGGAATAAACTTAACCAAAATTCTTACGAGCCATGTAGGCTCGTAAGACTCAGAATCTATGGGCCCACACAAATTTTTATGAGCCCACACTGAAACCATTCAAAAATTGCAAGAAAAAGTAATCAGTTATTAATTTTTCTGAATTTTATTACATTACACAAGAATTTCTCTTCAATTTTACTCCTTGAAGTATAAATCGTCCCGTTTTGTCGGCGATACAATTTTCGTTTCATTGGAACGGCGAAAATACTTCCTAACTGGGCTTGTCGAGCCATAATTTAAAGGTCAATGAACAGTAATTAACGAGAGTGGTGATTGGTTGATGTGGTGTAGGGGAGAAAGGGACTTAACTATTTCATTGTATCAGGAGCTGTGATTGGATGAAATTATTTGATCTATCTATAAATAAAGTATAATTCTGCTGTAAAATCATGAATTTTTATCTCATTTCGCTAATGTAGAAATTTTATAACTTAAAAAGGGGTGGTTGTTTACATTTGAATTTTGGTCAATTTGGGAAGGGGGGGTGACACCCTTCCAGCATAATTTTCTGAAAATTAAGGTGGATAGCCTGTGGTAAACTGTTAAAATTCTGGTAGAGGACGGTCTGACGAATATTTTGATTAATGAATTGTATATAACTAAAATGCAGGATGTGGCGTAAATCTTCCTGGAAGTTTGGCAATTTAAAATGGGACCTTATGGGAAATGGAATTACTATGCTTTGACCTATATAAAGGTCAAAGAAAGGTAATTAACGAGAGCCGTGATTGGCTGATGGGGTGTAGGGAGAGAGGGACTACTATTTCAATGTATTAGGAGCAGTGATTGGATGAAATTATTTGATCTATGTATAAATAAAGTTTGATTCTGATGTAAAATCATGAATTTTCATCTCATTTCGCTAATGTTAAATTTAATGACCTAAAAAGGGGTGGTTGTTGACATTTGAATTTTGGCCAATTTTGGGGGGTATCCCCATTCCAGCATTATTAAAGCTTATGGTAAACTGTTAAAATTCTGATAGAGGGGGATCTGACAAACATTTTGATATGTGGATTATATATAGCTAAAATGTAGGATGTTGTGTAAATCTTCCTGGAAGTTCGGTTATTTAACAAGCGACCCTATGGGAAATGGAATTACTATGCTTTGACCTAAACAAACGTGAAACCGGATATTGCTAACTAACAAATACTATCAAAAATTGAGCCGACCGTTTCAATAGAAATTAATTAGAATTCAGCAAGGACACGGCCGATTCATCTTGCAGATTTTTCGTTCGCCACGTGGGCGAGTAGGAAAAGTTTCTTGGTCGTCCACAACAAATTTTACTCGTTTTGGGCGAGCGTTAAGTTTATTCCCTGGTATTAGAGTGATCTTGTTTTCAAAGTGAATACAGGTAATCATTATGGCCATTTAGGTGTGTAAATTCTAGGAGCAGTTCAGTTGTCAAGATAAATAGATAAAAGAGCCCTGTAGTCAGCAATATACAGGGTGAAACCAGGGTGAATAAAATTGAAGTCTGAATTTTATTTTGTAGATAATTAATCGCATACCAAATATGCACTATGTTTATTAAAGAATTGTAAAATAATCAATTAATAGATAAATAACATCTGCAAAGAACAAAAAAAAAAGGAATAACAAAGGATCTAAACTAAACTTAATCCCCGCATTGACGTTGCTTAAGTCTTATCATCTTATCAAACTGATCACAGGTCAGTCAACAAATAATGTTTTGTCCTACCTTGATGCTTAAGGGTATGAAGTCAGTTACAACCAATTACATACTTTACACAAGCAACTGCTAATTAATACCCTATCTATAGGCTTGGAACTGCCTCTGTATTTTACTCAAGCTGTTATTGGCTGCTTGGTTGATGTGTATGTTGCAAATAAAACAGATTTTTAGAAATTGAAAAAATTTATTAGTATATGGCGTCTTCCATCAGTCCATTGTCTTTTTTTTTCATCTCTGTGTCTGTTGGCCATTCTGTTCATCCATATTGAAAGTTGCCTCCCAGAAATTAAGATGCAAGTATATTATGAAATATAGCCATTACTCGTTTTCACATTTTATGTACTTTACAGTCATTACAATCACAGCAAAATTCTCTTGCCTGTTTAAGTACATTGTTGTTGTGTTAGTTTTCTCTTGGTAAAACATGTATGGTAGATGTAAAAAGAGTGAACTTTAAGTAGAAGGCATTGTTCATTTTTCAGATTGGACCTCGACGTATTCACTCGGTGAGAACTATGGGGGGAAATAAGAAATACCGTGCACTTCGTCTGGATACAGGAAACTTCTCCTGGGGCTCTGAAGGTATAAAAATGTTTACTTCTGGCCTGTATATTTAAACATGTTCTATTTGTTAAATTGTAAGGCTTATTTCAGCTGTAACAAAAGCTTGCAAGTTGCTTTTAAAAGTAAATTTTGAGCCCCACTGTTTTCAAAATAAACAGAACAGCAGAACAGGATATCTTCATTTAATACCATAAATTTCATGATATGCATCTTCCATATTTTGAGCAGAATGCTATGAAATTCTTACTGCAGCAGTATGTTCTTGGAACGGTGAAATAAAGGCTTGTCCTTTGTTGATATAGAATCATTGTCATGTGTCCCCCTACATGAACATGTACTATGTGAATTGTCTCAAACTTGCTTAGGGTGGTCATATTTTGATTTGTGAGCAAAGCATTATGCTTGGCTTCCATTGTATCATCCTCAAAGCATAGCAAAATTTTGAGATATTTCAGTCTCAAACTTTTGCAACATGTCTTAAGCTAGTGACACGTGTTCCTCTGAACATTTTAACAAAGGGAGCAAATATACAAGCTGAAATTTTCCTAGACATACTAACTTGTGTGGTTTATAGCTGATTTTAAAAGCATTCATTGAGATTTCCTTGTAAAAATTGGCCACCACCCATTCCCTCAAAAGCAGTATGCATGTATTCACTGTATACAACAAACAACATCATCCAGTATGTGTCTCTTCTGCAGCTATATCAAGAAAGACTCGTATCATTGATGTCGTTTACAATGCCAGTAATAACGAACTTGTGAGAACTAAAACGTTGGTGAAGTCCTGTATTGTACAGATTGATGCTACTCCCTTCAGACAGTGGTACGAGTCTCACTATGCCAAGCCTTTAGGACGTAAACCTGGTGTAAAACTGGTATGTCCCATTCCTAGAGAAAATTGTTCTTTTTTAATATTTATTAGTGTTCATAGCTTTCAAGCATGTTATTCTGAGAACCTATGATGAATATGTATTTCACCATCTTTCGACTGATAGTCTTGATGACTATAATAAACTGATGGTTCTCTTTGAAAATTTTGCATCTAGAATAATTGTTCCCAGATTCCTGGTTGCAGTGAAAACTAGCAATAATGCAAGACAAAACTTCTTCCCATGGATGTATTCCATCCGTAATCATGCACTTGCATTTTTCAATTCTATATGAATTTAGTAACATCAAATGTACAGGGGAAAAGAAAATCACAAATGAATGTAAGATAATGTAGTTTCTTTAAGCATTGATGGAATGTCATGAAATCTGGTGAACAGTCCAGGCCAAGTTACTATATATCATTATTTTCAAGCTTGTACTATAATTGTAAGCAAAAGTGTTGCATTATGGAGGGAAAATTTGACTTCCTTCCTGATTCCTATAACAAGTACATGCATTGGGTGGAAATTTCTCAATGTGTTAAGATCCGTCAAAATCCCTTAATATGAAAACCATCTGTATCCTATTACCCTTTGGTTAGTTAACATCAAATGAGATAAGAGGATCTTTATATGTGTAGGGGTTTCATGCCAAGGTTTTTATTTTTTCCTGTCTGTATATTTGTCTGTCTGTTGTCAACTTTAACCTTGGCTATAACTTTTGAACCTTGATGGATAGAGACTTGATATTTGTCATGCGTACTCAACTAATGAAGCCCTTTCAATTGACACCAAATTCGATGATCTTTTGACTTTGACAATGACCTTCACGCTAAAAATACATTTTGGACATTTTTAGTGCCGCCAGGGGCTTTAAAATTGAACTTTTGATGAAGCTTGTTAAATTTGAACTTCTGATGAAAATTTGGAATTGGAATTTCTGTTTTCAAATATAACAAAAGTGTAATCTTCAAAAAAGACTGGATGAGACCTTTGAACATTTTATAAATGAAGAAGTGATTACAATGAAATTACAAGTTCAATTATTTCAAAAATAAACAGCTAGCATGATTCATAGGTTGAAAAGATTAGCTCATGCTTGCATGGTCTGGGTTCAGTCTCTTTTGGAGTCTTATTCTTTATGTTGTGTTAACGTGCAATTTTGATAAACAGAATGGCCTGTGCAATTCTACATATTTAAGCGTCAGATGGAGCAAATATCAAATTAAGCAAACGATCAGCAATACCAAGTTAAACCTAACCCATCCCCCACTCCCTCGGATTTGTCATCTGAAGGCTCAACACATTTTCCCCAACCTGTATCCAGTTTGCTGGTTTGTTTATATGGAGTCTGAATCATCTCCATGTTTGCGTAAATTGCATCTCGGTAACAGAATCAAACATCTGGATTTAAATGTTGGCATATAAAAAAACCTTCACTACTTAGGATAGATCTGTTCCAGAGAACAAACACTATTAAAGTGCTATTAGAATGATCACAATTTTTCTACATTATGTGCCTATGTACATAAAAGAATCACTCACAAAATATTATGCTCATGCGTGACGCCGATCTCAAGATATATACAGTAAGCAGTAAAAAGTTCAATAGCTTTTTTCAGTAGTTAATCGCCATAATATGTGACATCAGAAATTGTGCAGGTGCTACTTTTCCCTGATTTTTCATTATTACGTTAAACTTTGAATTGTGACGTCATACTAAATGACGTTAAAAGTTGTACAAAGGTTATGTAACAAGTTAAACCAGAAGTCTTTTATTTTGTTCGTGATACTAGGCAAATCGGTATTTTAAAACATCTCCCAAAGAAATACTGAAGCAGGAAAAGTTGTAATTTCTATCAATGAAGGAATAATTCAATTAGTATTACATGAAAACGCAAAATTCTCCAGCATTCTAATAGCACTTTAAGCAATGTGCTTGGTTAATGATAAATCTATTTTTATCACCCACCATTAAAACTGGTTGGGGCATATAGTGTTCCCATTTTCTGTCATTCCATTTTCATTTTGTTTCCTTGTCCCATCTCTGCAACGGATGCACATATTGTATTGAAATTTGGTATACTGATATGTCGCATTATAATCTAGGTCAAGATTTGAATTGGTTTTGGTCAAATATTTTTTGACAGAGCTATGCCACTTTGACTGGGAAAATTTCCAATAATAACAGTTTCTGTGCCCTATCTATGCAATGAATTCACATATTGACTTCAAAATTGGTATACAGACACATCATGAGAATATCTAGGTCAAATTATAATTTGGTGATAGTCGAATTATTTTTGATGGAGTTAAGCTCTTTGGACTTAGAAATTTTTCAATATTTAAAAAGTTTCCGTGCTCTATCTCTGCATTGAATGCATGTACTGGCTTGAAATTTGGTATATAGATACAGCATGAAAATATTTAAGTCAAGTATTAACTTGGTGTTGGTAAAATCATTTTTGACAGAGTTATGCACCTTGGACTTTGATGTCTGTAGGTATGGTAAATTTGCCTTGTCTTTGCAATTCTCCTTAACCTTTAGGGGGATTTCAGTGAAACTTTTTGCACCCAAAAATCACAGTATGTAGATGTGCATGTCATAAGGGTAATGCTGTTCAAAATTTTCATTGGAGGTATGGTCCTAGGGCTAGTGCTGTTATAAAAATATCATATTTTATTTTTCCTGTCAATGGGGGATTCATGGCATATCGACACATCTAGTTTCTGATTACTTCTTATTTTCTCTTTGATTTTCATGTATTTGAATGACTAAAAATATTTTGTTTCCTTACTGGAAAAAAAATGCATCTCGGAGCAGTTAGTAGAAATACTTTGTTTACACAGACAGAAGCTGAAGATGCGGTTTTAAAGAAACTCGATGGAGCTTCAAAGAAATTAAAGAAACGATATGCTGAGAGAGAAAAGAGTGCTAAAGTTGACCATGCTCTTGAAGAGGAATTTTCCACTGGACGTGTACTAGGTAAATTTCTCATAGAACTTATGAATCCATCTTTAAATGACAGAACATATTTTGGGATGTGGTTGTTTGTTTTACTGGAAACAAAAAGACAGAAAACAGCATGCGTATCTGCAGTGATCATCATAACCATTGAGAAACACTGTTCGTCAAGCAATGCTACAATAAGATGAAGTGATTAGCATCGTTGGATCCAGGTCATGTAACCTGTGGTCTTGGTATTGTAGCTTGGACATTTTTAATAATTTTTTTCTCTCTCTCTCAAAAATGAGATCAAGAATACTCACACTTTGACTGAAAAATCCTCAATTTTTCCTGGAAGAGATACTCTTATCTCTGCCTAGGCATGAGACAGCTAAAACTGGAAGTTCAGTATTCTGTGGTATGTGAAAACAATTTTAACACGTGTCAGAAAAAGGATCAAACACAATGCTACGGAAGAGACAAAGAAATCTCAATCCTCGTGCCCATGCCGATTGATATCCATGATTCTGCAAGCCTCGTCATGGATATCACTCAACATGGGCACCAGTTTATGTGGTAACAAAGTAACTACATTTCAGATTGTAAAAAAAATGTCTGGAGTCTGTTTGTGACGTCATTCTGTTATCAGGGGATTCTGTTTCAATACCCTGTAATTGTATATGAGCATCCAATTAAGAAAATTGATGCACAATTTAATTCTTGGTTAGGAGTTTACTCTAGAGTAGTTTTATTTCAAATTTTCATACCCACAGCAAACAAAGTCTGGTGTGGTAGATAGGAATCAATTTTTTCATCTGTCTGTCTGATCAAGAAGTTTACCAAAGCAAGTTTCTCAAATGTACAAAGCAAGACATCCATTAAACTTATACCAATGTTGTACCTTGGGATGAATTATGGCATGTTTCAATTTTTTGTGTTATGGAGGGGGGGGGGAGGACAGCTCTAGTTTCAATAAATATAAAAGCATAGTTAATGTGTATATTTGTATACAAAAAGAAAATGAATCATATTCTAAATATTAACGTTGTGTTTTGTTTTTATTTTGTTTTTTTGTTTCTTTTTTTTTGGGGGGGGGGGGGGGGTGTTCATGTTCTGACACTATAAATGAATTTCTGTAGGAAGCATCTTTATTTGGAATCAATACTTGTCCCTAAAACAAAGATACAAACGTTGAAGAGAGTAAGGCGGCACCGTATTAATTCACTAATACAATAAACCTCTGTCTAGAGAATATTATGAATTTGAATTAGAAATTTTCTTCATATACTGCCTTGTATAGAAATTGATCATGATTATCACATGGTATTATTTCATCCCTCCTTTATAACCTTATTCAACTGTAAACTATTATTTCCTGCCTCTTGATCTCAATCGGTTTAGATCAATAAAGCCTATAAACATTACTGACCATGTAAATCATGTACAGAAGACTTCGTTGTACAGAGTTGCAGCTTACTTTGAGTTTAACCATCATCAGTTCTGGATTCAGTTCCCTTTCAGAACAAGTGGGAAGGTCCAGCTGTGTACCAGCAAAGTATGATGATTTTCGTAGTCTCATTTCGTATTACGTATAAACAAATTAAAGTTACATACAAGGAATTACTGTGCATGCGTATCTGCAGTGATTATCATTCTTATTGAGAAACACTGTTCATCAAGCAATGCTACAGCAAAATAAAGTGATTAGCATCGTTGGATCTAGGTCGTGTAGCCTATGGTCTTGGTATCGTAACTTTGACAAGCATATAATCAATAGATGTGCTTGTAATGATTATATGTAAATACAGTTGACACTCATTATCTCAGTCGCTTAAGTTGAAATTCTGTTTATCTCAAAGTCAAGTTCAAGTCAAGAATTTTTTTCTTTAATTTCTATATAATTTTACTTTGGTTAAGTCGAAATCAGTTAAGTCTGAATTTCGCTTTTGTCAAAGGCATTTTACAGTCCCAAAACTCTTTATTTTCTAAAAGTTTGTACAAAATGAGTTGATTAACACAGCAGTAAAGGTAGTTCTTATGCAAACAACCAATTATCCCATCGGGGTGTACAGTAATGGCTGATTGTTTGACCGTGAAGCCATTTCACCTAATCGATGATGACTAGATAATTGGATTGCATCGGCACTTATTATTTTAAAATATGCTAATCTCATTAGTAAAAACATCTTCATTTAGGACAGATTATAGGCCAGTATCGTTTTCGCAGCTTGTAAATTATTAAATGAATTAAAAATATAAAGAGGTGAAAATACGATTTTTAAATTTTTCTTCATTTATCGACTTGCCATTAAGTTGATGGATAGTAGTAAGAATTTAGTCAGTAGAAAGATGCATTACAAGGACCAAAATATAGAGTAACAGGTAAAACAATGCATGTATATTCATATGTTAATAGGAATGATCGAAAATAGTTACACAAACAGCTGATGTTTATCTCGAATTCAGGATAAGTCGAAATATTTGCTCTGGTCCCTTCGACTTTAACATAACGAGTTTCAGAAGACTTTATCGTTGTACAGAGTTGCAACTTACTGCGAGTTTAACCATATCAGTTCTGGATTCATTTCCCTGTCAGAACAAGTGGGAAGGTCCAGCTGTGTACCAGCAAAGAATGATGTTTTTTTTGGTAGTCTCATTTCGTATTACATATAAAGAAATTAAAATTACATACAAGGAATTATTGTGCATGCGTATCTGCAGTGATTATCATTCTTATTGAGAAACACTGTTCGTCAAGCAATGCTATAGCAAAATAAAGTGATTAGCATCGTTGGATCTAGGTCATGTAGCCTATGGTCTTGGTATCGTAACTTTGACAAGCATATAATCAATAGATGTGTGTGTAATGATTATATGCATTGTTTGCTGTCACAAAATTTGGTAACAGTGTATTTCCCTAAAAGTTCTAAACTTTGTTTCTCCGTTTGCAGATGATTTGAAAGTATGTTGTGTTTGATTTCTTACATTTTGAATCATAAAATAAGAATACTTACTTGTCACAGGTCTTGTTACACCCTGAACATTTTTCACCTCTACCAGGCATGACCATGGACAATGAAGTGTTTGCTTTATTTGTCCATCCATCACAATTGGGTTTCCATGATAAATTGAGTTCCTTGCATGCTATCCATACCATATTTGGATTTATCTCGTTTTGCTGTTTATGCATTGAAATATCGCTCTGTCATATATTGATTTATGACATGGGTGACGTCATAGCGTGAATAAGAATTGTATCAAGTGGATGTTTGATGAAGTAAACACCTTTAAACTGAGTGTAAACATGTGTTAAAAAGAATCTGAAATGGATCTTCATTTCAGATCCTGTATTGATAATTTATGGATACTTGACGAACAATCTGATTAAAACCGTATCTTTACTCAGCTTCTCTATTTGCGGATAAAGATCTGGCAAAACCTGGTAAGGGGACATGTTCTGATGCACTTGGATGACGTTCCAGTCACAGAAAAGTTTTAAATCCAATAAATTGAGAAAGACTGCTGGAAAAAGTCCATAAAATATGACTTCGCATGGATAGGAAAGTTGAGTGCTACGAATATTTAAATTACCGCGAAATAAAGGAAGATACATCATATAACAAGGGGCATAACTCTGGCAGATCCAAAGCAATTAAACCCTAATGGGAACTGGTACTGGCCCTCATTGATATAAATATCGTCAAACCCCCTAACTACAACACTACCTTAACTGCGACACTTTAGGGAAAACCGTTGCCGTTTGTTAACAATGCGATTATGACGTCATTTTTCACTTGTTTCAAATCTTCGATCGATTTTTTGTCAATAAATACAAACTTCCGAGAAAATGCGTCAAAAACAGGTTATGTTTACATTAAATATATTTCATATTATGCTAAACGTACTCCAATCACTAAGTCATTTTTACGTAGCTCCTAAATAAGCCGTGACACGTTTACATCCACATTTCAGTCATATTGGAAAAGGTCAATGCCAAAGGTGTGCCCAGATTTTTCAGAATAGAATGAGGCCAATGATATGTTTTTGTTATTTTATTGCGAATAACATGCTATATATTTTCCGTTGTGGGCAATGACGTTCTTGGCGCAATATAGATGTTATAAAGCGAGTAATAGTAATGTTTATAAATCTATATATTGGGTTAAAACGTGGATGATAAAGTGACATGACAAATATAAAGTTTTTGCGAATAGGGTACTTCTTCGTCTTGGTATTTCAATTACATGTATTTCAATATTAAGTAATCATTCCTTTAGGTGGTTGGAGTAATGTTAAATGTTTAAAATTTGTTTTAATATACATTGTATTACTTCAATAATGAAATAAATAATTAATAATTTATTTTAATGATATTCAGTAAAATCATTAAACCCCCCCCCCCCCCCTTTCCCTCATGATATAAAATAGTAAAAACAAATAAATAATATTGATTTCAGACAAATCATAAAAAGGTTCAGAGAAGGAAAAAACAGAACTTGTTATCCCAAATCCCTACAAAATGCGTACATTTGCTATTTGTAAATTGGGGACAATGCATGAATGTGACATGTAGACACTGGGTACATCTAAAATACTGCACCAAATTAGTTGCACTGAGAAAAGGGGCCATATTCAAATACACTCATTGTTATTAATGCAACCGCATTCTCTATGAACTGCTGTGATATTTGACTGTTGAAATGTTCTTTAATATTCTCATTCTATTATTTATTACAAACATTTACTTTCTTTAATATAATTGTATTAAAGGATTTTAATTATTGAAATATATGTTTATTTCGTATTTAATAATAATAATTGTAATAATAATTGACAACAAACACATAATTCAAGAAATTTAATTGCTTTGGCCCCTAAAACACCGAGGTGACGTAGTTACATTCATTTGACACAGATTACACATATATATCTGACCTGGGATCGATTCAGACGCTTATCCAAGCACTGTGGTTACGGTTTGCTGCTAAAAAGGATGTGAAAATATGTAAAAAGATTTGATTTATTGACTGATATATAGAAATAACCATACAAATTACCAAACGAAGAACGCTTCATTGTTACATGCTTATGGTGTCGCAGTTCGGGGGTTTGAGGATATATATGCCAAGTTTCAATCCAATATCTTGTAATACTGTATAAAGAAATCCAGGAAACTGTAAAATCCTTGAAAATTTCAAAGTTCAAGGGGCATAACTCTGGCAAATCCAAGCAATCATACCCAAATGCAAACTGGTACTGACCCTTGTTGATATAAAGTTATATACCAAGTTTAAATCCAATACCCTGAAAGACTGCAGAAAAAAGTCTGAAAAGCATGACCTCGGACAGACGGACCACGCCATAACAAATGTCTCGTCTAATGACAGGCGTATAAAAACACTGTTCAAAAACTACCTTGTAGATCACGCTTATACTGAAGTCAAACATGCAACGCTGGGGATGTTAATTTCATTCCTAGGAATTTGTAGCGATCCACTGGTTTGCTGAAAATCGGGAGTATACCAGAACGTGATCCTTCATGGGGTTTGCCAGATCTTTATCCACATTGGGACAAATAGATCAGCAGAGTAAAGATTTGGTTTTAATCAGGTTGCTTATCAAAGGGGAAGATGTCTATTGATTTATGGGTCAGTAGGTCAAGGTCACCATTGGTAAAAATAGACTGAAATTACTGGTATTGAGATGATAAATCATGCAACATGCATTGTATTTGGATATATTAAATCTTATTAAGAGGGAAGGATGCCCATTGATTTTGGGAGATAAAGGTCATTACTGGTGCTGTCAAGTTATGACCCAAGAAACTTGTGCCCAAATCATTAGTTAGGAAAGCTTTGTTGCCGCTAGGAAATAAGCACTCAGGAGGGCGTATGTTTTAAAAACATTTGTATTTGACAGAGTAACAGAAATGTAGTACTGCAAGTGTTTACTAATTGTTTCTAGTGAAAAATAAAGACAATATTTTAATATGATACAATGATTTTTGCAGCTAAGGTGGCTTCCCGACCAGGACAATGTGGCCGATGTGATGGCTATATTCTGGAAGGAAAAGAACTTGAATTCTACACCAGAAAACTCAAAACAAAGAAAGGAAAATAGACTATTTAGTGTCACGACCAGTCCTAATAAAAAAAAAAAACAAGAAAGTTTTTGTCGTTTCCTTTTATACCTTATTTTAACCTTGCCATTTATGTGATGGGAGGAGATTGGTCCGGTAGTATTAAACTGGGATTTTAATCCAACGGCCTTGGAAACTCCAGCTCATTTTCATGTCCCTGCCAGGTATTGCTTTGCAGGGGGCATAAAGTGTTGCTTTGTCCGCTTTTCCATCACACATTTGGTTTCCAGATTATAAATGAAGTATGTTTATTATATTGAAATCAAATTTGTATATATGCTTATTCATCAAGAGAGGATGAACCCTATTAATTTTGGAGTCAAAAGGTCAAGGTAGCAGCTGACAAAAATGGGCCAATTTTTGGTGTCGGGTTGGTAACTGGAATACCTTTCACCCTTTTCAAACCAAAGTCGGGTATATGCTTATTTATCAAAAAAAAGGAAGAACTCTATTGATTTAGGGGTCCAAGGTCAAGTTCACAGCTGATGGAAATAGACAAATTACTGGTTTCCAGGTGATTTTCATATATCATTAACTGCTCACCAGAATTGGATCATATTTTACAGGTCGGGTTTTTTAGAGAAAATGCACAAATTTGCAGTGGGAAATGGCTCCACAGCACTTGTACAGTTTTAAATTGCTTCTGCCGTTTCACATTTCAGTATGAAGTTTTTTACACCCCCTGATGGATAGACTCCTTGTGGTGTGGTGCTGTGCCTCTGTCCATCACTTTTGTATACAAGAGGATGGAGCCTCCAGTTCTTTCAAAAACACACATTAAACATTATTGCTAAAGCTTGTCAACAGGATACAAATCGAAACTATTTCGGTTTCTCCAACACTTAGTCTGTATTTGTTTCATTAATACTTGAAGGATGACACGATTTCTAACTAAAGTTGCACACATAACAATATTAGCCTTTTGACCATTAGGACTAGGACAGTAAAGCTTGGTAAATTTCTACTTTTGAGGCCTATATTTTTTTCAAGGCTTGAGGTGAATGTCAAGGTCACATGCTAAACATTGATAAAGCTTGTAAATACAATTTGGATAATTGTTTGGGCACAGACTGTCAAAGTTGGTAAACAAGTCAAAGGGCAAGGTCAAATGTTAAACCTTGAAGACATACAGGACTGTCAAACTTTGTGCACATACTCCTTACGACAATAGTATGATGCCTATTGTTTTCAAAAGCTCCAGGCCACATACTTAATATTGCTGATAAATGATAAAAACCAAGTAATTCGAATGTGGACTGTCAAAGGTACACTATTCTTTCAACAAAGGGATGCTTTTTGTTGTTTTTCAACGACCAAGGTAACATTGTTGATAAACTTGCCCAGAAAACGAAATACAAACAAAACAATCTGGGCGATAACCACAAAACATGATGCACATATATCGTAATTCAAGAAGACGACGCGTTAAGGATTGTTGATAACACGTAGTTAAAATAAACAGAATGGTTTGGGCTAAGATTGCCAAACTTGGTACACGTACTCCTTATGACAAAAGAACGACACATTTTGTGTCTACATTTATAAGTATTATTGCATTTTATGCTCCCGTCAGGTATGCGAAGGGGGGGGGCACATTAAGTGTTTGCATTGTCTGTCCTTCCGTCACACAATTTCATTCGTGATGATAGCTCAAGTGCCTTTCAACATATTCAAACCAAATATGGATATACGCTTACTTATGAGAGGAAGAACCCTATAGATTTTGGGGTCAGAGGTGAAGGTCACAGCTCACGAAAATAGACTAATTTTTGGTTTCCGGGCAATTACTAAAGTACTTATTATATTGAAACCAAATTAGGATATCTGCTTACATATCAAGAGAGAAAGAACCCTATTGATTTAAAGGTCAAGGTCAAAGCTAATAGAAAAGACTGAAATTATTGGTTTCCAGATGATTTTCATTTATTATCATTCCCGGGTTGCGCCACTATGTTTAAGAGGTTGGTAACCTCCTGCTTCCATGTCGCGATATAACTGAAATATTGTTGAAAGCGACGTAAAACACCAATCAACCAACCAACATATATTATCATATATTATTAACTGCTCATCAGAATTTGATCATATTTCACGTTTTAAGGGGTAAGTTCTTTTAAACGGAGATAATTTCAAATCTTATCAAAGGGAAGACGCCTATAGATTTATTTCGAGTCAGTATGTCAAAAGGCAAGGTCACTAATGGTAGTATTTGTAGGAGTTGTGACCATTCAGGAAAGCTTTCTTGCTGCTGTGAAATAAGCCCACAGCAGGGGCATGTGTTACAACCATGCTGTAGTAATACGTCATTTTTGCCTCTTATTGAAACTTGCTCTCCTAAATTTAAGCGACACACATTTTGCACCATTAGCATTCCTTTTGTTAAATTTGTATGATCACCAAGACTTATAGAAAGATTCCAGACCGTTTGGATTGCCATAGGGTGTATTGTTGCAGCAGCACTCGTCTACCTTGAAATATCCAACCCAAAGATCTTTTCTGTTGTGTATTTGATAGTAATGGTTGTATCCCCCATCAGCCCGTGCTTTTTACTTTTAAAAAGAATCTAGCTGCTCTTACCAAGATATTTGCAACGTTAACAAGCGCCGATACATTACAGCTATGCTCCAATTTATGAGATCTAAACTGGCATTTCCTGAATCAAGTTCAGCTTGAATACATTTGTACCATAATAGATTCCTTCATATGCGGTACACTTTGTCCCATATCTCTTTTCAAGGGCACTGAAACACCGTAAAAGGCTATTCATATATAATGCAATGCGTCCCATCTATCTTCCATGGTAATGTAACACCATCATAGTTCCTTTATATAAATTACAACGTGATCAATCCATCTTGCATGGTACTGTAACACGCTATGAGACTCCTTTATATAAATTATAACGTGTTCCATCTACCTTCCATGGTACTGTAACACCATATGAGGCTCCTTCATATAAATTACGTGTTCCATGTATTTTCCATGGCACTATCCTCCATGACACTGTAACGCCGTGTGTCGTGTGAGACTCCTTCATATAAATTACTAAGTGTTCCATCTATCTACCATGGTGCAGTAACGCCGTGTGTCGTTTGAGACTCCTTCATATAAATTACAACGTGTTCCATCTATCTTCCATGGCACTGTAACGCCGTGTGTCGTGTGAGACTCCTTCATATAAATTACAACGTGTTCCATCTATCTACCATGGTGCAGTAACGCCGTATGAGACTCCTTCATATAAATTA
The DNA here is from genome assembly GCA_035048485.1 of Pteria penguin. Lineage (NCBI taxonomy): Eukaryota > Metazoa > Mollusca > Bivalvia > Pterioida > Pteriidae > Pteria > Pteria penguin. The sequence continues at coordinate 29,797,469 of CM068586.1, forward strand.
CAACGTGTTCCATCTATCTACCATGGTGCAGTAACGCCGTACGAGACTCCTTCATATAAATTACAACGTGTTCCATCTACCTTCCATGGTACTGTAACAACGTATGAGACTCCTTCATATAAATGACAACGTGTTCCATGTATTTTCCATGGTAATGTAACACCGTATGAGTCTCTTTCATATAAAATAAACCGGTGTGACACAGTGGATGAGGTGCTCAGCTTTCGACCGAATACCCGGGTTCGATTTCTGTCGTGGGCACACCGTCACCGGTATCTTTCGGATGAAAGTAAAAGCCGAGGCGCCGTGTGACGTTAAAAAAGAACCCTCACTGTCCAGGGTGGGTCCGTCACAAAGGTAAATTCCTATGCAATGCATCAGGCTGATGCTGCCACCATAAACGTGAAATAATCGTGGAGTGACATCAAACAATTATCAATCGATCAATCTTCATATAAAATACTATGTGTCCTATATATCTTCCATGATACTGTAACGCCATAAGAGGCGTTTACATATAAAATAGAATGTTCATATATCCTCCATGGCACTGTAACAGTTGAGGATACATGCGGCAGTCCTTCTTGTAAAGTACAATGTGCCGCATGTATCCTCCACTGTACTGTGATACTGAGGCTCCATCATATACAAGGTGTCCCATTTATTTTTCATGGTACTGTAACACCGTAAAAGCCATAGGCTCCTTCATACAAAATCCGGCGTGTCCCATGTATCTTTTATAGTACTGTAACACCGCGAGAGGTTCCTTCATTTAAAGTACAATTTGTCCTGTATATCTTCTATGATACTCTACTGTCCAACTTGTTCAGTCTTGACTGTAGTCAGTTACAAGTCCATTTTAAAATAAAAGTTTCAAGAGGATTTGAAAAAGTTCAAATACACCAATCCTCCTCTATTCAACACAGGCTTTCAGGTCGTAACCTTATTTCGATGGTGTCATATTGTGTCCAATACCAGCTCATTGCAGGTAAGGCTCTCGCATGAAAGCATACATGTATGACTATTTAAAGCTGGATAGATTGACACAATGCTGATAAGGTTCCTAATCTTTTGACACCACATGAAAATCATCAGCCTTGATGACTACTGAACAAGCGTTTTTCGCACACACAATTGATACCTTATATAAAATATCAGTTGCATAGAAATAAATCAGAGATCATAATATACACTTGATTTAAGGTATCTCATGTTTGCATCAAACATGCTCTTTGATAGAATTCAAATTTTACAAATATAAAGGTATGTATTTAATTTACTATTTTTCTGTACAAGGATTGACCCTATGGTACATGCATGGTACATCAAATGACAAATTTAGGAATGCATATACTTATAATAAAAATGTAAATGTACACTAAAATATATTAAATAAAATATCAAGATGGATTTAGATTAGCCTCGACCACAAAATTACGTATATATGTTTCAAACACTATTGTGCTCAAAAGAATGTGTCGCCTGTTGCCCTTTTTTAACAAAAGTGTAACTTACGAGACAGATGGACGGACGCTGAACAAAGTGATCATACATGGCCTGTTGCTTTGAAAGTGACACACAGTAATACTGGTAATGATCACATTTGTCTTGGTAAGAATATTAATTATACATAAAATGATACAATAAGACCCTCTTAATTCATAACATGTAATATAAAACAACAGGCTTAACATAGTTTGGATTTCTATTGGACATTTGTCTCCCAAGTATTTTCAAAATGGCACTGTAATGAAACAAGAGGACCAAGTGGGCCTATATCGCCCACCTGTACACAATTTCCTTATTCGATTTACAGCTTGAAAAAGTCTGAGATAAATATATATATTCCTTGATGTTTATTGTGTTTTGTACTGAAAACTGAGTGTAAAGTTTGAGTCATCGTCAACATTAAGCAATTTTGTTAATGTAAGCAAAATCAAAATTCATATCCCTTAAATCTACAATAGTATACAGTAAATGAATGCTCAAAAATCTGTAGACAGATCTGGACGAAAAACATAAACACTTGTAAGAGACCATGAGTACTTCATTACTACCAAGTTTCATCAAAATCCTTCGAGTGGTTCTGCGGCAGAAGTTGATACTGCTGAAAAATATCCTCCTCCCTTTTTTCGGAGTAGAACTAAACACAACAACACTTCTTAACACATCCCTCTAGATCATTCATGTGTTTTCAATTTGTTTTTGTCTGGCTGGTCCGAAGAAGAGGTTTGTAAAAGGAGGATACCGTTTATGAACTACTTTTGTCTGTGGTGGTGCCACCTTTTGTACTTTATGCCAACAATATATTTCATCAAAATTCTTCCAGTGGTACTGAAAAAGAAGTTGAAAATGTGAAAAGTTTATGACGATGGAAGGACGATCGACAGATGGACGATACGCTATGACAATAGCTTACTTGAGCCTTTGTCTCGGGTGAGCTAAAAACTGGTAGTCTCATCTCTATATACAATAGTATTAAAAGAAATATAACAGTTTCTTCTTTCAAAAGGACATGACTGAGACGAAATATCAATGCATAAAAATATTTCTTACCTCTTTCTTCTTCACTGCAATAACAATCTAAAATAACTATTAAATTTTCATTAAAACTTTGTAAATTGAGGGACAAGCAAATTAATTTTTTTTCGTATCTTGGGTTGATTTTCTTAAGTACATAATAACGATAAAGTAAGGTGACCATTTCATGACAGGTGAGAGATCCAACATCTCTACATGACAGGATGCGAGAGATACTTCTCTACATGACAGTAGGTGAGCGATCTGACACGACAGAAAGTGAGAGATCTGACTTCTCTACATGACAGAAAGTGAGATCTGACTTCTCTACATCACAGGATGTGAGAGATCCGACTTCTCTAGATGACAGGAAGTGAAAGACCAGACTTCTCTTCAAGAGATTAATCGCCCCATGTCACCCAGTGAAATTTACACTTAACATTTGGAAAATAACAAAAACACAAACTACCATAGCTTTGCAAAGATGAAACAGAATTTCATAAAAAAATAAATGGGATCTTCCTTATGCCTTGACATTGATCTAGGTGCCATTTAAAAAGGGCTTCATTGTTGGGAGTACACATGTCAAATATGAAACTTTTATGGTTCAAAAGTTACTGGCAATGTTTAAGTTAATGACAGACAGGTAGACAAACAAACAGATAAGACCAGAGCAATATGCCCCAAATTTTTCAGTCCAGGGCATACTGTAAATGTTTGAATAATGAAATAAACCATTACCAAGTATGTCAAAATGAATGCAGCTTGGCTATTGTATAAATCAAATATGCAATTTTCAATCCACCTTAGTTAAAGCATCCTTTAAGTACAAAGTCTGATGGTAAATACGGCTTACAAAAGACAACAAATCTGACAAATGATAAAATATTGGCAAGAATTTCGTGTAAGCTTCAGGTAGTGGGAAACAGTATTCTCGTAACTACAAATTATTTCATATGATTCAGTCATGTCGTATATACAGTAAAATTTTCGATGCAAAACTTTCTGTTTCAGCTAACCCTGAATAACTTTTGAACATTGTTTGATCTACAGAATCAGACAGCTACGCAAGAGAAAGCTATCAGTCTATAACAATAACATCATCATCCAATACACTTAATGTGACATTATTGTCTCTTTCAGATGTTTTCTTTTTCTCCTTTAAAGTACTGATTTGTTTGTAACTTGAAGGTTTGAAACTTTTGTTGCCATTTTCTTTATATGTAACATCTAAATTCCTTTTTAATTTAAGATGACTTGTTTTAGTTTGCTGGGAATTCATCTGGTTACTTTTTGTGTAATGAGAATGATGTTGGAAATTGTTTTTAACAGATCTTTGCCCTTCACGAGGCTTTTTAGAAAACGCAGAAAGATTGTTTGTTGTAGATTGAGCAAATGATTCTGATTTTCCCTGAGACTGTTGAGTAAAGTCAACAACTAACAAACCAGCTTTAGATGATGAACAGTAAACTTGATATTTCTCTTCATCATTCTTTGTTGGTCCATCATACCCTTTTTGTGATGGGGGATGATGTAATTGCACTTTATGAACTGTTGATTGTTTTTGTATTGGCCATTTTGACACTGGAACTTTATAGTTTTTTAGGTTTAGGTTTTTGTGACCCTGACTTGTAAGATCTGTGCCACATCTTTTTTTAGGATTAGATTTTATGTCGCAACTGACTATTTCTATGTCCGTATCACTATATTTACGTTTTCTTTTCACGATTTCATTATCAAGTTTTCTTGTTTCATTCGACGACAAAGGAATTAAACCAGTATCTTTTTCACAAGAGTTCAATACTTGATTGTTGTCTATCCTTGAAGTAACCTCTGAATCACAAGATATTTTGTCCATATTTGAATTCTGAAGAAATCTGTCTTTTTGGCAACTTATTTCTTGAGTCTGCATTTCGGAAGGGACATCTGAAGGAGATGCCTTTGACACATCGTATACTGATGCCACATCTGAACTGAATTCTTCAGGAACTTCTTCTTTCATTACTATAATGTACAAATAAGGAAAACATCAACTCTCAACTTATAACCAAAGATATTCACAATATCATTATTATCAACATGTATATGTATCAGCCCTGACTAGTGTCAGTTATATTTTGTGGGATTCTCTAATGTGAGACAGAATTTTTTAAAGAAATTGTTTGTACATTTACCAAACTGGTATTAAATGTTAATTGTAAAACCAAGGGTGAACTATTTCTAAGAGAAATTTGTGATACTCATCAATTTACATGAATTCAAAGCGTTTGCAAAAATAGAATTTGATTTACAAAATTCTACTGCAAAGTACAAATTAGCAAAGTCTTATCAGATTATTTATACAAACACAAAAGATCTAAAGATATATGATCAGAAAGCTTCCTGTTAACTTAACTTAAGTATAGGGTTGAATATGAATGAATAGGATTGATAATAACAAGCTAATGCACCCCTAAGATATATACATGTATGAAGTTTGTGCATAACCAAGTTTTTATTCACAGATCTACTTAGCATGCTATTAAACATCAGAATCATTGTATGACATTTCCATGATGTCTTATCTGAGTCACTTGTAATACATTTACTGTGAGTTTATTTGTTCCTTTTGAAAACTACTTAGATGGAGTAACTAATTTTACATGTAGGATATGTATGTGATATGGGTGTGTACATGTATTTGTTATTGTGTACAAATTAGCAATACATGTATTATATATATATATATTAACAATGAAAGATGCAAAAACATTTGTGTCTATGTATGTCAACATGTGTATGTAATTTATATTAATTTGAAATAATACATTTTAAGGACAAAGACAATACAAATGTACAAAAATAGTAAATTACATGTAATTTTGTATACAAAATGTATACTATATTTAGCTTATGTATGAATGCTGCAATTAGGTAATCTGTATTTAGGTATGTGTATCTGTTAATGTAAGTCTGTATTAGTACAAATTTTAAAAATAGGGCAACGTTAACGGGTGCATGATACGCCCGCATCATGTTTTAATGTGGTCTACAAGCCACATCCTTTCATATGACACCATCAAAAGTTTTGTTCCCCCATTAGATAAGGAGTAGAAGCCCGGAAAACCTTTCCCACCCTGCCCATTTTCCGCCACAACAAGGGCCTGACCTAAACTTTGAAACCCACATGCACAAATACAAACCACTACTAAAAGTTTTGTTCCCCTTTTAGTTAAGGTGGAGAAGCCCGGAAAAGCTTTTCAGACCCCGCCCATTTTCCCCAACCCCAGGGACCTGACCTCAACTTTGATACCCACATGCACAACAACAAGCCACAATCTTTCATATGACACCATCAAAAGTTTTGTTCCCCCTTTAGTTAAGGAGTAGAAGCCTGGAAAACCTTTCTGACCCCACCCATTTTCTCCCACCCCAGGGGCCTGACCCCAACTTTGAAACCCAATGGCCACATGCACAACTACAAACCACACCCTTTCATATGACACCATCAAAAGCTTTGTTCCCCCTTTAGTTAAGGAGGAGAAGCCCAGACAAGCTTTTCCGTCCCCACCCCAGGGGCCTGACCCAAACTTTGAAACCCACATGCACAACTACAAGCCACACCCTTTCATATGACACCATAAAAAGTTTTGTTCCCTCTTTAGTTAAAGAGAAGCCTGGACAAGGATGGATGGATGGACGGACGGACGGATGCCCGCATTTTTAAATGCGGGCGTATAAAAAAAATTATATTAGACAGTGTGATTCAAAATATAGGTATGGCTGTATCTATGGCATCAAGTTTTTGTTACTTAGAAAGTGTAAATAAATTTAAAAAACCATAGCGAAAAAAGAGGTAAAAATGAAAACACATGTAACTACATACATTTAAATTCAAAGGTTAGAAGCTTGTAACTATGTGTATTAAAGGGAGTCGGGGGATCTAAACTCTATCTGACATTTTATTATCCCCTCGTAACAATGTTGCAGGAGGAATATAATAATGGCGCTGTTCATGTATGGGCACATACATGCATGTCTCTCTAACAAAACTTTGTAGAAATTTCCAGAAGTCACAGTTTTTGCCTTATTAGGTTCAAACCTCATATATGGCTCTAGTATAAGGAGAGGAAGATCCCTATTGATTTGGGGTCAAAAGATCTAATGTTAAGGTTACTAAAGGTCATCACTGAAAAACCTTGTAGACATTCTAGAAGCCACAATTTTAGCTCTATTGTATTCATACTTCACAGCTTTAAAATGATGAGAGGAAGATCCCTATTGATTTTGTGGTTAAGGTCAATTTAGTACCATGGATTTTGCTGCCGTTTTAGGGGATGCCACATTTGGCATTGCCCTTGTTTATTTTGTTTTGTAGTGTTATAAATAACCATCTTTGATAAAAATTATGGAACATGACAGAAATGAAGGGACATTAATTAATTTATCCTTACTTCATTAAGCAAAGCTACAAATTCATATCACAAGATCACAAAAAAACCCAATACTTGACAGTATGATATTCTTTGACAATAATCTTTTTATATAAGCATTTTAAAGGTTTTTGTCAGAAAAAATTCATAAAAATAAATGTGAGATTTTCCCAACATTGTTCAACTGCCTCTGACTATGAATTAATGTTAGCACAACCAATTTGTAACATATATTTCAATGAAGTGATAAATTTCCTATCGAATGATATCAGTAACTCCTGAAGATCATAAACATGCAGCCAATGTATTCGATAACTGAAAGAAATTCATACTGTGTTTAATTAAAATGTGACATCATTTGATAGACACACAAAAAATTGTGCATACCACTAAATTTCTCGTACTATTATTCTCCCTTCATGTTCACATTATTTACGATAACGATTTTCTATTCAATTTTCAATATACTAATTTTTTTAATTTTTCATCCATTTCATTTTTCAGCATCCTCTGTATAATCCCATGCTTTCATGAATAAATTCACCCATACAATGCCGACATAAAATATTGGGTTTAAGTTCAGAGAATCATGAACTAAATGCTTCATAGATCAAACACTACAGCTAGTATTAACATTTTATCAATACATCCACCCACCCATTAATAAACGGAACAAACAGAATCAAATCATAGCAATGTTCCTCTCAATATTTCTCTTCCTAGGTTTCATACATACTTTGATCCATCTCTGCAACCGGTTCATCATCACTGGCTGTTGAGTCACTTCCTTCCTGGCTTCCCTTCTCATCCTCCTCGCTCTCTTCTTCCTTACTTTCTTTGTCATATTGTTTGTGAACATATTTTTCTAAAACCTGTATAAATACCGGTATTCATCCATGAACAAATACAAAACCTGTGAGACTAATTATTGGAAAAACTTGTGCTATCATTCTGATTATAAAGATTGAATACATGTATACATTATTTCCTTGTTTACCGTATATTCGCACTTATAAGTTGCTCCGTCTATAAGTCGGTTGGTACTTTTAGGGCTTGCAATTTTGGAATTTGTCACTGGCTCGCCTATAAATCAGTTCTAAATTTTCAATGTACAAAGGCATGTATTTGCTTATGGTTTCTTTTCAATGACTTTCAATAAATTGCTTGGGAGCCTTTCGCTCTAATTATCGTGTAGTATCACTTGTGTGTAATTTACAATACAGAAGAATTTAAATGACATATTCAATAGTAGGGCATTTAAATTGCTTTCAGTTGCGTATAGCTTCTTTTCTAAGAATATAGTAGCCGTTAAAACGGCAGCTTTTTTGGCAGTGAAAACGGCTGTTTACTTTCAAAAGGCATATTCCAACACAAGTCTTCGAACTCGCTGTTGCTGCCATCATCATTATCATCATCAAACAGCAATTTGATCTGTAGTTTTGACAAAAGAAATTTCATAAAAGATATCGTCCTCCTCAGCACCAGTGGACTCTGTGTTATGTTATTTAATCAATGGCTATCTCGTCACAGGTCATTAAACTTTCTCCATAAGGTTCTGTTTGCCTTTTGTTACGGCTCGTTAACTTTTCACTTCTACACAGGTAATCAGTTTGTAAATTGTAATGAATTGGATCAAATAAACAACGAAGCACCAATATATAACAGCTTTATGTATAGAAGCTGTTGGCCACGCAATATACATTTTATTGTCATAAAATCATCTTTAAAAGTACTTAACGACCGGGGAATATCGCATGCACTAAGTATGGGGTGTGAGGTCTACACTGTGCGTTCATCAATGGCAAAGTCTGACTTCAGATCAAGGTCGGATTTTTTCCTCTTGTGTAGTATCACGCCTATAGGTCAGTTGTGCATTTTGACTACAATATTTTTCTCCCAAAAATCTGACTTATAGGCGAGTATATACTGTACAGCTTAATACTACATCAGAAATTTTTCATCTACAGTTGACACTCGTTTCACTCAAACACCAGTAACTTTTCTGTTAACTCAAAATGATTTTTAAAGTCCAGATTCTAATTTCTTAATATAAATATAAATGTTCATCCTAACTAGAACTTGATGCTTAAAGTCCCTTAGAATTAAGTTAAAGAGAGTCAACTATATATAGTACAAGCCAAATTGCTGCCAATGTTTATCATTAGAGAAAACTAAAATACACAAAGAACACCACTAATCATAGACAAGTAAACTGGCAGATTTCTAATTTCCTCAACAAGGATTCAAACTGAGGTTTGACAGAAAGACTACAATGAAATCCAACATAAAACTATTGGCTGTTCAACCACTGAGATTCCAATATATAGTATGATTATGTGAATTGAGAGCAAAAATGGTGGACGAAGCTTACATCTTTGAGTCTCTGACGTCCCTCTTCACCACTGTGTTCTAGTTTTTTTAATAACTCAGGATCATCTTTGGCAGGATCTGTTCTGTCAACACTGTAACAACCAAAAATATGCAAAATTGTGATATACAAATTCCACAAATATCAGCCTGAAAATTATTGAGCAACATGCTATCTGCTATTCATATATAATAATTTTGATACCATTTTGTCTTTATCACATCATGATCATTTCACTTAAACTGTGAAAGCATATACCTGATTCACTGTATCCAAATTTGACCTATACAACAGTTCCTCCCAAAGCAGATATTTCTTTTACATGAGATAATTACAAAAGCACAGAGCAGTCATGACAATTTGCCTTAATTAAATGTAAAAGAAAAAAGGTCAAACCGAAGGCATGTTGCTGTAAAAACAAAGTTTATTTCAAGGAATGTTGCATTTCACTCTTTCCAAAAAAGGCATGTCAAAAGTGGTATCTGTAGCATGTTTGGGTAGAACGTTGATTACACAGGGCGTTAGTATTTACTGTCTCATCTGACAGAAGGAACACCAACAACTAACCAGTGCAATTTTAACTAGGTACCTCTTGGCTTCCAGACAAGCACACCACAGAGAGGTCTACACTGCCTCCAACAGGTATGTAAGATATAAGAAAGTGATATGTCAATCATGTCACCCTCTGAGCCAAAGACTAAGGATCAAAATCAAAATTATTCATAATTTATCATTAATTGAATTATCAATCTGATTAAAACCGAATCTTTATTCCACTTCTCTATTTGCCCTGTTGCCCATAAAGATCATGAGGGGTCATGTTCTGGTGTACTTTGAGATTTTCAGGCAATCTGTAGATCGACTGCAGATTCCTAAGAATGAAATTTACATCTCCAGCATGTGTGACCTACAAGGTAGTTTTTGAACAGTGTTTGTTACATATTGCGTCAACTGCACATGCCCAACTGAGTCATTGATTGGCTATGGGAAATAATGGTTTTGGGGAATGATTGGTTGGTTGGTTGGTTGATTGGTGTTTTACCTCGTTTTCAACAATATTTCAGTTATATCACGACATAGAAGCAGGAGGTTACCAACCTCTTAAATATAGTGGCACAACCCGGGAATCGAACCCGGATCGTCGGCGCCGCAAGCCAAGCGTTTAACCACTACACCAAATCCTGCCCGTTCGGAGACAGAAACGTCATCAGAGTTCATCAGAACATGACCTCTCATGGGGTTTTGTCAGATCTTTATCCGCAATGGGACAAATAGAGAAGCGGAATAAAGATTTGGCTTTAATCAGATTGTTGAATAAAGTAAAGTTACTGACAACCTGGCCATGTAGCTTATGCAGGAAACAGTTCCAAAAAGGAATAAAATACAAAATTGTTGGTACAAGCTGTTAAAATATCTAGTAGAAAAGGAAAATAGCTATGTTCCTAGTAAAGTTAAATACCTACCTCAAATCAACAATATTAGAAAGATGACCTCTGAATGTCACAAGGAGATCTTTTTGTCGTCTCTTTTGAAGTTGATCACCCACATCTGTAAACACCTCTCGTGCCAATTTATCAACCATTGTGGATCTGTACAGGAAATCAACTGAATACTTATTGTTTCAAACATTTTGACCACTGAAAATTACTACAGTCAAACCTCATTATCTTGAAGTCGGAGGGACCGTGGAAAATACTTCGAGATATCCGTAGTTTGAGATATCCAAATTTCGAGTTTAGATCACAAATCTTGCAGTTGTTAATGTACGCCGATTCATTTGACATTTGTGATTATTATAGTAGATGTATGAGACATACATGTATTTATCAATAAAATTAATATGCATGAAGATGTGCATATTGTATTGTTCCTAAATAATTAATCTAAATCTCATCATACCTTTTATATTTTATGAATATATAGAGAATATACTCCAAAACTGAAAACGTCATGTTTCCTTTTCAGTAACATCGTAATTTAAATCCAATACTGGATATAACTGTCTTATACTATACCTAAAACCCGAGGACGGGCTAGATAAAGACACAAGTCATAATTTGATTTAATTACTATTACTTTGCAAAAAAATACATAGACATATACACGGATTGGAAATAGTAATAATTAATGAACAGTGTAAAGAAATTTATTTAAACGCAGGTATGAAAAAGCATTAATTACAGTTAATGTTAATTATCTCATTTTGTGTCGAGTTTAATAAGCTATCATCATTTATTAATATTTGGTATAAATAACAGGGTACGCACGGACGCGATCGATTATGTAATTACTGCGGCTTTGTACACCAACACGGTCAATTGATCACACCACGCGAGCGACCTGTCATTTAGGGTAAACGCTGCGGGGAATATGTCAATAAGAAGCCACTTCCAGATAAACCGGGTAAATAAGAACTTCGGGACTTGAAAATGTATTCGAGATAAGCATGGTATTCTACATATCAGTGTTCGACACATCCGGGGTAAATTTAATCATAATATGAAGGATTTTTTCGGGACCGACGTTCGACTTCGAGATATCCCGGGTATTCGAGATATCAGTGTTCGAGATATCGAAGTTTGACTGTAGTTATTAAAATTTGTGTTGAGTTCACTTACCTATTTACATTAAATCCTACTAAATGATATTTTAATTATCTAAAACTTATAATCTTCTATATAAAAACCAAAATCAATGGTGTGACATTAAGCTATTCTTCATAGGTAAAACATTTGATACTAATGTAAAGGTTTTGTTGAAAGGAATACACATGTAAAAATTCTAAAGCTCTATCTTCAACCAGCAAAAGTTATGGCCAATTCAAAAGTTTAAGTAGATATGGTTCAAATATAAATAATCAAACCTATGAAACACATAAAATCAATGTAGCAATATGAAATAACTTGATAATTGACATTTCATACAACAATGTTGTTTATCTAACCACTAGAAAGAATGTAATGTTAATTTCATCTTATTCCAAGACTACTAAATGAAAAATAAATGTATTTCACTTTCACTTACCTAAGTCCAAGATTTTCCCTCAGATTGACTTTACCAATCACCTGTTTCACATCATGAAAGTCTGGAAAGGTTTTTGTTTTGTTGATGAAGGACTCAATCTTGCGATTTACCTCTGGAAACCTTGATCCTGTAAAACAAGTTCATGCATGTACTTATTTTAGTGGGATTCATATTTTAGCGCAATTAGCGCTGTCCAAAGTACGCTAATTCATGACTACGCTAATATAAAGTACATGAGATGATAGAATTAAATGGGCACTTCAGTTTCAACTCTATAGATATGTCTATCAAATAAGTATCAGGAACAAATTCATCATTTATTATGATAAAGCATAAAGAGGACACAAGTAACAATCAAAGATGTTTGCATTACCAGACACTGTTGATATGATTATCACAAAACCAATGCAAGAATTATAAGAATGTGGTTTGAAGTTTAGGAATTAATCCCCCACTATGCATATCACTTCTACAATACCGTCTATTACGTAATTATAGGCAAAGAGCGGTCAGCGATACAAGTAATTTATCTCATATCAACTTATGAAAACAATGGCTTCGTCCGTAAAACATAAGAATGCATTTTGTTTTCTATGTCTTTCTTTAAAAAAAATTATTACTTATCATTATAACTAGATGTTGTGCTTTCAATGATATGGTAGGTTATTGGATAAACATGAATGAAATGAGGTTGTATTTGATTCACTGCATATACTGTGAGTAAGGTAATTGACCCTTCGCTTGTCATCCAAGCCAATCAACGGTTTAACAACTCCAGGTACATGTGTTACATTTAAGTTTTATAATTCAAAGAATTTTAAAACTATCTATAACAATTAGATAGTTTTAAAATTCTTTGAATTATAAAACTTAAATGTAACAGGTCATAGTAAATGAATTGTAATTCATTCATAATTTTCCTTTCTTATTTTACGTTTTCATTTAAGTTGGAGAGTATGTGAGTGAGGAAGCGTATCTATTTCCTCTTTTATCATCTAATTTATTTCTTTTCAAATAATTTCATTAAGTTTTACATCGGTATAAAGCTCAGGTATTTCTTAACCATTTGCTATGTCAATTAAGATTTCACAGTTTTGACATCTTTTACACAAATAGTTATTGTAGCTAGTTTTTGACTCTATTGATATAAATTCTTTACTGCATTAGTTTGACACTTCTATAGTCCTTGTAGATAAAGTTATTTATTCTGTTTTGACTGCTATTAATTCATTTCTTTGTTACACAACTTCTCACGGAAATACTGTAATTGATTTTATCACCTACACTCTTTGGAGCAAATAGTGTCATACTTCAAAGGGAATCGGCCATGTTAATTAATCTTAAGTTTTGTAACGAACAACCTGAATGGTCAAGACCTCAAGTCCGAAAGTTTGCTGGACAGATTGTGACTTCAACAAATTCACTCTCTGTCCAGCTTTGCTTAAATAAAGATCAGTTTTATTTGATATCGAACTTGATTTCTTCCAATCAGGTAAGTTCAATTATAGTTTTAGTTGTTTCTCTTTTTAAAATTTTTCTAAGTAATATTGTAACTTTGTTAACGTGCAAGTTAATGTATAATTTTACTGACTTAGCTATTAGAATTTAGGTTACATTAATTCTCATTTCTTGTTCTTATCTTTTAGTTTGTTGTATTATTGAATATTAATTTTCGTAATTCCTATTTGCACTGATGTTGTTTTTAATTCATTTTGTTTTTGCAGGAAATGTTTTAAGTTGTTTAACTTTCATTCTAGAATCTTAAAATTATTTCAGTATTATCTTATTCTCTTTTATTAATGTAACATTCTCTTTTAATCGAAACATATAATATGCTATCTTTGTAAGCAGTGTATTTTCTTTATTCAAATTTCCCGCGTATTCGGAACTCTTTAGTCTTTGGAAGTAGAAAAGTAATTTGTTTACAATGGTACGCGGACATCTCGGACCCCGGACTTCTCGGACCCCGGACAACTCGGCCCGTTTACCGGACAACTCGGCCCCTTTTTAAAGTCGATGTTATGATATGAATTTATAGTTTCTTATCTTTAATAACAAGGGAAAAACATATGATAATGTCCATTTGTACTCCTATGTGATAGAAGTTAAAAGTTCAACGACATATTCATAAATTATTTGACTTCGAAAATTTTTGGACGGGCCGAGATGTCCGATGAAAAGAACTTTTAATATCTTACTTTTTGAATGAATAAATTGAATATTATTATCATGTTTAGATATAAATATTCAATATTAATCATATCTGTGACCGTATATTGTATATATGGATCTAAAATTGATTTATACTCTTGGAATTTATACAATAAATAATTTGGACTTAGTCAATTTTCAACCGGGCCGAGATGTCCGTTCAGAATTTAACAAAATACAATCAATAATTTGTAACTCAGACCCAAGGAACTCATAGACCTCGCTTTCACACTCGACACAGACTACCTATAGGCAGCACTCTACCCCACCAGTTCTTCAGGCAAGATATCAACGTCGACAACCAGCGGCACTTGATATTCGCAACAGACAGACAGCTTCAACGCAAGGCACAGAGAGAGAAATTGCAGTGTGTGATGACGTATATTGAGAACACCTGGATAAACAACGAGATGTGGCCCGTAGACTCCTGGAGCATTTTTGGACGCAGCTCCATCTACGAACCCAGTGCATAGAAAGTGACTAGTGTATATTTGTGTTTTTATATTGACTGTGCTTGTGCTTGTTTTATATTTTTAAGAAATAATCATATCATTATATAGTAGTGCTTTGTTTGATTAAATTCATATAAATTTTAAAGTTGAATGTGCATTTTCAAAATGAACAATAGTTCTTCATAAATGATGTTTCAACTTGACATTTTATATCATTCATTTACATGATGTAGATTTACAATACATGTATTGTTATTAATAAATCTAGAAGTCCATTTTATACTTTTTATTGTTTTTCATAGGTATATCACAAAACAATACATGTAACAGTAAAGTTTAGACCTTTATTTTCAAAACGGGCCGAGATGTCCGTAAAGGGGCCGAGATGTCCGTTAACGAGCCGAGATGTCTGGGTCCGAGTTGTCCGGGGTCCGAGTTGTCCGTAGCTACACCGGTACATTCTATTTATATGTACACTGCATTATATTGTGTTTATATCTTCGTATGTTGAAAATTAACTCTCTGTCCAGCTTTGCTTAAATAAAGATCAGTTTTATTTGATATCGAACTTGATTTCTTCCAATCAGAGTACCTGTGGAAACGAGTGCATCGTATCAGACACAGCGCTGATTTCCCCAAGTTCCAAGACACATAAGGATATAAATAGCTGGTGTGAAACATGTACTCGTTAATGATGTCCAATGGCAAACGTGTCATACCAGCCGATTCGATAGTCGCACGTCTGGCATATATTTCAATTCCTCGTAAGTAAGATACTTAAACGCACTATTTTTACCCAAAAACTGTTTTGAATGCGCTGTTTTAATGGATAAATTGCGCTAATCGAACATGACAAATGCGCTAATTCATGACGCTAAAATATTGCCGACCCCTCTTTCGAGCATTTTGCGCTAAAATTTGATTGCGCTAATACATGTACACGTACAGTATATTCACAATGTATGAAATATAGGACTGGAGGTATAAAAAATTTGTGATAAAATGACTTAAAATGACTTTACAATATTTACAAACTTGTTCTACATGTAGGTAAACTTGCATACCTGAGTATCTGAACTTCTGCTCTGTTGGTCTCCCTGTCGATGAACTTCTCCCCTTCAATTCACATAATTTATTCCAGACTTTGACAAACTTTCTTTGATAACGGTCCTCTAGTATATAGGCAGATTCATCATCATCCATTTCATCAAGGCTTACCTCCCTTTGTTTCAGCTCTTCAATTTTATCTTTAATATCCTGTCATGTTCAAAAACAAAGCAAAATCTGTTCACTACATTAAGTACCGGTATAGTGCTTCTCTGCAATTACCCGCGATACATGTATATATTGAGACATTTTAACTACCGGTACTTTAAAAATATTCTAACTTGTCCAAATTAGACAAATGGAGTTTGTGTCAGTCAAAATCTTTGGGTGAATGTGTGTACTGTGTGAAGTCTGGTACTTAGCTAAATCAGATTGTGGATCTTGATAACTGGGCATTAACACTGGATTAATCAGCATCTTCCATGAAGTACAATATTTACTGATTGTTTTACACAATATTTATTCCATGCTTTAAAACATGCAATCTTCACAGGAGCTACATGCATGCAAACTCTGTATTTCAACCAACCGTTGAAAATTTTTTCTATAAATATTTAAGTAATTAAATAGAAAAATTCAAATTCTTACCCGGGCTTAATTTTGAGTAATTGTGAACATAAATTTGAAAGCGTACACATTCTTTAAAAGACGAATGTATGAGGAAAAGAAATGAAAAATCAAGTTTTTGATCAAGATAAAAGGACAAAAGCAGTGTAAATGACACATGTGGATATGCCAGTGGCCCATGAACTTATTTGCTATGGGCAATTTACATTCATCTTAACATGTATAACAGAGCTAACATTCCATCAATGTACATACATTTTCTAAAAGCCTGACAAAACCCTGTCTGGTGACAACAAGGAAGGCAAACTTGTTGTAGTAAGTCAGATTCGCAAGTAACACCTACTTACCTCTAACAGCTTTTCTAATCTCTGTATTTGACTCTTAGATCCTCTCTGTTGTGGTTTTATCTGTTTTCTTTGGTCTGATACACCAGACACATAATCTGATTGGCTAGGCACAGAATCTGATGTACTGTGTGTAGTGTCTGATGTAGCAGGTACAGCATCTGATGTACTGAGTTCAGTATCTGGTGTACCAGGCGAAGCATCAGATGCCCGTCTTGCCACGTCATTCACCTTTTCTTTCTTCTGATTTAAAACAGTTTCTTCCACATTTTTTCCTGAACATTTATTCCTATCAACTGAATTTTGTGGTTCTTCATCTGAACACATAGATTCCTCTTTGGCTGCTTCATCTGCAGCTCTTTCACTTGTAAACATATCTTCATTAGAAGTATCATCATCTTTAGTTGAATCTTCATTAGTAGTGTCTTTGTCTAGTGTTGTATTTTCATTAGTAATATCTTCATCCTTAGTTGTATCTTCATTAGTAGTGTCTTTGTCTAGTGTTGTATTTTCATTAGTAATATCTTCATCTTTCGTTGTATCTTCATTAGTAGTGTCTTTGTCTAGTGTTGTATTTTCATGAATAATATCTTCATCTTTGGTTATATCTTCTAAGGCTGAATCTTCTGTAGTTGTGTCTTTTGTGGATGTCATTTCTTCTGTATCTCCTGTAGTTACATTGTCTGAGTATGTATCTTCTGAACATATATCTTCACTTCCTGCATCTATACCAGTATCTTCTGTAGTGTTATCTTCCAGATCTACATTCACTTTTTCTATATTTGTGTTCTTTGTAGCATCTTCATCAGCCATTTTTTCAGTTACTGTTTTCGATGTGGTTGTATAGACAGTGGCTGTATTTTTTGAAACCACAAAATCTGTAGTCAAATCTTCAGTAGTCATATCCTTAGCATTTTTAATTTCTCTTCCTTGCTGAGTAGCATCCTCTTTAGTTGTTTCTATGACCACATTATCTTCAGCTAGTTCTGCAGTTGCGATCTCATTTTCAAGAACAGTTGTATTTTCTGCTGCTAAATTTGCTGTGTCTGTTTTCTCCTGACTTGTATCATCAATATTTGTTAGTTGACTGGCTGCATTTTCTGAATTTACAATTTCCTTTGCACTTGAAGAGCTAAAAGTCTTTGCAATTTCATATTTACTTAACTGCTGTTTTGACAGATCTAAATCTGAAGTTGATATTTTGTTGTGCCTTTGTACATTTTCCTCCACATTCTTTGTATTTTTTTGAGCTACTACCTTCATATTCTCATTATTAAAAGAAAATTCTTGATCAATATCTTGATCTATTGTTAATTCAGATGAAGCCATTAAATTTGTTTCTTTTTTGTCAGAATATGGTTTTTCTTTGTTGTCTATGATATCTACACAACTATCAATTTTCTGGGACTTTGTCTTCCCATATATAAACTTAGGTCCTATATTTTTCAGTTTGTTCACAACACTACCAAGGTTTGAAAACACCTTTGGTTTCACTGAATCGTCTTTCTCAGCATCTACTGTTGTTGAGTCTGCATCATCTGGTATCACATCACCTTTTTCTTTTATTTTCACAGAGGAATCTCCAAAGCCCTGACTATATGAACCTTCCTCTTGTATCTCTGGAGACATGACAAATGTCTTCTCACATGGGTCTCCTATCATCTCTATTTGCACTGCCTCAGACCCTACCAATTCCATTCCCTGAGAGTCTGGTGAACACATGGGTTGGTCAAGACTGCTTTCCCTCGTTTTTTCCAATTTCGCATTACATTTTTCCTTTCCACTCTTGGTTGCAACTATGGTACTTTCACTATCACAAATCTCTACACTACTTGTAGTAGAAAGACTATCTAAATCAATTATATCACACGAGTCTAAATCTGATTCTAGATTATCATCACGTGATTGACTATAACTTGACCGGACAGATATTGGACTCTTTACTGTGACAGACATATCTGGTTCACTACAACTTATTTCAAACACGGTAGACGAAGAATTTAAAGTTTTAACATGATATGATGATTGAACTGATTGAACTTTGTCAACTTCAGCATTTTCACTGTTTGATGTCTGATGATTATACTCTATTAAAAATTCTACCTCTTCAGAATTTGTATTACTGACACTTTCCTGGGAGCTTACACCCGATGTCATGCATTCATCCTCATTTTCGTCACTTGAACTTCTACTTGAACAAGCAGCAGCAAAATTCTGAAACTGTTCATGGTAAGATCCTGTTTTTATCTTGAGACCCACTGGACTTTTTTCTTCCTTTGTCCCTGAATTACTCAGGGTTTCATTTTTAGAACCGTCACTTTGTGTCTCACTTTCTTCTCCATTTTGTTTTTTTATCTCTTCTAAAAAATCCCTGATGTGAACATATCGATTTCTTTCATCTGTGCTGATTTTTGCTTGTGTTACTTGTATCAAGTCCTTAAATTCTGGAGACATAGAAAACTTGATGCTACATTCTGTAATTCTTTTCTTAAGTAATTTCACAATCTTGTCCTTTAATTTGTCTTTGCAGAATTCAATAAACTGGAAAGAAACAAAATGCTCAGGTAATTCTAAAATTATTCTTTCTAAGTTGATTTCTTTTTTTTAATTTCAATTTTGACGTTACTAACACTGAGTACACATCTGTCATTTAACGTAAAGTTAATAAATCTGTTTAAGCAAGGAAATTATAGGAAGCAATTTCTTCATCTATGCTTTATCTTTAACTTAGATATCATGTGGTACACCACATTTAACTTAATGAGATCCTATAGGTAAACTAAGAAAATCAAGCATTTTTTACTTTTTTACCTCAGTTAAAGAGTCTTCCATATTACTCTGAACCAGCCAGAAATCTAGAAAAAAGATGTATGTGAATGAAAATACCTGTATTTGCAGCTAGTTTTGGGATATAGATGAATGTCTCTATTACATACATGTACCAGCTACATGTATATTTGAAATGTAGGCCAAGTTACAAACTTATCAACTTTGACCATTTGAAAGGATTCTATTATTATAATATTTGGAATGTACATGTAGGTCAAGGTTACAAATTTATCAACTTTGACCACTTGAAAGGATATCATTATTATCACATTTAATAATATATCTGATACTCATTATATCTAAATTCCTTCACTACGGAATACCTGAAGAATTCTCTAAGTTTAGCTTAACTGTATGTAGAAAGTGATAAGTATGTCATTAAATGTAAAGAACTGGTCAAAATGTTTTGTCAAGCAGTTGACTATTTTATAGGGAAAATGTTTTCTAATGAGAAATTACAAGAAAATAGTGGAAAATAATTATGTAACAAGGAGATCCTACATGAACCCTTACAGCTGATACAGAGTTTAACAAAAGTCCCGGTCCAGCCGGTCATCAAGTCAGGATTTTACAAGGACCGACAGAAATCCGCATTTTGCCGGTCCAAATGTCCGACACACATTTCTGCACTGTTTATTTTCACACTGAAGGAAGTCTCTTTCTTCCCAAGTCAAAAACATGTCGATAATGCCCATTGGATAAAATCTATTTTTGTTGGCGAATCAAATTCTTTGAAACTGCTGTCACTTGTTAATGCATTGAGTAATAAGTCAAGAATACTGATTGTGTACAATATTTCTGTTGGCCAGTCAGAATCTTTTGACCAAGTCAGGTGCGCTGACCCAGATTAGGAAGTTACGTGTACACAACAACAACAATGGCCGCGTCCTGGCCGATCAGATATTCATCAACCGCTATCCCTGGCCAGAAAAGAAAGCGTTCAGAGGAGGGAAGAGGTGATTTAAAAAAAAAAAAAAAAAAAAGAAATTATGAGGCACAAAGGAAGGAAAGGAGTTTTAACCAGCTATGGAAAGTGGGGAGGGGATGGTTGCAAAAAAAGATTCGGTCCACCAAAAAATGATTCCGACCGGCAAAAATTGATGTTTTGCCGGTCCGAATAACCACCAGATCACAGAAACTCTGTGACAATGATATTTCTAATAACTGTCTGATGAAATGATCTGATAAAGGCAACATGGTTCCACTTTCACAGTCATATTTTCTAGGAAACACTACAATGTACATGACAATCCCATTCAATGCTTCAGCACAAAGTTAATATTGCTAAGTTAATGAAATGTCTAAAATACACATAAAAACTGATGAAACAGGGTAAACTTAAAGCAAAATCAGCCTGCACTAAAGGGTCCACAGAATTATCAGTGTGATGGTAATTAATTACAAATGTACCAAAGAGCTGAGTCCATTAGAATGACACTAAGTTTTATAACAATATTTTCTGAATATTTTCCCTAACCTGCTAGTAATGTAAATAAAGTATATATCTTTACTTCACACACATTCATACCGG
This sequence comes from Pteria penguin, assembly GCA_035048485.1. Classification (NCBI taxonomy): domain Eukaryota; kingdom Metazoa; phylum Mollusca; class Bivalvia; order Pterioida; family Pteriidae; genus Pteria; species Pteria penguin. Next base: position 29,818,834 of record CM068586.1, read on the forward strand.
TACAACCATTTAGACTGTGATAGTACATTAGTATTAATAATATGATGTCTCAATTACGCAATTACATGTACAATGATATTGATAAAATATCAATCATTCATTATACATGTATATTTCAGTAACTTGTATTTCAAGATTTCAGTATCAAGTCACAGTCAATTAATATAGCCTGTGCTGTTCTCGCCATTTAATGTCTTATTCTGGTGAATACCATCAATCCAGTTGTCCGTACTGTATACTAAATGGTTGAATAGGGTTTGTAATTCTCCCCAAGCACTTCTATGCATGTAAGACTTTTAAAATAGCAACATGTCAAGGAAGGACTAATTATTACAACTATTACACTACAATATTCTGATCTTTCCCAAACTTGTTAGTATGACATTCTTGGTTGTCAAGAGAGGGTTACAATACTTTTCCATCTAATCCTTCAGTGAAAGCCAAACACAACTCAATTTAAGTGACTTTTGCACCTTCCCTAACATCAAAATATGCATTGCATTCATCTGACTCATTTCAATATTAAAATGATTTTGACTTGCCATTTCCAACAAAGAAACTTCTAAATGATTCAACCATTTTATGGGGACCAAATTGGTTACTTAATCAATGCGTCAATAGACTTTGAACGTTCTCATCTGGAAAATGTAGTAACTAGTAAAACTTATTTTAGCAAATTACTTCGACATTTTGACCAAAATGTATGGTAAATAAAACATATACTATATTATACATTTACCTCTATATTTGGCAAAGAGTGTATTTTGCTGATGATTTACTACAGCTGATTTTAATCATCAATTAAAAGTTTTTGAACACTGATTGATTATCACTGGCAAAACTTGGAGGTTAAATCCAGCATACAATATACATGTAGGTTTAACTACCAGTAGTAAAAATTAAACATGACCAAAGACCAAATCTCCGACATCAATTTGGACAGCAGGTGGTTGGTATAGGTCAGTACATATATACAAGCCTATATGATATAAACATGAAATCAAAATCGAGGTTCCATCACTTTTTCTTACTATCTAATACTAGAACAATGAGCTTGCAACCAATATTTCCATAAATGTAAAATCAACCTTTCTTTCTAATAATCCCATAATTTTTAGTAATAAGCTATGTAACATCCTACATATATGCAGCCAGATTATAAGAATTCAAAACTGTAAAGATGGTGACTTTACATATGTGGTATCATAATTCATACTAAAAAATTACTGAGTATGGACATAACAGAGATTACCTTGGAGAATAATGATTAATTATTGTTTACATCACTCCACAATTTAATTACTGTAATACGGTAAGTGTAACTGTACATGTACAGTGCCAGCCACTTAAATGAATATCGCATTATTGAATATTTCGTTTTATTGAATGAAATGCTGAAATCCAAAACCATTTTCTATCAAATCTATTGAAAATCCGCCACATATTACACTAGAATAAAGAAGCGACTTCGTTTATTTGAATAGCCCAATTACCTCACCAAGCATACCTTTGTCAAAATTTGACTGTATCGTACCTGAGGTCGTGTTGCTTACTACGGTGCAGGCGACTTATCTATAAGATATAAATGGCTTCACACCTGTCCAGGTGAAAGTTGTTGAGCAGATTACATGTTAACTGTGTAATAGGCCGTGGCGGTAGGGATGAAAGGATTAATTAATTACAAATTACGGAAGCCAGGCCATACGAAAGATTATCAGAGAAATCAACAAGATGACACTATCAGTCAACGGCACTGCGCGAAGACTGCCCCTAATAGATGCCGTCCACCTACTCAGTAAAGCCTGGCGCAGCGTCAAGTGCTTCTGCAAGGCTGGCTTTGCCTCGTCAGACGATGACGCAGCCGATCCTGACGACGTCCGGCTGCCAGAGGATGTTGATAGCTTTCATCACAAATGATGGCAACTGGAAAGCACAGCTCTCCGGATTGGCGAGAAAATCTGCATAAGTTTTCCCCGAAGACGTAATCCGACTGTTCAACGCCAGTGACGAGGAGGAGGCTGAAGAAATGGCACAAATAATGTACAGTGTACGTACAGATGCAATGGCAACAATTCGACGATTTATTGAGAAAACTTAAAGCAACAACTTCTGCGTGCTTTACATGATGGAAAATTTAAATTTCACTCGTTTGAACGTGCCTTTTAATTTTCTATTGTTAAAATAAATTGTTGAACCTGTCTTATATCTTTGATTACCCTGGTTACACGAATGAGATACAATTACATGTATTTCAATAGACAGCAGTTTTATATTTACGGTCAGTTGAGCAGGTGTAATGTAGCTATTTTAAGAATAACATTAGGTCACTGTACTTAAAAAGACAGTTGTAAAATTATTGAAAATGTGGTTTGTTGACTTAAATGTAGCTCAAACAAACAAACAAGAGGCCCAAGTGGGCCTATATCGCTCACCTGAGTACCTAGATGATCAGTCATGCATGAAGGAAGAATTCATTTATTTTTGCATTAATGTGACTAAGTCAACACAGATGTTGAAAATATGTCAAATTTTATTTCAGGCTAGAATAAAAAACAACACTTTTTTGCACATCCATTCAGGTGATTTTGATATTAAGCATTTCCTTTGTCTCTGCAAGAAGTCATTCAGGGCAACAAGTTAGTCATTTTCTTTAGGTGGGGCCTTTTGTTGACTGATTTCAAGTCTGGGTCATGAACAACAATTGTTTCAAATATTGTCCAGATCTAACTTAAAATTGCCTAATTTCATATGTTGAGTGTTGAGAAACATCTAAAAACTTATTTAGATGTGTAAAGAAATGAAAAAAAAAATTTCTCCATATTTCAATTACCAAGTGGTATATGTACCATTGTGAGAACTGCTTTTTAGACATGGTGGCATTATCTGTTAACCAATTTGGATAAAAATTTACCAAATTGATAGAGGACCTTTAGTACTTCATGTATTCCTTGTTTCATTAAAATCTTTCATGTGGTATAACAGCAGAAGTGAAAAATGTGATTCAATTGTTCCTATACACCCTCATTTGGAAGTCTTAAAAAATTCATAGAAAATCCAAAAATTGAGATATTGACAAAATTCTTTCAAAGTAACAATCCTTACCATAATTATGATCACAATAGTCCATAAGAAATCATCATTATCAGTTAACTAGGAAATATGACACTTTTTTTTCTGCATTGAATCACCAAGTTCAAAGAAATGTCGAAAAAAAATTCTAAAATTTGATTTTGGAAGGGAACCAAAATGACAATATGTCTTCACTCATCCCTCTAGATCATTTCAATGCATTCTGTTTGTCTCTGTATACAGCCCGTATGAAAAAGAATATTGTTAAAGGAGGGAACTCTTTTGTGACCTACTTTTGACTATGGTGGTGCCACCTGTAAAGAGGTCTGGACGAAAACAACAGAATTTGAAGAGGATCATAAGTGACTTATTTCTATCAAGATTTATTAAAATCCTTCAAACAGTTTTGTAGAAAAAGTTGAAAATGTGAAAAATAGCCACGTTTTTTTTTGGAAGTCTTAAACGTAAAATTCCTAATTTCATATGTTGAGTGTTGAGAAACATCTAAAAACTTATTTAGATGTGTAAAAAAAAAAAAAATTTTTTTGACCACAGCTGGATTTGATCCGCTACTCTCTATATTTCAATTACCAAGTGGTATATGTACCATTGTGAGACCTACTTTTTAGACATGGTGGCATTATCTGTTAACCAATTTGGATGAAATTTACCACATTGATAGTGGACTTTTAGTACTTCATATATTCCATGTTTCATTAAAATCTTTCATGTGGTTTCGTAGAAAAAGTTGAAAATGTGAAAAATGGCCAACCCCCCCTTTTTCTTGGAAGTCTTAAAAAATTCATAAAAAATCCAAAAATTGAGATAATGACAAAATTCTTTCACAATGATATTCCTTACCACAATTATGATCAAAATAGTCATTAAGAAATCATCAATATCAATTAACTGAAAAACATGACACTTTTCTTCATTGAAATGACTAAGTCCAGAAACATGTCAAAAAAGCGTAAATTTCTATTTGACGGATCTTAACCCCGAACACAATTTTTGATAACCCATCTTTATAGATTGTTGAAATGCAATTAGTTTCCCCATTTATGTACTGGTTCTGGAGAGGGAAGATGTTTGAAGAGGGGTACCCTTTTGGGCACTTTTGGTCCCACCCTGGATCCACCCCTGAGGGAATCTGGATCCCGAACACAATTTTAGTAGGGGACCTTGAGTACATCATTTACACAAAGTTTGATCCAAATCTGCATTGTAGTTCCAAACAGTTTTGTAGAAAAAGTTGAAAATGTGAAAAATGCCCCCCCCCCCCTTTTTTTTCTTGGAAGTCTTAAACGTAAAATTCCTAATTTCATATGTTGAGTGTTTAGAAACATCTAAAAACTTATTTAGATGTGTAAAAAAAAAAAAAAAAATTTTTTTGACCACAGCTGGATTTGATCCGCTACTCTCCATATTTCAATTACCAAGTATTATATGTACCATTGTGAGACCTACTTTTTAGACATGGTGGCATTATCTGTTAACCAATTTGGATGAAATTTACCACATTGATAGAGGACTTTTAGTAATTCATGTAAACCATGTTTCATTAAAATCTTTCATGTGGTTTCGTAGAAAAAGTTGAAAATGTGAAAAATGGCCAACCCCCCCTTTTTCTTGGAAGTCTTAAAAAATTCATAAAAAATCCAAAAATTGAGATAATGACAAAATTCTTTCACAATAATATTCCTTACCACAATTATGATCAAAATAGTCATTAAGAAATCATCAATATCAATTAACTGAAAAACATGACACTTTTCTTCATTGAAATGACTAAGTCCAGAAATACGTCAAAAAAGCGTAAATTTCTATTTGACGGATCTTAACCCCGAACACAATTTTTAATAACCCATCTTTATAGATTGTTGAAATGCAATTAGTTTCCCCATTTATGTACTGGTTCTGGAGAAGAAGATGTTTGAAGAGGGGTACCCTTTTGGGCACTTTTGGTCCCGCCCTGGATCCACCCCTGAGGGAATCTGGATCCCGAACACAATTTTAGTAGAGGACCTTGAGTACATCATTTACACAAAGTTTGATCCAAATCTGCAATGTTGTTCCAGAGAAGAAGTCGAAAATGTGAAAAAGTTAACGACGGACGACGACGACAACGCCGACGACGACGACGGACGGCGCACTGTGACTATAGCTCACTTGAGCCTTTGGCTCAGGTGAGCTAAAAAGGGATTTCTGAGAGGTAACTCTAGTGTATCTATATATAGATACATGTACACAGATTCCAATACAGATAGCGCGAAAGTGATACACCTATGGAATTCTTTAACAAACTGTCGATCTTCTGGTCTTTGAAACTGATTTCGTTCATCATTCCATTTCATAATTTCCACGAGAATCAATGAATTTCATGCAGTTGTCACAGCTAATTAATCAATGTTTACCACACAACTTTACTCATCATTTTACACTTTACAACATGTTACCAGTCTATACTATTCATGTGAAACCAAAAGAAATAGCAAAAAGATGCTTCTTTATAAATTTTCATCCTCTTGGTCTTTATCAAATGAAGATACGGAAATATATAAAAGTCATAAGTGAAATCTATTCCAATCATATAATGATATAAAACAAACATATGAACATATAAAAATATGAGTTTATGTTGTGGTTGTAATAACACTTCTTAAGTTCTTACAGCCTGGGACTTAATTGAAGCTATAAATATTATCTTAACTGGGTTAAAATCAGCATCCAATTCTGACAGTTTAATTAGGGAATATTTCCCAAGTCTAACCATAGTTTGAGATTAACACACCCTTTTCTTTCCCAAACTAGGTAACAATGATCCAAATATGAAAACTCAGTACGAAAAGGTATCAGCAAGAAAGATTGAAGATCCCGCTGAAGACCTGAATGGGGCAGTCATGTACATGTAGCCCAAATCTGATAACTGAGAAAGTCAAAATAGCAACCAGTACATTGTAGCGAGTAGTAGTGTAGTCTGCAAGGGTTAAACCCCCTTGATGTAGTGACATTGTAGTCTCTCTTTGGCATTCTTCCCATAAAAATAAAGAAGTTTGACTGTATTCTTTAATATAAAATCGTCTGCTAAAACAGCCGTTTTTGTCTATTTTGATGATTGTGGGCCGGCTATCCTTTGATATAAGTTTGGGAAAGTTGCATGCGTTTCTGCGGTACAGTTAGGCCACACCCCCGGGATTTTACACCAATGATAAAATTAGGATTATATTCACTGCGGAGAGAGCATGTGTCATCTCGCTGACCCATTTTGATAGATTTATGTAAGCGTAGTATCTTCGGGACTTTCGCTGAATTACGTTACAGTAGAGGAAAATTATGTTGAAATACTTTCTGGGGATGGGTGTAACCTTCCTATTTTAAAATATTTGACGTGCTTTCTTCATAAGCAAAATTATTATTCGCTTGCCGAAATGGCTTTTGGTTAATCATAGCCAATCGGAACATCATCGCCAATTTTAAAAATAGATCTTATTTGCGTACGGAAATGGAAGAGTTGTTACAATTGAATGATAGTGTGATGCAAGTCCTACTAAACACTCAGAATACACAATGCTACGCAAAGAAGGACCAACATAACCAATTACATTCTACAATTGTTACTTCTGGCAAGACGATAAACCTTAATTATTGTTTATAAATTAAAACTTGAGAATAAGTTAACAGATTACTAACCAGTACGGCCACACCACTACCAAAAGTTTAACCAGTAAAGGGATGTTTACCCCAGCAAACAGCCAGTTGCTTGTAGATTGGTTATGTTTTGTTGATTGATTGATGTTTGTTTAACGTCACACCACGAATATTTCACGTATATGATGATGGCATGTTTTGTTGTTAAAAATAGATAGTGGATTGATAGATTAATTATTGTTTCACGTCACTCCACGATTATTTCACATATATGGTGACGGTATCTGCCTGATGCATTGCATAGATATTTATACCTTTGTAACGAACCCTTCCGAAGAAGTAGTGGATCTTTAACGTGCCACGCCTACCGTGACACTGGACCTCGGTTTCTACTGTCCTATCTGAAAGACAGGTCACCAATATGCCCAAGCGGGAGTCGAACCCGGGACCTTTCAGTCACCTCCAGTGGCTTAGCTACCATTACGCCAAATACGCATGTGCTTACACATCATTTTGTGGAAAATATAGTGTCTCATGAAAAAGAGAGGTGGTCGTTTTCCTTTCCTGATTGATAGTTCTGTTGTAATTCCTTTGATAAAATTTAAGAATGACAACTTTATCCTTCTTTAAAACGCTAAAATCCATTAGCTTCTGCCCGGGTTGGCCCCCTGGGCTCCCACCAAGACTTCGCCCTGGACCCACTGACGGCTTCAAGGCAGTCCACAAACCCCCCTGCCTGGTGCGTACACATCATTTGCACTCCGGCTACGCCCCTGACCTCATCCACTGAGCCCACCGACTTAAAACAAATAGCAGATGATATGGCTAGTAATTCTAAAAGTTCATTTCCATACTAATTGCAGGCTAATCCGTACGTCTAATAAGCTCATCATTGTCTTGTGTACTAAATGTTAGCTGAAAAGGAAGTGATATTGGAGATTTATACGTCTATGGTCGATCACCATGGTCTTTATATGTCTGCTAATTAACAGTCACATAGGCTAGCTGTACAATACAAATTTTAAAACGTTATTCTGTTTTTGAAGTTTTTTGCAGTTTTATCAAATATCCCATTCCGGCCCACACTTTGGTGCTTGTACCAAAATGTTTCTTGTTTACATTAAATATGGGATTAAACTCTACTGATAGTCATTTTCGAATTTCCTCTGTTATACCTATTGTAACAAAAAAACCCACTGTAATTCTATTGAATTCCAGGTATCAATTCCACAAATTAACTTTATCGATAGTTTGAATTTATAAAAAAAAAAAAACATCCGAGTTCCCTACTTTCCCCGTACTGTAACAGATCTGTTCTCTTTCTCCGAAATGAAATTGAAATTGAACTGAGCGTTCCGTCGGATGGGTCGTTTCGCCCTTATGACAGTTCGCTCTTGGGTGGTTTCGCCCTGATTCGTCCTTATACTTGAATTTTTTCCCTGTATGTGGATCGTTTCGCCCTCTCTTGAATGAATGAATTAATGAACATAGTGTGACTAACAGGAGCCAGTTGTTCTAAACTTTAACCACTGGCTAAGATAAGATTTGTACATAAAAATCTAAAAATGATATTTTAAAACCATTATTCCACTGACAACTGGAACACACTCCTAGACTCCACTGGGATGACAGAGTTACGGGACCACTACATGTAACTGGGGATGATCCGCAGGCTATCGGTGTTGATTCGGCAGCGCAAGTTGTCTAAGATCTCTCGAATCTTGAAACCATTATTCCACTAACAACTGGAACACACTCGTATGCTCCACTGGGGTGACAGAGTTACGGAACCACTACATGTAACTGGGGATGGTCCACAGGCTATCGGTGTTGGCTCGGCTGAGCAAGTTATCTAAGATCTCTCGAATCTGGACTGCTGAGGGAATGGTAGGGCCATTAACTGCTGTAGGTATCGATGAAGGGCGTCATTCTCTCTGTATGTGTCTTCAGATCAGATGGCTTGAGTAGAGTGGAACATTCATCCTTTGTGTTGATGCCTGGGTAGGCAATTCTAAGTGCCTGCCAGGGTCTCGTTTCAGGTCAGTATTAAAGTATAATAAGTATGAAGTATAACGCTCAACTTTTGAGCACACTTCGTATTGGAAGAAGAAGAAGAAGAGGTCGGCCACGAAACCATCAACGCTGAAATCGCTAAGTGGTGTCGAAAGATGCTGCAGGACCTGAAAATAGAATTTGAAAAATTGTCAAAGAAAAAGTAGATGGATCCAGATAGAAATTATAATTGTAATATTTAAATTTGACATTTGGAAAAGGTTTTATATAGATATACATATAACATATATCTAAATATCTAAAAACTGCTGAATCCGCTGCTACATACTTTTAACGCATAAAACATTTCTACTACAATAATAATATCCACAAAAGTAGTGTAACGATCCCCGATAATGCAAAAAAATGAGTTGACCTAATTGTACTAAAGTATGAACTGATTTGACCTAAACGTACTATAGTAGGTTAAAGATGAGTTCAAAAAAGTGTCCTTGACCTTGGATTGAATGTGGAAATTGTACTTGTTAACCTTGAGTTTACTTTTCTAAAGAAATGGTTAGCCCTTAAAAGGGCTGTTTTTCTTCCTGTCCCTTACCAGCATAAGGGGCAATGGCGACGTGCCTTTCTCCTCTCACTTCGTCTAACTGTGGAATTTATCAGTCTATCTACCAAGTGACCCACCCGGCATGGTGGTGTTCTTCTCCTACCGGGTGGATGATCTTGGGTCTCTTCCTCGGGTTCTCTTTTGATGATTGTTGCGTTCAATGGCTGATCTGGCTCAATTTTGATATCATTGCCCGATTCTCGCTCTCTTAATATCACACGGCCTATGGCCGGCTCGTGGATCGTGTAGATCAATCTCCTCTCCCAATCAATCGTGATTCTGATACTCGCTTCCATGTTGTCGAAAAAATAAAATTTTTTCAGGTAAAGTACTAGAACATATTCTGAAGTATATATACTAATGTAAACGCGGACGTGTAAGGAAACACCTTTTAGGTAACCTAAGTGTACTAAGACAAAGTCTTGAAATATTTTACTGTAATTGCGGACGTGTAAGGAAACACCTTTTTGGTAACCTAAACAAAGTCTTGAAATATTTTACTGTAATTGCGGACGTGTAAGGAAACACCTTTTTGGTAACCTAAACAAAGTCTTGAAATATTCTCATTTTTGCGGACGTGTAAGGAAACACCCTTTTTTCAGTATAAATAAGATTTTTTTCTAGAGAAGCGCCAGTTTTGAATCGAGATTTTTCGATTCAAGATGAGTTCATCGAACAATATCGACTTTGAGTCCCTTTTGGAGATGTTATTGAAGGATGATGATATGCAGGAAAAGGCAGGAGGGGGCAAACATCATCTATCCCCACTACAGTAAATCAACAGCCACAACATCAGGCACAACTTTTACAGCAGCAGCAAGCCCAGCCGCATCAACAACAGACACAGGCACAGGTACAACAGCAGCAAAAGCAAAAGCAAAACACCAACATTGCGCTGCCGGCGCTGCCTAAGATTAGTTCAACGCAGCAGAAACGATTAACAACAACAAGGGCGCTGCAGCGTCGGATTCACGTGCTGGAATCCAACCAGAAAGTACTGATTGAGGAGCTAGGAAAGACCAGACATTGCCTCAGAGAGTTAGCTAAGATAGTGTTAGCTAATAAAGAAGACGAAGACATGTAATTCAACATCATCAAAATAAAAAGGTCCTTTTAAGGACCACCCAAAGTTTTACGAAAAGTAGTCATTTGTTGAATGCAACAGTTATTTACTATGACTTTTCAGGAAATAAAAGAAGACGAGGAAATATGTAAACAAAAACAAATGTAAGTTTTTTTCTGTATAATGTATAACGGGTAAAATATATAAGTTTTTTAGAAATAATGATACGAACTCGTTTAAATGTTTTCAACCTTATGGTTACTTTTCTAAAGATATGGTTGGCCCTTAAAAGGGCCGTTTTATGTTGTTAAAAATCTTCTCATTCTTCTCTCTGTGGAGGGTAACTTGGATGGTCATAGTTTAATAGCCTTTCGATCTCTCGGTCTTGTTGCCTGCTATACTCCATCATTTCTTCTTCTTCTTCCTCACTCATTTCCTGGTCGTTCTGCTCGTTGGTGTGATGGAGGATATTAGATAGTAATTGTCTAAATATCCTCCACCACAGCAAACTCCTAGGGTTCCGTCCCGGATGACCAATATGGATACTGATATCCTCGTCTCCCACTCTGAACGTAATAACACCTCTTATTTCAACATCCATTTTGAAATGAAGTCTTAATACACGGTAAATGACTATATACTGTCAAATTGCGGACGTCAAAGGCATCACCTTTTTTCATGTATTCAGAAGTGAAGGTCGAGCTATTTTCGTCACACAGTCACGAAAAGAACTCGAGTTTTTTTAACTTAACTAAGAAAATACGACAAACGATAGAGATAAAGTAAGACATGTTTTATTCACATAATTACATGATCAATAAAATTGTCGTTTACACATAATCAATAAAAATATCGTTTACACACAATGTCATTACATGATCAATAAAATATCTGTCTCACTACTTTGTTTAAACTCTGCCATTACGGCTCGGAGCGATGTCTCCATCGTCCAAGTTTGGTCATTTCGGATACTCGACAGATGTTTTCTGTTGTTTACACATAATGTCATTACATGATCAAAGCGATGTTTTTCTTGGTCATCTTTTTCTTTGGTAACGTCTCCTTTTTTTCTGCAATCTTTACTTTCTTGGGAGCTTTCATGTTAGGAGTTTTCGGAGGAGGCATACTCGGAGTGGTTTTCGGACTCGGTGGTTCCGTGATTACAGGACTAGATGATTGTCGAGCCTGTGGACACTCGTTAGCCCAATGTCCTTCTTCGTTACATCGAAAACAATTTCCCTTGATCGCTTGTTGTTGTTGTCTCTGAGGGCACTGTCTAAACCAATGTCCAGGTTGTTGACAATGGAAACACACATTATTAGGAGTGTTCGTTTCCGCTGTGTTGTATTTAAATTTCTTACGGCTAGGTTCGCCTGTATCATCGTCACCATCATTATCGTGGTACCTCGTGTTAGCCATTCGTTTCTTGATCTCACGTAACATATTTTGGGCATCAGCAACGTGTAAGTTCATTTCACCCATGCCTACATTGATTTGCACGGTTTCTAGCTTGGTTTCTTCCACGGTCTTTTGCAGTGTAGCTAGCGAACTCGTCAAGGTATCTTGGTTTTCTTTTAGGGTCTGCATCTCGACCTGATGTTTCTGTGCGACGAGGCTCTTCAATTGAGTCAGTAGAGCCTCTTCGTTCGAAGGTAACATGAGAGTATCATCGTTCTGCATCCCTTCGTCACGCATCAAATCTTTAATGAAATTGGAAGGAATCTCTGGTGGATGCATGCTCGTTTCGTCTATGAAGGCAGCAGAAGAACCAGCAGTAACAGTAGCAGTAGGAAACCTCGGTTGAGCCATGGTTGTTTTCTCTTGCGTGATGAATGCGAGAATGAAGTCTGTCGTTTACTCTCGTCTTTTTTAAACGAAATGAGTGACCTTCACCCTTAAAATCTTACCTTCACCCTTTAAATATGACCTTGACATTGATATGAATGTTCTAGACTTTTTTTTCTAAAGTTGACCTTGTATTAGATCACATCAACCTTGACATTGAAATAAAATCACGACCTTGACATTTCAAGGTCATAGGAATCGTATAAAAAACCCGTGAAAACGCGATCGAGATTAAAACGCGAATTATCAGTCACGATGCCAGTCACGAGAGAATTATTGAGATCGAGAAAGTTTCGCACGCTTCTACGACGATGGATACAAAGACATGGTGGAATAGAAGGAGCTAGACGTCGCCTGCGGGAAATGAACAAGTCACCGCAAGATTTCTATACCATCAAGTTGAATCGATCACACAAGTCCAGAAAATTCAAGACCAGTGGTATACGATACAACGTACAGTTTAAAGCATTGACTCGAGAGATATCTCCAGGTCAGCTGCCGAGGTTTCTACCTAGGGTCATGAATTCGTTAGTAAACGATTTGAAAAGTAAGTGCCATGCCAAAGACAAAGACTACATCAGACTGATCATCAATCACCCTTCTCTGAAGTCCGAAGTATGGGTACCTTTCACCATGAGTCAACACTTGTCTAGCGAAATGGTCTTGGCCGAAATACAGAAAGTACAACAGAGTAATGAAGACTTTAAGTTGGAAGACGGGCAAACAACGATAGACGTCATCCACATCGAGATGCCTTATGGAACGGGAGGTAACAAGGCGAAACATCTGCATGCCGAAAAAGATGAATTTAGGAAAGACAAGAGATCCATCGTTCGGATCGTAAACGATTCCGACAACATGTGCCTAGCTAGAGCCATCGTGGTCGCCCGTCTACAAGCCCAGAAACCCACGGACCCCAAAGAGATGCAAGAATGGAAAAAGGCATGGTTTCGTATGAAAGTTTCCGATAGATTCCGTGATCAAGAAAGAGCAGCTAAATCACTATGTCAGGAAGCGGGCGTGTCCATAGAGCATGGGTGTGGACCTGTAGAATGGGGTAAATTCCAGACGGTCCTGAGTCCACAGTACAGATTGAAAATCCACCATCAGTTGACAGAAGCTAAGAAGATAAAACTACAGTTACTGTACAAGGGGGACGTGAGAAACAACATGAGACCCACCATGCTGAATATCCTGTATTCGAACCAACACTACGATACCATCACGTCTATGACTGGTTTGATCGAACGTCAACATTACTGCGACTTTTGCGACGTCGGGTATACCCACAAGGAAGATCATCGCACGAAATGTCCCGTGAGGTGTAACTACTGTTTGAATTCACCACCGTGCCCCCAGGACGATTCTAAGGTCACGTGTCAGAGCTGCAAAGGACATTTTCCCAACATGCAGTGTTATTGGAACCATCTGAAACCCAACAAAGTGGGAAAGAGCATATGCGACCTCATGACGAGATGCCGGGATTGTGGAAGTTGGATGAGTAAAGTACTGATGAAAATACACCGCTGCGGCGATAAAGAGCACGTCTGTTCCATCTGTAAGACCGTGGTGGAACAGGATCATCTCTGTTACGTACAACGTAAACCTAAACCTAAGAAGAAGAAAGGAGAAAAGAACTCGTACATCTTCTACGACTTCGAATGTAGCCAGGACACGGGAGTACACGTTCCAAACTTTTGCGTGGCACATCGAGCTTGCGATGCATGCATACACTCACCCATCGAAGAAGAGTGCGAGACGTGCACCCCATTACCCGGAGGAAGAGAAGTCATCTTTCAAGGAGAGAAAACCTTAGAAAACTTCATGAGCTGGATATTTTCTAGCTGTGTCACGAACACCAACAGAGAAAAGAAATCATGCCACGACGGTGTGACGGCCATCGCTCACAACATGAGAGGATACGACGGTCAATTTATTTTACATTTCCTGGTCAATCGTGCATGCATGAAACCCGACGTCTTGATGAGCGGAGCCAAGATCATGACGATGTCTGCCAACGGAATACGTTTCATCGATTCCTACAACTTCATGAGTTCCTCGTTGAGTAAATTACCCAAGGCCTTCGGATTGACCGAATTGAAGAAAGGTTACTTCCCTCATCTTTTCAACACCCCGGTCAACCAGCAGTACTCGGGTACCTATCCTCCGATGGAAACGTACTTGCCCGACTCCATGGAAACCGAGGCTCGACGTCAGTTCATCTCGTGGTACGAAGATAAAGTGAAGAGCGGAGAACGGTTCGATTTTGCCACCGAGATGCGAGAGTATTGTCGATCCGATGTAGACATCTTGAGAAAATGCTGTGGAAAGTTCCGAGAAACCCTTCTGAACTTGGTCGACGTCGATCCCTTTGCGGAATGCGTCACGTTTGCCAGTGCCGCCAACTTGGCGTTTCGACGCAATTTCATGCCTAGAGATAGTTTGGCCATCATACCTACCGAAGGATACCATCCAAAGCGCAAATATTCCATCAAAGCCCTACGATGGTTGAAATGGATCGCTCACGACACCAATCACGGCATACGACACGCTCGCAACGGAGGGGAAGTCAGTATTGGACCATATACCGTGGACGGTTACGATACCAACACCCAAACCATTTACGAGTTCCACGGATGTTTCTGGCACGGTTGCCCCGAATGTTTCCCGAACATGATACATGAGGACCATCCGATACAACACGCACTCACGTTTGGGGAAATATATCAAGCCACGCAACAACGACAAGTCAATCTGAACGAAATGGGATTCAACGTGACCTGTATATGGGAACACGAGTACGAACAGAAGATCAAGGACGACCCGATGTTTGCCGAGTTCATTCTTTCGACGTACAAACAGATAGCCGATCCGCTGGAACCACGAGATGCACTGTTTGGAGGTCGCACCAATGCCACTCGATTGTATTGCGACGAAGGAGATATGCGTTACATCGACGTCTGTTCTTTATATCCATTCGTATTGAAATATGGTATCTTTCCCATCGGACATCCTACCATCATCACGGAGAAATTCCAGAACGTGAGGGAATACACGGGACTCGTCAAGTGTCGCATCTTCCCACCCCGTGGATTGTATCACCCCGTATTACCCTACCGCACGGATCATAAGTTATTGTTTCCTTTATGTCGGACGTGCGTGATGAGTAAAGAGAACATAGGATCCGACTACCGATGCGAACACACGGACGACGAGCGAGCACTCACGGGTACTTGGACCACGCCAGAAATCGACATGGCCTTAGACATGGGATATCGAATAGATCGCCTGTACGAAGTGTGGCATTTCGAACAATCCAGCAACACGCTATTTCGAAAGTATATAGATACCTTTCTACGCATCAAACAAGAAGCCAGCGGATTCCCTAGCGATTGCGATACGGAGGAAAAGAAGTTATCGTACATCGAGGAAGTGTTCCAGCGAGAAGGTATACGGATGCAGGAAGTATGTAAAAATCCCGTGTTACGTACCATAGCCAAATTATTTCTGAACTGTCTGTGGGGAAAATTTGCTCAGCGACTGGCTCTGACTCAGAATCGTTACTTATCGGAACGGAGCGAACTGATCGAGTTGTTACACGACGATACGAAAGACGTCAAACACGTAGAAGTCATCACCAACGCCGAAGACGATTCCTTAGACATGGTATTGGCAAGTTTCACGGACAGCAACGATTTCATACCACCGTGTCCCTTTGGTAACGTGGTCATCGCCTGTTTTACCACCTCTCTGGCTCGTCTCAAGTTATACGATGCATTACACCGCCTAGATAGAAGAGTACTCTATTTCGATACAGATAGCATCATCTACGTTCACGACAAAGACGCCTGGTCTCCCACCATCATGGATAGTTTGGGATGTTGGACCGACGAATTGAACGGAAAATCTATCACGACGTTTGTATCGGGAGGACCGAAGAACTATGCCTACCAATTAAACGACGGAAGCACGACATGTAAAGTGAAAGGTTTGACCTTGGACTACCGTACCAGTGAAATCATTAACTTCGATTCTATGAAGGAGATGGTTTTAAGAAAACTCGAAGGCCTCGACATTGAAGAGGAAAAGATCAAGGTCGTTTATCCTTCAAAGATCGTGCGTGCAAAAGATCATACTCTTCACACTAAGGTGACCAGTAAAGACTATCGCGTGGTGTATGATAAGAGACAAGTTTTAAACAATCTCGACACTTTACCTTATGGCTATTGAAGGAACAAGATGTGTGACGACACGACACAGCGTTGCTCAAACGTTTGTTTGAAGTGTGACCATGACGAAATAGAAGAACTGTTTGGACCACAATATTATCCTTGTCCTCACTGCAAGAGAGAAACGTTTGAGGAAGACTTGGGATGGTATTGTTACCAGTGTCATTTCGAGGTCTGTGAAGATTGTACTCATCCAGACAAATGTCCGTTTTATCGATGTCGACATTGTCAAAACAAGTCCGACGATGGAATCTGTTGTCTTAAATGTAAACAGCTGATTTGTAAGTCGTGTGTGACAACGACATGTATCTATCTTCAATGTGAATTTTGCATGGAAGGTATCGAAGAAGACAAACTCGAAGATTCCATTTGTGCAGACTGTCGCGAAATAGTCGATAGACATTGGTCTAAGAAACATTGAAAAAAACGAATCATTTTACCGTCGGATGCCGAACGAGCAAGATGTGCGACGACATTCGTCCGATGATTAAACTGGCACTGTGTATGAACATGAACCTACGTAAATGTAATGGATGTTTTCGAGGAGAATCATGTGATTATGATTTCGAAAGGATCATGAACAATGTGTTACACGACGGGAACATTATATCGGACATCATCATGTTAGTGTGTCGTTTTCATAAGACTTTTGTGCCTAGAGCCTACGTGAAAGAAGAACTCATAAATGTTTTACCTTTGTATTATTCGAATCTTCGTTCTATCTATTGTTGTCAATAAATTTGTATAGAACACAATAATGTAAAACATTTGTTTGTACAAATAAATTTGTGTAAAACATTTGTTGTAAAATAAAATTTATTGACAACAATAGATAGAACGAAGATTCGAATAATACAAAGGTAAAACATTTATGAGTTCTTCTTTCACGTAGGCTCTAGGCACAAAAGTCTTATGAAAACGACACACTAACATGATGATGTCCGATATAATGTTCCCGTCGTGTAACACATTGTTCATGATCCTTTCGAAATCATAATCACATGATTCTCCTCGAAAACATCCATTACATTTACGTAGGTTCATGTTCATACACAGTGCCAGTTTAATCATCGGACGAATGTCGTCGCACATCTTGCTCGTTCGGCATCCGACGGTAAAATGATTCGTTTTTTTCAATGTTTCTTAGACCAATGTCTATCGACTATTTCGCGACAGTCTGCACAAATGGAATCTTCGAGTTTGTCTTCTTCGATACCTTCCATGCAAAATTCACATTGAAGATAGATACATGTCGTTGTCACACACGACTTACAAATCAGCTGTTTACATTTAAGACAACAGATTCCATCGTCGGACTTGTTTTGACAATGTCGACATCGATAAAACGGACATTTGTCTGGATGAGTACAATCTTCACAGACCTCGAAATGACACTGGTAACAATACCATCCCAAGTCTTCCTCAAACGTTTCTCTCTTGCAGTGAGGACAAGGATAATATTGTGGTCCAAACAGTTCTTCTATTTCGTCATGGTCACACTTCAAACAAACGTTTGAGCAACGCTGTGTCGTGTCGTCACACATCTTGTTCCTTCAATAGCCATAAGGTAAAGTGTCGAGATTGTTTAAAACTTGTCTCTTATCATACACCACGCGATAGTCTTTACTGGTCACCTTAGTGTGAAGAGTATGATCTTTTGCACGCACGATCTTTGAAGGATAAACGACCTTGATCTTTTCCTCTTCAATGTCGAGGCCTTCGAGTTTTCTTAAAACCATCTCCTTCATAGAATCGAAGTTAATGATTTCACTGGTACGGTAGTCCAAGGTCAAACCTTTCACTTTACATGTCGTGCTTCCGTCGTTTAATTGGTAGGCATAGTTCTTCGGTCCTCCCGATACAAACGTCGTGATAGATTTTCCGTTCAATTCGTCGGTTCAACATCCCAAACTATCCATGATGGTGGGAGACCAGGCGTCTTTGTCGTGAATGTAGATGATGCTATCTGTATCGAAATAGAGTACTCTTCTATCTAGTCGGTGTAATGCATCGTATAACTTGAGACGAGCCAGAGAGGTGGTAAAACAGGCGATGACCACGTTACCAAAGGGACACGGTGGTATGAAATCGTTGCTGTCCGTGAAACTTGCCAATACCATGTCTAAGGAATCGTCTTCGGCGTTGGTGATGACTTCTACGTGTTTGACGTCTTTCGTATCGTCGTGTAACAACTCGATCAGTTCGCTCCGTTCCGATAAGTAACGATTCTGAGTCAGAGCCAGTCGCTGAGCAAATTTTCCCCACAGACAGTTCAGAAATAATTTGGCTATGGTACGTAACACGGGATTTTTACATACTTCCTGCATCCGTATACCTTCTCGCTGGAACACTTCCTCGATGTACGATAACTTCTTTTCCTCCGTATCGCAATCGCTAGGGAATCCGCTGGCTTCTTGTTTGATGCGTAGAAAGGTATCTATATACTTTCGAAATAGCGTGTTGCTGGATTGTTCGAAATGCCACACTTCGTACAGGCGATCTATTCGATATCCCATGTCTAAGGCCATGTCGATTTCTGGCGTGGTCCAAGTACCCGTGAGTGCTCGCTCGTCGTCCGTGTGTGTTCGCATCGGTAGTCGGATCCTATGTTCTCTTTACTCATCACGCACGTCCGACATAAAGGAAACAATAACTTATGATCCGTGCGGTAGGGTAATACGGGGTGATACAATCCACGGGGTGGGAAGATGCGACACTTGACGAGTCCCGTGTATTCCCTCACGTTCTGGAATTTCTCCGTGATGATGGTAGGATGTCCGATGGGAAAGATACCATATTTCAATACGAATGGATATAAAGAACAGACGTCGATGTAACGCATATCTCCTTCGTCGCAATACAATCGAGTGGCATTGGTGCGACCTCCAAACAGTGCATCTCGTGGTTCCAGCGGATCGGCTATCTGTTTGTACGTCGAAAGAATGAACTCGGCAAACATCGGGTCGTCCTTGATCTTCTGTTCGTACTCGTGTTCCCATATACAGGTCACGTTGAATCCCATTTCGTTCAGATTGACTTGTCGTTGTTGCGTGGCTTGATATATTTCCCCAAACGTGAGTGCGTGTTGTATCGGATGGTCCTCATGTATCATGTTCGGGAAACATTCGGGGCAACCGTGCCAGAAACATCCGTGGAACTCGTAAATGGTTTGGGTGTTGGTATCGTAACCGTCCACGGTATATGGTCCAATACTGACTTCCCCTCCGTTGCGAGCGTGTCGTATGCCGTGATTGGTGTCGTGAGCGATCCATTTCAACCATCGTAGGGCTTTGATGGAATATTTGCGCTTTGGATGGTATCCTTCGGTAGGTATGATGGCCAAACTATCTCTAGGCATGAAATTGCGTCGAAACGCCAAGTTGGCGGCACTGGCAAACGTGACGCATTCCGCAAAGGGATCGACGTCGACCAAGTTCAGAAGGGTTTCTCGGAACTTTCCACAGCATTTTCTCAAGATGTCTACATCGGATCGACAATACTCTCGCATCTCGGTGGCAAAATCGAACCGTTCTCCGCTCTTCACTTTATCTTCGTACCACGAGATGAACTGACGTCGAGCCTCGGTTTCCATGGAGTCGGGCAAGTACGTTTCCATCGGAGGATAGGTACCCGAGTACTGCTGGTTGACCGGGGTGTTGAAAAGATGAGGGAAGTAACCTTTCTTCAATTCGGTCAATCCGAAGGCCTTGGGTAATTTACTCAACGAGGAACTCATGAAGTTGTAGGAATCGATGAAACGTATTCCGTTGGCAGACATCGTCATGATCTTGGCTCCGCTCATCAAGACGTCGGGTTTCATGCATGCACGATTGACCAGGAAATGTAAAATAAATTGACCGTCGTATCCTCTCATGTTGTGAGCGATGGCCGTCACACCGTCGTGGCATGATTTCTTTTCTCTGTTGGTGTTCGTGACACAGCTAGAAAATATCCAGCTCATGAAGTTTTCTAAGGTTTTCTCTCCTTGAAAGATGACTTCTCTTCCTCCGGGTAATGGGGTGCACGTCTCGCACTCTTCTTCGATGGGTGAGTGTATGCATGCATCGCAAGCTCGATGTGCCACGCAAAAGTTTGGAACGTGTACTCCCGTGTCCTGGCTACATTCGAAGTCGTAGAAGATGTACGAGTTCTTTTCTCCTTTCTTCTTCTTAGGTTTAGGTTTACGTTGTACGTAACAGAGATGATCCTGTTCCACCACGGTCTTACAGATGGAACAGACGTGCTCTTTATCGCCGCAGCGGTGTATTTTCATCAGTACTTTACTCATCCAACTTCCACAATCCCGGCATCTCGTCATGAGGTCGCATATGCTCTTTCCCACTTTGTTGGGTTTCAGATGGTTCCAATAACACTGCATGTTGGGAAAATGTCCTTTGCAGCTCTGACACGTGACCTTAGAATCGTCCTGGGGGCACGGTGGTGAATTCAAACAGTAGTTACACCTCACGGGACATTTCGTGCGATGATCTTCCTTGTGGGTATACCCGACGTCGCAAAAGTCGCAGTAATGTTGACGTTCGATCAAACCAGTCATAGACGTGATGGTATCGTAGTGTTGGTTCGAATACAGGATATTCAGCATGGTGGGTCTCATGTTGTTTCTCACGTCCCCCTTGTACAGTAACTGTAGTTTTATCTTCTTAGCTTCTGTCAACTGATGGTGGATTTTCAATCTGTACTGTGGACTCAGGACCGTCTGGAATTTACCCCATTCTACAGGTCCACACCCATGCTCTATGGACACGCCCGCTTCCTGACATAGTGATTTAGCTGCTCTTTCTTGATCACGGAATCTATCGGAAACTTTCATACGAAACCATGCCTTTTTCCATTCTTGCATCTCTTTGGGGTCCGTGGGTTTCTGGGCTTGTAGACGGGCGACCACGATGGCTCTAGCTAGGCACATGTTGTCGGAATCGTTTACGATCCGAACGATGGATCTCTTGTCTTTCCTAAATTCATCTTTTTCGGCATGCAGATGTTTCGCCTTGTTACCTCCCGTTCCATAAGGCATCTCGATGTGGATGACGTCTATCGTTGTTTGCCCGTCTTCCAACTTAAAGTCTTCATTACTCTGTTGTACTTTCTGTATTTCAGCCAAGACCATTTCGCTAGACAAGTGTTGACTCATGGTGAAAGGTACCCATACTTCGGACTTCAGAGAAGGGTGATTGATGATCAGTCTGATGTAGTCTTTGTCTTTGGCATGGCACTTACTTTTCAAATCGTTTACTAACGAATTCATGACCCTAGGTAGAAACCTCGGCAGCTGACCTGGAGATATCTCTCGAGTCAATGCTTTAAACTGTACGTTGTATCGTATACCACTGGTCTTGAATTTTCTGGACTTGTTTGATCGATTCAACTTGATGGTATAGAAATCACTGCGGTGACTTGTTCATTTCCCGCAGGCGACGTCTAGCTCCTTCTATTCCACCATGTCTTTGTATCCATCGTCGTAGAAGCGTGCGAAACTTTCTCGATCTCAATAATTCTCTCGTGACTGGCATCGTGACTGATAATTCGCGTTTTAATCTCGATCGCGTTTTCACGGGTTTTTTATACGATTCCTATGACCTTGAAATGTCAAGGTCGTGATTTTATTTCAATGTCAAGGTTGATGTGATCTAATACAAGGTCAACTTTAGAAAAAAAAGTCTAGAACATTCATATCAATGTCAAGGTCATATTTAAAGGGTGAAGGTAAGATTTTAAGGGTGAAGGTCACTCATTTCGTTTAAAAAAGACGAGAGTAAACGACAGACTTCATTCTCGCATTCATCACGCAAGAGAAAACAACCATGGCTCAACCGAGGTTTCCTACTGCTACTGTTACTGCTGGTTCTTCTGCTGCCTTCATAGACGAAACGAGCATGCATCCACCAGAGATTCCTTCCAATTTCATTAAAGATTTGATGCGTGACGAAGGGATGCAGAACGATGATACTCTCATGTTACCTTCGAACGAAGAGGCTCTACTGACTCAATTGAAGAGCCTCGTCGCACAGAAACATCAGGTCGAGATGCAGACCCTAAAAGAAAACCAAGATACCTTGACGAGTTCGCTAGCTACACTGCAAAAGACCGTGGAAGAAACCAAGCTAGAAACCGTGCAAATCAATGTAGGCATGGGTGAAATGAACTTACACGTTGCTGATGCCCAAAATATGTTACGTGAGATCAAGAAACGAATGGCTAACACGAGGTACCACGATAATGATGGTGACGATGATACAGGCGAACCTAGCCGTAAGAAATTTAAATACAACACAGCGGAAACGAACACTCCTAATAATGTGTGTTTCCATTGTCAACAACCTGGACATTGGTTTAGACAGTGCCCTCAGAGACAACAACAACAAGCGATCAAGGGAAATTGTTTTCGATGTAACGAAGAAGGACATTGGGCTAACGAGTGTCCACAGGCTCGACAATCATCTAGTCCTGTAATCACGGAACCACCGAGTCCGAAAACCACTCCGAGTATGCCTCCTCCGAAAACTCCTAACATGAAAGCTCCCAAGAAAGTAAAGATTGCAGAAAAAAAGGAGACGTTACCAAAGAAAAAGATGACCAAGAAAAACATCGCTTTGATCATGTAATGACATTATGTGTAAACAACAGAAAACATCTGTCGAGTATCCGAAATGACCAAACTTGGACGATGGAGACATCGCTCCGAGCCGTAATGGCAGAGTTTAAACAAAGTAGTGAGACAGATATTTTATTGATCATGTAATGACATTGTGTGTAAACGATATTTTTATTGATTATGTGTAAACGACAATTTTATTGATCATGTAATTATGTGAATAAAACATGTCTTACTTTATCTCTATCGTTTGTCGTATTTTCTTAGTTAAGTTAAAAAAACTCGAGTTCTTTTCGTGACTGTGTGACGAAAATAGCTCGACCTTCACTTCTGAATACATGAAAAAAAGGTGATGCCTTTGACGTCCGCAATTTGACAGTATATAGTCATTTACCGTGTATTAAGACTTCATTTCAAAATGGATGTTGAAATAAGAGGTGTTATTACGTTCAGAGTGGGAGACGAGGATATCAGTATCCATATTGGTCATCCGGGACGGAACCCTAGGAGTTTGCTGTGGTGGAGGATATTTAGACAATTACTATCTAATATCCTCCATCACACCAACGAGCAGAACGACCAGGAAATGAGTGAGGAAGAAGAAGAAGAAATGATGGAGTATAGCAGGCAACAAGACCGAGAGATCGAAAGGCTATTAAACTATGACCATCCAAGTTACCCTCCACAGAGAGAAGAATGAGAAGATTTTTAACAACATAAAACGGCCCTTTTAAGGGCCAACCATATCTTTAGAAAAGTAACCATAAGGTTGAAAACATTTAAACGAGTTCGTATCATTATTTCTAAAAAACTTATATATTTTACCCGTTATACATTATACAGAAAAAAACTTACATTTGTTTTTGTTTACATATTTCCTCGTCTTCTTTTATTTCCTGAAAAGTCATAGTAAATAACTGTTGCATTCAACAAATGACTACTTTTCGTAAAACTTTGGGTGGTCCTTAAAAGGACCTTTTTATTTTGATGATGTTGAATTACATGTCTTCGTCTTCTTTATTAGCTAACACTATCTTAGCTAACTCTCTGAGGCAATGTCTGGTCTTTCCTAGCTCCTCAATCAGTACTTTCTGGTTGGATTCCAGCACGTGAATCCGACGCTGCAGCGCCCTTGTTGTTGTTAATCGTTTCTGCTGCGTTGAACTAATCTTAGGCAGCGCCGGCAGCGCAATGTTGGTGTTTTGCTTTTGCTTTTGCTGCTGTTGTACCTGTGCCTGTGTCTGTTGTTGATGCGGCTGGGCTTGCTGCTGCTGTAAAAGTTGTGCCTGATGTTGTGGCTGTTGATTTACTGTAGTGGGGATAGATGATGTTTGCCCCCCTCCTGCCTTTTCCTGCATATCATCATCCTTCAATAACATCTCCAAAAGGGACTCAAAGTCGATATTGTTCGATGAACTCATCTTGAATCGAAAAATCTCGATTCAAAACTGGCGCTTCTCTAGAAAAAAATCTTATTTATACTGAAAAAAGGGTGTTTCCTTACACGTCCGCAAAAATGAGAATATTTCAAGACTTTGTTTAGGTTACCAAAAAGGTGTTTCCTTACACGTCCGCAATTACAGTAAAATATTTCAAGACTTTGTTTAGGTTACCAAAAAGGTGTTTCCTTACACGTCCGCAATTACAGTAAAATATTTCAAGACTTTGTCTTAGTACACTTAGGTTACCTAAAAGGTGTTTCCTTACACGTCCGCGTTTACATTAGTATATATACTTCAGAATATGTTCTAGTACTTTACCTGAAAAAATTTTATTTTTTCGACAACATGGAAGCGAGTATCAGAATCACGATTGATTGGGAGAAGAGATTGATCTACACGATCCACGAGCCGGCCATAGGCCGTGTGATATTAAGAGAGCGAGAATCGGGCAATGATATCAAAATTGAGCCAGATCAGCCATTGAACGCAACAATCATCAAAAGAGAACCCGAGGAAGAGACCCAAGATCATCCACCCGGTAGGAGAAGAACACCACCATGCCGGGTGGGTCACTTGGTAGATAGACTGATAAATTCCACAGTTAGACGAAGTGAGAGGAGAAAGGCACGTCGCCATTGCCCCTTATGCTGGTAAGGGACAGGAAGAAAAACAGCCCTTTTAAGGGCTAACCATTTCTTTAGAAAAGTAAACTCAAGGTTAACAAGTACAATTTCCACATTCAATCCAAGGTCAAGGACACTTTTTTGAACTCATCTTTAACCTACTATAGTACGTTTAGGTCAAATCAGTTCATACTTTAGTACAATTAGGTCAACTCATTTTTTTGCATTATCGGGGATCGTTACACTACTCACAAAATTAAGCGTATATGATGTTAAATGATATTCCATTTATATTTTATTAACTTAACTTGTCATACTTTATATATTTATAGAAAATCATAAATAAAATGTATAAACACATGTACTAAGTAGTCATCCTTTAAGAACAAGCACCAGAGGAAACTGCTCGCTGAAAGTGGCCAAGGCGGTCATCCCCCGAAAACTTGCCAAATTTCTTATGTAAAGAACAAAAAAATTATATTAAATAAGACTAAAATTCATGATTTTAAATCAAAATCAAAACTTAATACCAGTATAAGTGCCATTGCTTTCGACAAGGATTTTATAAGTCCTTGCTTTGGAGCAAAGCACTTTGTCCTTCCGCCACTTTCCACCTAATCCCCGCCTTTCCGTCCTTATATGGACATATGACGTGACGAACGAAAGGTATCGTCCAATGAACGACCGGTCATAGAGAGAAGTCACGTGACCTCAGGGGTACCAAAGAGGGAAGAGGAGGTTAGGGGGGTCACGTGACCTCAGGAGTACCAGAGAGGGGAGGAGGGACAGATATACAGACCCTGTCGTCATTAGTTCCTCTACCGGAACATGGTCACGAGATTCCAGATTCATGTGACTCGCCACTGCAAGTTAACTTTAGGAAACGGACGTTTTGTACAAGTCGTAGAATGGAAGAGGGAACTTGGAGTAGGTATTCGAGAATGGGAATACAACCATCCAACCAAATATGGAATCAGTTTGAATTTTATGCAGTTTGAGAATTTGCTTGTTGGAATAGAATTTACCGTTACGTCCGTTTTTACTAAGAAAGAGGAAATATGTTACTTCGCAGTCAAGACGACTTTTTCGTCACAGTACTAATATCTTTGTGAAGTTAAGGAAAGAGAATTCTTGTATTAACGTTAGACAATATTTGAAACTCCAATGTCACACAGAAGTCATCACCACAAGAAACGATTCTATTTGCGACCACGAGTACAATATGCTCAATGTTTTTTATTCCGGAGATAGAAAGAAACAATTGGAGAACTTGGTGCCTTATTACATGCAGGGCGATCACTCTAATCATATGCTGAAATGTGAAATGTGCAATCCTGACGATTACATGAATAGGTGATTTTGTCAGTGGCATCTTCTTGCTTTGAACAATTTAATGTGAACTTATTCTCATCATTGTCAGTGTTTGTTATTCATTTGTAACTAGTCTAATATCTACACATAAACATTCAAACTGAGTCATATTTGTCAATTATTATATCATTCATAGACAATTGCTTACAACGTTGTCATTTGTATAATGAATCTGACTGTGTAACATTTCTTCTCGACTCCACTCCTAAGACACTCCTAGTATAGTGCTCACGTAACAGTCTACATGTAGGTATTAATTTGTGTATCCTCACGTGTATTCATTTCTTGTGAACCAGTGACATTTGAATCCTGAGAATCTATCTTAAAGAATCTGCACTGCGTCTGATTTCACTGTAATCTCATCGACCGGGAAACCATCCGTGCGCTACACATTCCATTATTTCTGAGAAGCGTCCATCATACCAACATTCATGAGATAGATGATTGTCTACCCAAAGTTCAAGAAATAGAGTCGTTCATAGACGAGCGAATGCTCCATGTTTTTATATACCAATACACTTTTTAAAAAAAAACTTCCTCGTATAAATTACGAAATCATAATGATTTTTACAATATTCTTTTACAAATTTATACATAACATTTGACATAATTACTACAAATGATTTACACATCTAGAAACAAATTTATCGTTTACATGGCACTCGCATTTAAAAGAATCATTCCGGGGTTGGGTCTTTGTATACATATCTTTAAGGTGGCGTCCACAATCGTGACTTTTTCGATTCTTTTAACACTCTCCGTCATGTGTTGAAACACATCCAATAGGATTGGACCGTCTAAATCTACGAGTCCTCAATCTCGTCCACCCTTTGTACAATCCCATATTAGGTCCAGTTTTGCATCGGCGTTATCATTGCCCGGCAGTATCTTTTGGTTTTTGCAGAGATGTATATGCATTTACAAAAACCAAAAGACTGCCGGACGATTTGATGACGCCGATACCAAAATCGGACCTGATATGGGTTTTGCATGATTTGCTATGCGTGTTTCTCTCATTTCACCACAAATTTTACATGTTTCATTTCCATTAAACGAAATGGGATTAGACTAAATTTATAGTAACGTATAAATGCTTTCTCCCTACAATATTACTAGTAATTATAGCTATGTCATGGATGGCAGAACAAACTCACATGAAATAAATATCTGAATATAATACATGAATATATATTCATGAGAGAGAGAGGGAGAGAGAGAGAAAAAAAGGGGGGGGGGCGATTGAATTTCATACTTTCCATGCTATAACAATAAATTGCTTTCATTATGTACACGTTGTTCTGAATAATAGCTTCAATACTGATTTCTACGATCAAAGCAAAAAAAGAAATGAAATGGGATTTTCAACCGCATAACAATATTGTTCGGCATTTTAAAAGTAAAAACCATGATCTATTTAATTCAGAAGTCAGGTTACAACCTGTATCAGCCGAATATGCATGCCTGACTGATACGTTTCAGACTATTCTCATTTTCATTTTGAATGGGCGCAGTTCAGTTGATAAGGTGATTGGCTTGTGACCGGAAAGTCCCAGGTTCGAATTCATAGTTAGCTGCTCGATGCCATGTCTTTCCGATGTGACAGCGAAAATTGACTCCTGATTCACAAAAGACACGGCGCGTAAAATAATCTATTTTAGATGAACTCCTTGCAAAGGTCTTTCTTTTGACTGCATGGTAGAGCATATATATCTGCTAATTCAATACTTTAATTTTCAACTCCCTTTCTTTCTTCAAAAGTAATTCATACATCTCAATAATCACAATACAAAAATACTTTTCAGTACTTTGATTTCAATCAAGAATATATACGATTAAATTTTTGGAAAATATAGCTTACTAGTATGTTTTCAAGAACAATCGCCTCTGATCGGCAATATAGCTAACACTCCCCTCTCCCTATTAAATCGCTGTCTGATGCCTATACCAACACGGAAGTGAAGTACGAAAAAAAAAACCCGAAACAAACAAACAAAAGAAAGAAAAAAAACCCTGTGCAATATAACTACAAGCTCGGAAAATAATCTTTTTATTTTGTCACAATGTGGCATGCGCGAAAACAAAAAGCACGATGAGAGGCGTTTGTTACGAGTATTAATATATACTGCATTGGCTTTGTGAAGATGCGAACCTTGCTGATAGCTGTGGTCGAAAGGCGCCTCCCACAGAAAAAAATCAAACAAAAAAGTTCAAACTGCATAGACATGATAGATTTGTCAAATGTCAGTTATTACATAAACTTTGAAACTTGGAATTCCAAATTACAACCTATCAGATTAATTTAAGGAGACAGTCACAAATATATGTGATACTATTTTGGGATTATTCTATACTTCTTAGGCAAATATTTTTTTTTGCGACAAATTGGCAATACATACATTATTAGTTGTTTGATGGATTATTGTTTTACGTCACTCCACGATTATTTCACGTATAATAATGCTGACAGCATCTGTCTGGTGCATTGAGATTGTATAGAAATTAAGACTTTTGCAACGGACCCACAGTGAGGGATCTTTTACGTGTCACGCCTACCGTGACACGGGACCTCGGTTTTTACTGTCTCATCCGAAAGACAGAACACCCAGAGCGGGAGTCGAACCAGGGACCTCTCAATCACGAGCCGAGCACCTAATCCACTAGGCAACACCGGCTTGACATTATTAGTAATTAGATATTAAAGAAATGACAATCTCTAATATATGTGTATTTCACAAAACAGAGAGCACAAGTTTGCTACACCGTAACCGCCAACTCTCCGGGAATTAAGAAGTAACAAGTAATTTTTGGGCAGTAATTTTAATTGCGTACTTCATAAGCAAAGGGAAAAATAGAGAAGAGGAATAAAGCAAAAAACCAAGAAATACCGAAGGGTAAACCATAGCTCATAGTCCATGGAATAAAAGGACAATATCGTGAATAATGTCATATTCAGACAAATGCGAACCCCAATAAAATCGAGATGAGACCAAGTGCCCAGGAGGAGTAAGCGTCTCCTGGTTGTATGAAACACCCGTCGCAAAAGAAATGCATGTAGTCACAAAGAAACTTTAAGTTTAAGTGTAAGACACGAGACCTATAATAGCGTGTGTCTTAATTTTAAGAATGAAAATATCTCTGTGAATAGTATGCCTGATATACTATTTAAAAAGAAACTGTCGACTTATTCTTAGAATAAAGACACACGCTATTATAGGTCTCAAGTCCTACACTTAGACTTAAGTTTCTTTGTGAATAATACGCCTGGTTTTAACCATATTGCATCTACCACTGCCTGGAGATAGCTTTGTATCACGCAAGACTCCATGTTTAAATAATGTAAATCTCTAGTCAGATTTTCGTAAAACATTTATGTGAATATAAATTTACTCCTATAAAACACTTCCCAGAAATACACGATCGATGCTGCTTGACGGGGACGGGGAACACACGGAAACCAGAAGGAAGCCTATCAGACACGATTTTGTAGCTCGTTTGGTGCCCTTTATCAACCTTAGCCGTGATATCCTGTGATATCTACCCATGCCGGGGCCGATTTCTTTCGCCAACCGGTCTAAAACCCTTTCTTATATCGACTGATCGTCTGTAGGACAATGGAAGTACATTTTTCGATCGATCGGTTATCTGTAGTGATCGTGGCAGAAATGTATGGATAGAATTTAATATGAATAAGATGTATGTATGACTCGGGAAACCAAAGGATTGAAGTCAGTAACTGGTAATAACATCGTTAGTATGGATAGATGTTTGAGGTGGCACATGACGATTCAAAGCTTAAAATCTTAGAAGTTCGCATTAGATGTGCACATTCACAGCCCATAAATCTTGGTTCCAAAGGTTGAAGGTCAAGGTCACTGTTGCTAAACGTACATTATTGGTTCCTGTCACTTTTCTCTTAAGCCGTATTGTTTATAGCCACAAAACCTGCATTGACTACTGATTCATGACTCGACGAGATATAGATAAACACCACAATGTGATACATTAACCGGACGAGTTTCCTCACAGTTTTGGTGCTGCTTGATTTAGATCTAACTTTGTCCTGACATTTCTCCAGTAAGCAACCAATTGTTTACATTCTACTGAATTTCTGTCATAATATTATGATACAAAACTTCATCATTATTGCATGCAGGATATATGATACAGGTTTCAGTGATATCACCCCTCTAGATAATAATCCATGCGCTCTTCAAGAGCACAGCCCTGTCTTTATTCCATTATATGCGGATATGGTTTTAATCAGATTGTCTCCAAGAGATGCCATCACAGGGCCCTTTGTGACGTGAAACATTTCCAGTTATGCTTTATTTTTTATTTTTGTAATATAATTTGAATGAAATTGTGTCTTTTATTTTACGAATATTATGTCGTTTTTGATATTGTAGGAATAACAAACATACTGATCAGCTGTAGCGAGATTAATTAAATAGTAACCGCAAGTAGTAGGCTAATTAAAAAGTTGTTCTGTAGCTGTGAGCGCAGCTGTCGATATACCTAGATACATGTGTATGGTAAATTAATACAGGTAACTCCGGTGGTGTCTTTATGAAATTCTTAAATTTGTAGTTTACAAAACATTTATGATTTGAAATCAATTGTAAATAGCTTTATGAAAGTCAAATTTAGAATGTATACTCAAACGCTACTACAATGTCCGTACTTAAATTCCCACTGTAAAGTCCTCTGTAACCACTCCCATATTGTCGTTTTTTTCTGAATACTATAAAATACTGGCGATAGACAGTGAAACAAAAGGAATGGAGAGGGGGAGTGGGGTTACTGAAACATTTTTAAGAAAGAACGATATGATAGTGTTTGAGTCTGTTAAAAGAATAGGACACTGCTAAGGGAGCAACCATTTGATTTCTATCGGGGGAAGGGGGGAGGGGCAGGAAGACTTTCAGCGGCCGAAACATTTTATGCCTAATTTCAGATCCGGATTATTTTATTTTCTTTATTTATTGTTGGGTTTTTTCTTCGGGCCGGATTATTTTTTCCCCCAAATTTGAGCCGGACTTTTTTTTTTTTGCAAAGTCTTCCTAACCCCCCCCCCCCCCCCCACCCCCCACCCCCCTAAAAATCAAATAGTTGCTCCCTAACGGATGCATGATGCGCCCGCCTGTTGACATGATTCCTTACCCAAGAGCCAGACCAAAGTTTAAAACCTATGCGTTCAACTTCAAGTTAAACCCTTTCACACACTCTATCAAAGCATCTATTTAAGTTATGTACCTTCCACTGACGAAAAGAAGTAGCACAGACAAACTCTTTTTTTATCCCGTCCATTTTTCCTACCCCAGAGACCAAATCCCAGTTTACAACCCATGTGCACAATTTCAAGTCAGACCCTTTCATATACTGCCTCCAAATCATCTCCATAGATCTGTCTTGGTTAAAGAGAAGACCCTCCCATAAAAAGCATGAGTTCCTGTCATGGTATAGGAAGAGAAGCGTGGACATGATCGTGGAGACGTTGGGATCATTGGACAGATGGACGGACGACAACGGTATAGCATATTATGCCCACATTTTAATGCGGACGTATAAATAGTAAAGTCGGATTATTGCAGTAAGAATGGATATGGGAAATGGGGCTGTTACACTACAGGAAACATTGTCAATACGTCTTATCCTTGTCCCTGTCAGCGAGTTGAGGACGGCATTTCGTGGTGATACGTGTCTGAAATTTACGTTTCCACCAATAAATATCATCTTCGCTAACCAAGGGTTGCGGTCCACTCTCTCCCCTTCAAGGGGAGAGAGCGGACTGTAACCCTTGGTTAGCGAAGATAATTAAAACAGATGAGACAAAAACAGCGAATTAGATTTAATTTTATAGAAACCAACATGCTCGTTAACTCTACAACTAAACAACATTGAATTAGCAACTGAACTGAAAATTTATACAAGAAATAAGACTTTCATGACATGATTTATTTTACATGTAGTTATTGTAATATTTGACAAATACACTGTTGTCATTGCCGTCAACAATTATTTGAGAATAAAATTATAATTTCTGTGCATGATAAAACTTAAAGTGAATTCAAGTCATTAAATATTTATACTATCACAATGATAAATGTATAATGATATATAACTAGTTTGATACCCATGTCGTTACTACGGAAGCCCGTCTGTGACACGTTAACATAGCCGCCTGATTCTAATTCCCGTAAATAATCACAGCACTATTATATACATGGACTTACTATAATACATATACATGTAATAATAAAAAGATGGTAATTCATAATCAAGTCAATTATTTTTTCATCATGTGACAATAGTTGCGTTGTTGATGTTTTGATTTCATTTTGGAGCGTGTAGTCACACTCATGGATAAGACAGAAGAGAATACAAACGTTTTTAACGCTTCCTCTCCCTGTTTTGGTATCGGACCAATGGATTATAATACAATAAATCTCAGGTTTCTGTTAAATTGAAGGGTTTGTGTTACACCTACACGTTCTTGCATAATGTCCTTAACGTTCTTTGCATGTTCTTAAACTTGAGAACTGAATTCTGCATGGCAAGAATGAGGAATTTATGTGACGATTGACTTACCGAGTCTTTACAGATGTATGGACGTTCGCAATACGTCTATGTTACCTTAACCTGACCCTAGACAGTCTATCCCGCCATTAGCCCTGTACTTTATATGTGTCAAAACAACGTAAAGTTCGCGACGGCATCGTTCACATAGGTACTCGGAACGAAGACTTTGATACGACCCCTACATTTCAGCCTATACTCTTTAAAGAGTATAGGCTGAAAGGTAGGGGTCGTATCAATGTTCGTTCCGAGTACCTATGATCGTTCATATAGATTGCAACCCTCCACGGTTCGTAAAAGACATTCAGGCAATTTCCAATTGTTCTGTCTAGGACGCCATGAACACATGCGCTATTTTTGTCGGAGTTCTGTCGTAATTTAGATGACATCATCGCAATGAAAAATTAAGGAAAAGTTAAAACCTGGGATAGTTACTTGTTACTGGAGAATTTCTCTGACACCACACACCCAGTGCTCTAAAGAAAACGACATAGAACTGTGACGGACGGGCATCGGCCCGGATAGCTCAATGATGAAAGCGTCCGTCTTCAATGCGGAAGATTCCGGGTTCGATACAAGGGTCCGGCAATATCTTTTTCTCCCGCCTGTTACACACTCAACGGTAACTAATATATGTCTGTTTGTATGTATGTATGTCTGTATGTATGTATGTGTGTGTATATCTGTCTGTCTATATGTATGTATGAGTGTATGTATGAGGATAGCTAGCTCTTCCTAAAACCGTCAGGAGAGAGAGAGAGAGAGAGAGAGAGATTGGTGTAAATGATTGACAGACCGTCATATCAGGGACGTTATATGTCTATACGAACCGACCGACCATCCGATCAGTCCACAGTCTTTATATTATAATTTAAGACCCGATTTTTATATATTATTATATTATTTTAAAATCATCATTGTTCTATACCAATTCTTCAGTGATGAGAGGTAATGTAACAAATTACTTCTTTCCGCAAGAGTGTAGTATTCATAGGGAAAATAGATCGGGCTTTTAATGACCAATTTTATGAACTCATTTCCTCATAAATGTAGAAATTATATCAACTGGTAGTGGGAAAATAATTGTCGAATTTTTTTCCGATGAAATTGATCCCAGTGTTTGAAGATATCTCAGTTGTAACGCAGCTGGTGATTGGTGTAGAACTGCAGCGGCATCCTTCAGCGCTTTAGATGCTCTGTACTCACCCTCGGCTGCTAATACCTGGAATGAGAGAGTAAAATTGTAATGAACATTACATGTAAATGATATGGAATTGCATCGTCCGATGCCCCCGGTCTTTTGCTCTACGTTTAAACCCATTGCATCAAGAGCAATACTCTGTTTCAGTTCCACTCCACTCTTTCTAATTTCATTATTCCTGTTTCGCGAGTGTACTTCTCGAACTCTACCGATATTATATGTGTTACAGGCAAGGTGATAATAACTAGACTTAAATTTGGACACTGAACCGTCTGCTTGCCTTTTGAACTGTATGACTTCTTGTAAGTCATATTCCAGTCTGCAGTATTAACCATCATACGTCTGGGCTTGTCTTTAGCGATCATTTGAATTCGCTAAACGCACCAAGCCGATGTCCAAGAGCACTTTATTCATTAACTATAATAATATAAAGATTAGAAGAAGTCCCCCAAAGGGAAGTCCGATACATAAAAAGTAAAGGAACACAAACACTCAGAGTGTCTGTGTTCCTTTACTTTTTATATAATGACCCCTACTCAACTCGTTGTTATTTTGACGTGAATCGTGTTCGCTCTGTGTTGAAATGTTGAACGTTGAGCAACGATCTACGTTGGCCGATCAAGAACTATTGTTTTTTTCTCATGTTATAAACGAAACTAAATTCAAGGTTTCCTTCCCCATCCCCACTTTCGAAATGAATCCTACGGTCGCGTTTTAGCCCCAATACGAGAACTGAAAACGTCAAAATAGCAACGATCGAGTCGAGTAGGGACAAGTTATTGCAGACTACCGGTAGTTACTTATTCAAGAAGTTTCACCAAGTTCTCATGGACGTAAGATGACTTATGAAAAGAAAATACTCGACAAATGAGCACTGGACAGAAACCGATGAATATAGGTACTGTACATCCTGACCCATTCATCATGTCAGAAATTGAGGACTGACTGTAAGCATGTGAGCGGATTCAGAAAACTTGTCCAGATGGGGTCCTCCCAGGACAAATTTTCTTAGAGGGTGTCCATCTTTTCTTTAGTATACATTTACCTACATGTATTTTAAACAAAAAGAGTATGAAAAGAGGTACCTATTGTGGAATTTCAGGGTAGATCCGAACTCCCGGTCTGCATTCCTGAATCCACGTATATCATGTATTTTAAACAGAATACTGTTAAAGATGTGGTGAGAACGTAGCAATACTAAGTAGAGACACAGTTGTGGATTACCCAGTGGCGGATCCAGGATTTCCGAAAAGGGGGGGGGGGTGGGGGGCGCATGTGAAAGTCAAGTATTAGCCGACTGCTCAGCTATTTTGGGTGCCAAATCTAGAGTTTTACTTGTAAATATGTGGCGAAAGCGGGGGGGGGGGGGTTGTCTCCTTCTAAATCCGCCACTGTTACACTATGAATAGTATGCCTGATTCTGACCAATTACAGTCTGCAATTCAGTAACTGCCCAAAGCTTAGAGCTAGTATTAAACAATATAGGTAAATGATACTGGCCCTCAGTACATGGAAGTGTGATGGAGACTTCATTAAAACCTTAATTTAGATTTCGTGACGTTTAACATCACATCAGATATTGAATATACTGGATTGTCTCCTGCATTAGTACAGGTGACAACATTTATCCCAGGACCTAATAACATTGTGCATGTGTATACATCTTGTAGGCCGGTAGTGTAAAGAAGCATGGCAGATCGTGCGGAATATTCTCTCGTAAGTGACACCAAAGGTAAGCGAATCACTGAACACGCTATCTATCAATACTTCAAATGATTTTATTTACATGTAATGGATATAAGAATTGATTTCTGTAAGAAAATTGAGGAAATGTGATGCGTTCTGTTTTGTCACCTCTTCAACCAGACACAGGGAGTGGTTACGGGTTTTAATAAATAGATGGTATGCTACGATAAATGGAGTAATTGAACAGATAAGAAAGGAACATAGAATGAGGTAAACGTTGTCCGACGAACATTTTATGAAGAGTGGTACAGGCACGTGTTAGAAGCAAAATGGACATGTTGGGTATAGACATCGATTTTAGATACTTTTGATGCTTGTGCCATTGATTAAGCTTTTTTTTTTGTTTTTGTTTTGTTTTTTTTTTTAAATAACCATTCTACACGCCGGGACCGCTAGAAGCTGTTGGAGAACCAAGTAGTTTTGGTGAGTGGGAGACAAGACTCGAATTAAGTGGTGTGTTTAGGGGGTACAAAGCCCCAATACCATCATGCCCTTTTACTTATTTATAATTTATCATATTGCAATTTAAGATTTGTTATAAATCATCTTTTACTTTTTTCTTATCAAATTATTGTAGTTGTCCCGATTTTAGATATTTCTGACCAGTCACTGTAATTGTGCTGAAACAGCAAACACAAAAAACGGATGAATTGTATGTTATGACTGTCTCCCTCCTGTGTCCCGCATCCCATTTCTATGCCCTGCTCTTTACCCTCACCCCGCCCCTTTCCTACTCTGTCCGCCCTACGTATACGTAGTTTTCAATAAGAAAATGCAGTCTTCTTAAATCAAAGACCCATGTATTCAAAAGAGGTGTTATTGCTTCTCTTACTCTACAGGTTTGTCTTTAAATAGTGTTTCTAGAAACGCCTTGCCTTAGCCCTGGCCTCTCGAGATGCCTCTGCCTCCGCCGCCATTGCCCTTTGTAACTGTATAGGAAGTCGTACGTCCTTGCTGTTTGGAATAAAATTATTGTAAAATCGTCAGATTAAACAATATTAATAATCGCAGTGTATGCTCGTGACAAGAATATACATGGTCCGTCGCCATAAGCTGAGAAAATAAAAGTCATAACTTCAAATTCTTCTATTCAACAATGAAGTATTAATTGGGATTTGGACTTTATTGAGTTTTATTCTGTCGATAAATAGAATTCAACCATGTTGCATGGCAATTCATTTGAACGTTCGATATAAATGGAAAAAATTAAAATGAAATAATTGACTTATGTACTTTCTCAGTATATGGCGCCGGACCCAGAGCAGGAAGATCGCGAACTAGTGTCAGGTGTGCTGGATGAATATGATATTGTCAATACAGACAGACACATGTATTCTCGGCTTCTGGAATGATTTCAATATATATTGGCATCCTTTCTACGTCAATTACGAATATATCTTTAATAATAATGAATCCAGTTATTAATTCAGTTGTTTTTATAACGTTTAGCAATACAACATGCAATTTGTATAAATCGATAATACATACATGTACATAAAATGCGCATTTTCACACGATCCGTATCATAACTTTGCTTTATAAAAAGGAGATAATTTACAATATTGCATCAATAACTTGGCGGAGAAAGGAGATAATTTACAATATTACATCAATAACTTGATGGAGATGCAGCATTTAAACCAGACTTATAATGGATCTCGTCGCTCCTTTTGAAGTGCTAGGGCGGCTCCTGGCACACGTACGTTTGACATGGAGCATTGTATAAAAGCAGATTGCATGAAAGGTCGGCTATTGTTACGTGGAATATCAATCTCGTGTACCAAGTGCATCAACTTCTATACTGAATAAATTGATTTTAAGCTTCCTGGAAATCATTGAAAGTTCAAAGGTTATCTGAATTAGGTTCCTCTAAAGAATTTAGCTAATTATTTATAACATATATAGATGTATCCTTCATCTATTCACTTTTAAAGACAATGAAGCTAAAACACAATACTAATGTTTTAGTAACTAACCTATACACTATATAGTCCGTTATAGTAACAGATCACAGCCCAATTATTACTTGCATTGAACAACTATTCATGTTCTTATAGTACTAAGCAAGCAACACGATTACTAATATTAGTTATTGAATACATGACGCAGATACTTACAATAACCAGGTACACAACGTAGTTACTGTTATAATTGGTAGATACATAGCACGATCACTAGTGTTAGTAAGTTCATAACACAGGCACACAGATAGTTGCGAATAGTAGTACTAGTAGATACACAACAACACAATATTAATACTGGTGACAGTAGTCACACAACACAGTTAGAAATAGTAGTACTAGTGCATACACAACAACACAATATCGATACTGATGACAGTAGACACAGAGTTACAGATAGTAGTACTAGTGCATACACAACAACACAATATTGATACTGATGACAGTAGACACACAACACAGTTAGAAATAGTAGTACTAGTGCATACACAACAACACAATATCGATACTGATGACATTAGACACAGAGTTACAGATAGTAGTACTAGTGCATACACAACAACACAATATCGATACTGATGACAGAAGACACACAGCACAGTTACAAATAGTAGTACTAGTAGATACACAACAACACATTATTGATACTGATGACAGTAGACACACAACACATTTAGAAATAGTAGTACTAGTGCATACACAACGACACAATATTGATACTGGTGACAGTAGGTACACAACACAGTTACAAATAGTAGTACTAGTAGATACTCAACAACACAATATTGATACTGATGACAGTAGACACACAACACAGTTAGAAATAGTAGTACTAGTGCATACACAACAACACAATATTAATACTGGTGACAGTAGGTACACAACACAGTTACAAATAGTAGTACTAGTAGATACACAACAGTACAATATTGATACTGATGACAGTAGTCACACAACATAGTTACAAATAGTAGTACTAGTAGATACAAAACAGCACAATACTATTACTGATGACATTAGGCACACAACATAGTTACTTTATAATTGGTAGATACACAGCACGATTACTAGTGTTCGTAACTTTACGACAAAGTCATTGAAAGATTTAGGCACACAACACACTCTCAAACAGTAGTAGATACTTAACAACACAATACTATTACTTATGAGAGTACGCACAAAATAAGTAACAAATAGTAGTGGATACCCAGTAAAACAATATTATTACTAATGACAGCACACACCGCATTACTAGTAGGTAAGCAACGGCGCAATATTATAACTGGTGTCACCGTAGGCCTCACAGTTATTAATAACAGTAGATACAAAACAACACAATACTGTTACTGATGACCGACGGCACACAACACAGCTACTAATAGTAGTAGAAACACAACAACACAATACTATTATAGTTACCGTAAACCCACAACACAGTTACTAATAGTAGTAGAAACACAACAACACAATACTATTGTGGATGACCGTCGGAACACAACACATTTACGAATAGTAGCATAAACACAACAACACAATACTATTGCGGATGACCGTCGGCACACAACACATTTACAAATAGTAGCAGAAACACAACAATACAATACTATTGCGGATGACCGTCGGCACACAACACATTTACTAATA
Organism: Pteria penguin; assembly: GCA_035048485.1. Classification (NCBI taxonomy): domain Eukaryota; kingdom Metazoa; phylum Mollusca; class Bivalvia; order Pterioida; family Pteriidae; genus Pteria; species Pteria penguin. The sequence continues at coordinate 29,858,482 of CM068586.1, forward strand.
GTAGCAAAAACACAACACCACAACACTATTGCCGATGACCGTAGGTACACATCTCGGTCACTAATTGTGATAGTGATACAACTATGTTATATTATTACTGATGACCGTCGGCACACAACACATTTACTAATATAGTCCGAGATTCTCTGCCCTTCTCCCACTTTTGATATCGGCGCTTTGTGGGAGAGGGTCAGAGAGACTTTGTTCATAAAAAGTGGAATTTCAGCGATACCAGCCGATATCAAAAGTGGTAAAAGGGCAGAGTATCTCGGACTACTACTAATAGTGGTAGATACCCTATAATGTAATACTATACCCAACAACGTAATATTAAAACTGATGACAATAGGTACACAGCATAGCTATGTTAGTAAAATTAGTAGGCACCCAACAATGTAATACTATTGCTCATGACCTTAGGCCCTCAATACAGTAACAGAAGTAAAAACTTGTAGGTTTGTAGATTGAATTGTATTAAATTGTAGAATACACCATTAATATAGAAGATCGAAATTTTAATCTATGTAATAGTTCAGAAATATATGATGCATTCCAGTGGCGGATTCAGAGTGGGTTTAGGGATCGTTCGCCCAGAGAGAGAGAGAGAGAGAGAGAGAGTCATATGTAACTGTGAACGCGACGGACTAGCATTCGATAATCGCACATCTACTCGACTTCTCTGGGTCTTTTCGACCGGGTGTAAGATTTCAACCCAGCTCCTCCCGTCTTCTGACTGAAAAGTATATCTGACAGGTTGCATTCCGCCACAGGTACAATCAGTATAACAAGATAAGGAAAAGACATGAATAACACCACAAATGCTTTTATTACACGGCAACAGCGGTACTGAAAAAGAAGGATGGCATTAATTATGCGATTTTTGGCCCTAAAAACCGTCAAATTGAAGGAGATTTCAGGGGTTAGGGTTCGATTCTATTCCTCCCACTAGGGCTCCGCCCTAGACCAGCTAGTGACCTAAGCAGTCCCAGACCCCGCGTCTAACTTTACCCCTATCTCCAAAAATTGGATCCGCCCTGAATTTCATAATTAATTGAACTGTCAATATCATGTTATTGTTACTGAAAGAAATAATTAAAATCCACATTATCGTATACATCCATTTCTATTTACACATATTAACCACATTACGATTATTTGTATCAGTAAGTACACAGTACAGAAACCTTGGGAGCCTTTGCTTTCCTTCTGTGACCTGACAATTTGAAGAACTAAATATTTACTAAATTTAATTAACAGTTAATTTCAGTTTAAGTCTTAATCAAATCATCTGTAATCAAAGCTTTAATTTTGCTCCAAGTTATTCATGCTTTCTCCGGCCTCTCCCTTTTCGTCACATACATGTATTTACAAGTAAAACACCAGCTTTGGTCCCCAAAATGGCCGAGTAGTTTGGCTTAAATACTTGACTTTCACCTGTAGGCCCTAGTGGTTTTTTTTTTAAATCCCGGATCCGGTACTAAATTTGTGTTACATTGGTTGATCGTGCCTTGTAGCTAAGTAAGATCTCTTTATCAATAAGATCACTCAGGTAGAGGATGCCAAACTCGTTCTTATTTCGAGAGGGGACAAACGTCCTTACGCACCCCTCCCTCTGAAACCGCATCTGCTAATCACACCAATTTTCTAATTGTAACAAACCTTACAATTAGATGAAGGCCACTGTCAAGGTCAAAAGGTCATCGACGACTTTGGTGTCATTTGAAAGGGCTTCATTAGTTGAGTACGTATGTGAAATATGAAGTGTCTATCCCTCGCGGTTAAAAAGTTATGGCCATAGTTAATTTTGACAACAGACAAACAGACAGACAGACAGACAGGACAAAAACAATGTGCCCCGATCTGTTGATCCGGGGGCTTAAAACATCTTTAATGTTTAAAATATCATGCAACGCTGTTAGTTATTCTAACTTTCATCAAAGAGTCATAAAGAAAAAACTGAGAGTAAAAATCGATATGGTAATCAATTGCTGTCATTTTCAGAGCATCCTGGATATATCAGTTTTGCTATCAATTTTATTAAAGCCTAAATACATTGTCTTTGTTTATGCTCGTTGGGTTTTTGTCCAAATTGGTTTGATTACTACTGTGAAAATGAATTCGTTTATGAATAATTTCAGGTTTCTATGCCGGAGTGGTTTCCCTTGTGTAAGATTAATGCATGTATTACTTAGTCATGCTTGTTTATAGTAATACGATATATCAAAAGTGATGATTTATCGACATGTCACACAAGTTAAGGTGCTCAACCCAGTAACAAACGGTTTAGTACTCGAATTCTGTCGAACGCTTGTCGATTTCCTTTTCTGCATGAGAGGCAGTAATAGCCGAGGTTCCATACCACAATAGACGCAACATTGGTCAACATTTATTATTGCGTCAATGCTTTGGCGAAATGTTGCCAATATATAGGTGAAGAAATCCTTTGATTTATCTATGAAAAATCAGACACTGTAATGTCATGTGCTTAGCATTATGATAAATTTTTAGTGAAAGGCTCTGGGTCCCTTGCTTTACTTCTATATCCTCCACTAAAAGACTAGGGGTTCCTTGCTCCACTTCTAGATATGTCAACAAAAGGCTATATTTTACTTGTTTCTGCTTAATTTCCGGTACAAGATGCAAAGGAATTATAACAGAGCCTACTAAGATCTCGCTACCACGGGGTCCAATGTAATTAGTATATGAAGACTTATTCTCGGCATGTCACATACACATGGCGGCGCACATCGCTCCGTGAGTAAATCACACGTATTGATTCCATTATTATCCATATTCATTGATGTACATTTATCAACAATGAGGTTATTTGGAATCGGTTGCAAAATGTCTCCAAATTTACAGTTGTGATTCGAACGTGTCCCGATGTGGTAAACACGTAGTAGGATACGCAATCAAGTTTTCTTTACCACGAAATCTGACTATAAATCACGGCGTTGGTACAGAGACAAAAAAACCCCAGGGTATCAGTAAATCTAATATATGCTCCCCGAACGGCAGTTATAATGCTGGAAACTGATGACTCTTTTCATGTAAAAACAATCAGTAAAACTGATGGATGTTCCAAGTAGCACAGCAATAATGATTCTTTACATCATAATGAAAAAGTGTGGCAAAAAGTGCGATGGTGAACATTTTTGGTGAAGTATGATCAAATTATGATGAAAGGTGTAAGCGATACAAGTACTTCATGGTATTCTAAGTCATGGTTAATAAGTGACCTTGACCTTTCAGAAATGACCTTGAGTGAACTTTGTCCAAAATAAGATTTTGGTGAAGTATGATCAAATTCTGATGAAAGATATGAACTCGGACGGACAGATGGACAGACACACGGACACGACAGCGACTATATGCTCCCGGGGAGCATAAAAACGTTAAGAGGACACATGTAAGCATGCTGCCTCCTGTTACAATGGTATTACGAAAATTTGAATGTGCGCACTGCTAGGGAAAGTCCTTGTATAAGAGAACTTGAATTATCACCTGGAGACTAATACTTGCCCAAACATCTTGATAACATGCAGAAAACAAATGGCATATCATCGTTGAATAGTGTTTTCCACGGAGATACGACACCTTTTTTACCTACGGTCTTTTTATTTGTTGTAATATTTTACTTTATTATTGTTTGTAATGAATACCTTTTTAAATGTAGATTATGTATTTCTGGGATATTATTTAGCTCTCTAGGGTCTTTTGGTTTTTAACTTGTAATTGTTTTAAAACGGTTATCTCCTCCGTTTTGAGTAGTTGTTGATACCATTTTCAGCTGTACTCGTGCAACTTATTAATCCGTGTCTCAAGGTACAACAATAAGGAAAAACTTGTTTGTGTGTCCTAAGGTACATTTAGCTCATATTTGTCTTCGTTTATGGATAAGGGTAGAAGATTTTATGCACATCAACATAGAATCGAAATTGTATTAATATACCAATATTCTACTGAAACAAAAACAGCCCCCCCCCCCCAACCAATAAACCCACCCCAACTCCCATAAAACTAAACTAAACCAGAAAAAGTGTATTAAGACCAATCTAAACAATTCATAGGAAAACGGTCAAAACATTCATTGAAAATATAGAAGAAAGCGCAAATAGACCGAATCAGGGGCCAGTTTGATTAAACAAAGAGAATTAGGGGGCCAGTTTTACTAAATATACAGAATCAGGGGACCAGTTTTACCAAATAGACAGAATCAATGGGCCAGTTTTACTAAACAGAGAGAATCAGGGGGACAGTTTTACGAAATAGACAGAATCAGGGGGCAGTTTTACGAAATAGACAGAATCAGGGGGCAGTTTTACAAAATAGACATAATCAGGTGTCAGTTTTACGAAATAGACATAATCAGGGGGCAGTTTTACTAAATAGACAGAATCGGGGGGCCAGGCCAGTTTTACTAAATAGACAGAATCAGTGGGGGGGGGGGCAGTTTTACTAAATAGACAGAATCAGAGGGCCAGTTTGACTAAAGAACTTACAAAAAATCGTAAATGTTTTATAACATAGAAATGTAGGTATTTGCAGAAATGGTAGATTTCTGATTGATCTTTGTCTACGTCAGCTAGTTTGTCATGAAAGAAGTATCTCTTTTAGGGTATTCAAGAAAAACTTTTATTGATTCAGGTGTCCAAAATTTACGATTCGTCATTAGTTTTTAGTAATACAGGTCCCAGTAGTAAGAGACAAGGGTATCCCATAGAATATGACTTACATTTCTACTCTTTCCACTCGAATTCCCCAATTGTCCGTTGCATCGTCCAACATGTTCTGAAAAGATTATATGTTCCTTTATCAATATTAAAGCGACTGTTATATTTTATATAGGATAATAACATATCTCTTCTTTACATACGTACATCTATATATTTTTGTATTATGATCTCTTATTAGAGGAAAAAAACAACATATACTGATCAAATATTTAATTTTGAAATCGTAACGGAAACATCCCATTGGATGCTATTTATTTTTGAAATATCGTAGCGGAAACATCTCATTGGATGATATTTATTTTTGAAATATCGTAGCGGAAATATCTCATTGGATGATATTTACTTTAGGAACATCGTAGCGTTTAGTGAAGATATTCGGAAAATGAACCCGTAAGACAACTGTACTTGCTGAAATTTGCATTATCAATTTAAATATTCTTTATACCAACAGCTGTTAACACTTTAATGGTAATCATTATCGATACTATTTAAACTCCAAGGTGGATGCAGACCAAGTAAACTGCATGTACATTGTATCGAAATACAATGTTCTACATTCTATGAAATAGTCCAAAAACGATAAAATCGCTGATTTGGATTTTGTGTCCTCAAAAAGAAAACAGTCTCATTCTTTAATAACAGGGACGTTTGGATTTAAAACATCAAGCATATTTTCGGACTGCTTTAGGTTGCCTTCAAAATAAGGCAACAATTTTTGCTTCGATGGCCATTGTTTGTTTCTATTTTTAATGGAATTTCTACTGTTTAAGTTAAACTGTTGAATATTTAATGAATATTTGGTATGTGGAATTCAAAGTAACCAGTGCCGACTGTGGCACTCACGACAATGTATCAAACTGATCATTCTTGAAAGTCAAAAGCGCCACCAAAGACCCAGAATTAGCAAGTGTCTCCATAATGACTTTGTCATATTCGCGGTCCAAATGCCCACAGTACACATACAGGTCACATGTAAATAAAGGATGTTTGATGATATAACTGTACCTGCATGGCATTGCTGATGACATCCCGCTCGGTCAATATCTCGGACATGTTCTTTGTACCTAAGATATTCCTGAGGGAGGTTTGCGCCAAGAGCCGCGTGGCATGATGCGCGTTCTCCACATTGGCCACGGAAACAGTGGGATTCGATATGCGATAGTAAACTACAGCGTCGACCGATACCGTAACACTGTCCTTAGATAGTATCTGAAAAGAATTAATAAAAATGACATTGTACTCACCTTGCTCTAAACCCGAATAATGTGGAAATTTCGGTCTTTATCGACAGCGTAAAAGTCCCCTCTAGTTTTCTTATTTGAAAGAATCCTATCAATCTGACAGAACAATTAGACCAAAATTACTTCTGTGTAACTAGTCTATAGAAATCTAAATAAGGACGTTAAAATTCATTTTAACCTTTCAATTTCTCAGCTTAACACCATAGCCCACCCCAAACCCCCTTTTTCCAACCACCGTTTCTTCCACCTATGCTGGGGCAGTGTGGATGCCCTACAAAATACATAGAATCTGACATATGGTCTACAGTTTGATTGCTGGAGAAAAGAAAGAAAGAAAACATGTTTCTTTGGGGTATAATTTTTCATGAAATATTTCCAATTATAGCCATTAAAGGGAAGTAGTTTACAGTCATAAATGTTACTTGGACAATGATTATGTCTTGGATCCTATAAAACATGTGTAATAGTAGTTGGCACTTCGCTTTTTTCTACATTAAATGCGATGAACATTAGTGTTATTAACGATTTTATTTTCCCAGTGTGGTTGTAAAATTAAGAGGATATTTTTTGTATGTGAAACGGTATTTGGACCTATATTTTTGAAATAACGGATAGAGGATAAAGTGCTTATAAATGGTTTGTATGTCCATTTATCTGTCCATTTGTCTGTCAGTCTGAGTGTCTGTTATCAACTCGGCCATTTCCGTCTATTTTTGTAGAAAATGGCGACGGAGTTCCCATTGTTCTTTTGAATGAATCACGTGATGCTATTTAGGCCCGTGGATCGATACATCAGGGGCATATTGTCTTTACTCTGTCTGTCTCTTATTTGTCTGTCTGTTTGTTTGTCTGTCTGACAACTTTAAACTTGGCCATAACTTTTGAACCGTGAGGGATAGAGACTTCATATTTCACTTGCGTACTCAACTAATGAAGTCCTTTCAAATAAGAGCAAGGTCGATGGCTTTTTTGTCCTGTCTGTCTGTTTGTTTGTCTGTTGTCATCTTTAACCTTGGCCATAACTTTCGAGCCTGAAGGGATAGAAACCTCATATTTCACATGCATACTCAACTAATGAAGCCCTTTCAAATGACACCAAGGTCGATGACCTTTTGACCTTGACAATGACCTACACGCTTAAAGTAACTTTGACTTTGTTACCACCGTGGGCATAGTCTTTCACAAACACATCTTGTTTTCATCAAAATCTAATAATGTATAAGATTAGACTTGTATTTAATAATATACAAAATAAAAGCCCTTCTTTTAATTTTCATATACATATGAAATCAAAACAAAAACCTATCATTATTATAATATTCAATAGATTTGATTCCCAAAACGATGCAGTGCGCATGTGTTTCTGGTATGTATTCCTCATCAACAGTGCTGAGAGAGGAATATGGGAAATAATGTTGCACCACCTTAAATGTCAAGTTGTCACTAAATCAGCTGTTTTGATTGGACTAAGCACGGGACACTACCACTATTTATTTCCCGATACTGGGGCCCAGTATTCGTCAATAGTAAATGCCTCGGCATTTTGCGTTGACTTCTGACGTTAAATCGTAATGTAAGCGTGATCGCTCATGACCTCATGCCTTATCAAAAAACATTCCCCAAATGAAGTTTTTGACGAAATATTAGACACTAAAGATAGTTGTAAATTCGTTACATGATCACCTAGTAGTGTTATACGGGCTGAAACAGGGTGAGTAGATCTCATACCAGGCTCGGCTTACTAATAGTACCAAGATATTTCGAGATATAATGTATCTTAATGGTATGATAACCATACAAATAAATAAACTGAATTAACTTTGACTTGGAGATAGGCTATAGTCAAGGCAATGTAGGACTGCGTTTTGTAATAAAATGTGTACAGTATTAGTATGGTTTGACTTCACACCTACCTCCTGCGGGGGTATGTCGAAAGAAACAGTTCTCAGGTCTACTTTGGTGTAGTTTTCTATGCAGGGCAAAACAAAAAATATTCCTGAAAATACAATTAATGAAGATTATATGCTTTCTCTTTAACTTAATAAGAACTGCTCTTGTATTTCTTTCAACCTTTGCTTATTTTGTAATAATAGGATTTCTTTCTTTTCTGTTAATTTTCTTTTTTTCGATCATAGCTCCAATTCACCTGATTCTATCTTGAAAAATAAAACTCTCCTCTTCTTCTCTTTGTCTCTCTTTAGTTTGGTAAAAGTTTAAACAGACCTTGTTGTAAGGTGAAATGCTTTACATTCGAGAAAACGTATCAAAAGAAAGCATTAAACTATGATAACATTCATAAATCCTTAAAAGAACTAGAGAAATTTGATCATCCTCTGTTGGTACTAGTCAAATTATTTACCTGGGCCCTTTGAACCTCCAGAAAGGAGTCTACCCAAACGAAATATTACGGCTCTTTCGTATTCTGTGACAACCTGCAAGATAATACTATATTACCATATGTGTTTTCCATATTTTAAACACGTGTACATGTACCACTACGCCATCATTCTTGCGTTTTTCTTGACAAGTTGGAAGTAAGATCTTTTTACTTACAAAGTACAAACAGTGTTACTGCGTTTATCTCACCTGCTTTATAGGAATGTTCTGATTTATTCTACTTTTTTTCAAAATTTGTTATAAAGTACATGTAAATGGGTAATCAATTATTTGGGTTTAGTCCAGGTTTGAAATTAACCTAGAAACAGGTATTACATGTATCCATTTACACATTTTTATGCATTTAGTTCAGCAATACTATTAAACGTAAAATTAAATTCTACAAGCCGTACATACGACGTCAATTTGATATAAAAGTATGAAATATAAATTACCTTGATGCAGAAGAAGAGAGAAAACGGCAAAGTAAGTAAGACGAACACAATCGACATCCCCATGAGTATTCCTCCACAGAATCCGATATCACCCTCCCCGCTCTCGCCACCTGCTGTATACATAGAGAATGGTCAGTGAGGTCATTTGCTGAAAAACCGATGTGGTTGTTGCCCCTTTTCGTCAATTGTAATACATTCTCTTTTAACTATATTAACAAATACTGATAAATTTTGGCATTTTTATTCTCCCGCCATATATGGCCGGGGGAATATAGTATTGCATCTCGTCATTCCGCCATTCCGTCTAAATCCTTGGGAAGATTTTAATGAAACTTGTAACAAACATAGATCACAATACATAAATGTGCATGTTGTAAAGGGACTTCTGTCCAAACAGTGTTACAGGAGTCATGGCCCTCGGACTAAGATTTCTATGTATATATAGTAAACTCATCTTGTCTCCGCAACTTCTCCTAAACCCTTAGGCAGTGGAGGATTTAGACGGGCGGAGTAGTGTAACGATCCCCGATAATGCAAAAAAATGAGTTGACCTATTTGCACTAAAAGTATGTACTGATTTGACCTAAACGTACTATAGTAGGTTAAAGATGAGTTCAAAAAGTGTCCTTGACCTTGGATTGAATGTGGAAATTGTACTTGTTAACCTTGAGTTTACTTTTCTAAAGAAATGGTTAGCCCTTAAAAGGGCTGGTTTTTTTTCTTCCTGTCCCTTACCAGCATAAGGGGCAATGGCGACGTGCCTTTCTCCTCTCACTGCGCCTTAGTTGGTTATTTAGTAGGCGATCTACCAAGTGACCCACCCGGCAGGGTGGTGTTCTTCTCCTACCGGGTGGATGATCTTGTCTCTCTTCCTTCGGTTCTCTTTTGATGACCGTAGCATTCATCGGTTGATCTGGCTCTATCTTGACATCTTGTCCCGACTCTCTATCTCTTAAGATGACCCGTCCTATGGCCGGCTCATGTATAGTGTATATCAATCTCCTCTCCCAATCAATCGTTATCTTAATACTCGCTTCCATGTCGTCGAAAAAAATAAAATTTTTTCAGGTAAAGTACTAGAACATATTCTGAAGTATATATACTAATGTAAACGCGGACGTGTAAGGAAACACCTTTTAGGTAACCTAAGTGTACTAAGACAAAGTCTTGAAATATTTTACTGTAATTGCGGACGTGTAAGGAAACACCTTTTTGGTAACCTAAACAAAGTCTTGAAATATTATCATTTTTTGCGGACGTGTAAGGAAACACCCTTTTTTCAGTATAAATAAGATTTTTTTCTAGAGAAGCGCCAGTTTTGAATCGAGATTTTTCGAATCAAGATTTTCGTATTAAAGATGAGTTCTTTATACAGTATGGAGCAGTTTTCAATACGCCTAAGAGAAATTTCGGAGAAACACAGAGTAAAAGCATTAGAGTTGATAGAGATGGCGGATAATTTGGATGATATTGCTAATGAAATTAGCAATCTAATCGAAAAGAAAAGAGAGGAAGAACAGAAAAAGGAGACAAGTACAGTTAGACAGGTGGTGACCTTAAGACCATTTAGCTGGAGGCCCAATCAACATCACGGGCCTCCGAACTACCCGCCACCCCCTCCACCACCACAAGTACCAGTACTGACGTCAGCACCGGCAAGGCCACCACCACCGGTAAGGCTACCACCACCGGTAAGGCCACCACCACCGGCAGCGGCAGCACAACCAGCTCCTGTACCGAGAGAAGATTGGGATGCTGAAATTCTATCACAGCCTCCCGAACCTCCGTTCCAGTCGGAACTATTGCAGTTTTCCCCCCGTCCTCTATCAGCACTTTCTTGTGCTGCTAGAAGACGGGCACTGTCGTGCCCGGCGTGTGGCTCCCGCAAATGCGGGGGTCACTGAGTTCTTTAAAAGAACTAAAAACGGCCCTTTTTAGGGCCACCATATCTTAAGAAAAGTAGCCAAATGGTCGATGCAATACTACAAAATTGAAAAGTAACTCGAGGGTTGATGCAATAACAAAAACACGGTAAGTCTTATTTTATTATCAGTTTATTATGATTTTATTTACACAGCAATGGCAGAATGTTAATCATTATTATTTTACAAATTTCGTCATACAAAATGTTTACACAGTCACTGGTCTTAATCTCATGAGTCTATCTTTCACTCTATCGAAGGAGTCTTTGAATACATCGTTTCCGAATTTTCGACACAGATCTTTAGTAAAGAGTTCTAACACGTATAGTTTTGTTTCGGACACTCTTCCGTCTTTAAACATGGCGATCACTACTTCGTGATAGTCCCTCAAGTTTTTGATGTCGGATAACATTTCTCTCCATTGCGAACGTCTAAGGATGGTTAAAGAGAACCAAATCTGCCACTGTAGTAGTCTCGACAACATGACTGTAACTGATCGAGTTTCTATTACGACTCTGTCTTTTAAGAGAGCATTTTTTCGCCTCGATGTAAGGCTTCGTTATAGTTCCGACACTTCGGGCAGATTTCTAACATGAGTTGATTTTGGTGATCTTCTTCCCCGATGCAATCGGGATGAACGGCGAAGTATTCCACTCGGAACGGCGTATGGTCGTCGTCTTCCGAATCGGATAGTTCTTGATTTTGCGGTTTGCTCATAGTGACATCCTTTTCTTCTTGATTTTGCGGTTTGCTCATAGTGACATCCTTTTTTTCTTCTTCGTATCGATAGACTCTGTGCATGGATATGATCGTCAAATCTTTCAAAGTCACGATCATTTCTTCCCAAGCATCGTATACCAGATCGAATGCCTTGCGAGTGTTTTTGGTATTGAGACATTGTAGCAGTGCTTTCAAGTTCACGTTACGCTTTTCAGGTTCGAAGCGTATGAATAGATTCCACAACATCCTTTGAACGAGATCACTGGCACACTGGGTGTATACTTCTGCTGGCGACATATCATAGACGAACTGTAAATTGATCTTGAGGTCTCGAAGCCCCTGTCCTTTCAGTTCCTCATTCAAGGAATGTAACATGTTGGCGAATCTCTGTTTGGCAAGGTGAACGTGCTCCGGGTTTGGTCTGTCGAACGAAGTATTCATGATGATTGATGATAATGACGAGTCTTGCTTTCTTTCCCTATTTTATATATCTGGTTTCGACCTTGAACTTGTACTTGATGACCTTGACCTTGAACTTGGGTTTTTTCAAAATAACCTTGAACTTGTACTGAAGGTTCTAGACTTTTGTTTTTTATTTTAATCAATTGACCTTGAACTTGTATTTGAGATAAAATTCTGTACTGGATGACCTTTTCTGTCTATACGACCTTGAACTTGTTCTATTCAATTAACCTTGTACTTGAGACAAACAAAGAAGAATATGTTTTGAATCAATTTATTGTCCCGCTAACACAACGTAAAGAACAAGGATTAGGACCGTCCCTTTGTTCTTCACTTACAATGCATATGTACAATCAAATATCTGTCTCACTACTTTGTTTAAACTCTGCCATTACGGCTCGGAGCGATGTCTCCATCGTCCAAGTTTGGTCATTTCGGATACTCGACAAATATTTTTGTTTGATTAACACATTTTGACAATTTGATATATACATTTTGATTTATACATTTTGACATAATATCATACATAATATCATACATAGTTAAGCAAAGCTAAACCTACAATGAACAATTGAATGGCTAAAATCATGAGTATGAAAGAAGTCAAGTCAAGGCAGACGTCACAGCAGCGGCGGGATGTACGAGATTCGGCGCTTTCCGACACAAGCAAGTCTGTTTCTTCATCGTTAAAGGTCTGGGTTTTCTCGGGATCACGTTCTCTCGATACCATTGGTAAATGAAACGATCGTTGTCTTCTTTCTTCCATGTCGTCTTGGACGGGATCGGTAGGTGATACGACATCAGCCAACGCATCATATCCGATCTGGGTACCTTTCGACTTCTGTGGTGTAGGTAATAGATACAGTAATGTCCGCACACGGGGGTATCCCAACTTTGATAAGGTACGGTATTGTAGACTAGGCTTCGACTTTCCCTCTGTTTGTTGATCTGTATGACGTTGTCGAATTCTGCATACACGATGCAATTGATGACGGTCGGTAACGCTGTGCCGAACTGAAGTTCGATGCGCATGTTTCCCGTTTTTACCATGTGAAATTTATCGGCTACGTGTCCGTTCTGGTCCGTGGTGAAGTCGAATCCCCAAATGGCGAAACCGTTCTTGTATTCCTGGTAGGATATGTCTGGAGCCCAATCGTCACCGATCCTTCCCAGGGATTGGTACAAGGACATGTAAGAACGCAGGTATAGATTGTCTTCAAAGTTAGGTTCGTAGGGTTTGGTGTGTTGGACGTCTCCGTTCAAACTGATTTCTATTTTCTCCAGATCGAAGTTTCCGAAATCGAAGGGGTTCCGATTCAAAGCTCCGTTGTAGCCTGCATTTTTCGTCATGCAAAAGAATACCCGTTTGGGTAACTGCCCGGAAAACACGTTGTCCGTGATCTTCGAACGAGTGCCCTGCGGAATGGTAAAGGATTTCACTTCCACGCGTCTTATGGGGTATTTGGCCGTCGTGGTGTTCAACATCTGATTGACTCCTAACAGCGCATTTGGCATGAGTCTCACTTTGCGCACGAATAACATCATCTGTTCGATGTGAATGTTACCGTCCTCGTTTCCCATCAGACAAAACGACGTACGAGCCCTGTTGAATCTCAAGCGGACGTCCACGCCGTTGACGATGAAATTCCCTTGTTGAAACATGTCCAGATGTAGGCGATCGTACAATTCCAACCATTTACTTTCTTCGATCTTCTTGTGACGTTGGATCAGACCGATGTTGTAGCCGGCGGCAGTCTTATCGTCCTCGTACGGGTTGACGGCATTCATGCGTCCAGCTTGATCCGTGAACCACAAGTCGGTACTACTGATCTGTTTCCTGAGGGTCTCGGGAGTGTACGAGAGTAAAGTCTCCAAATAAGCTCGATACGGATACGTGTCGGTGCTCGGGGTGATGGTCTTGCCGTTCATGGACATGTCGATCTGCGAAAACATGCTGTGCATGATGTTGTTGACGGGAGTGACCTGCGTGTCGGCGCCTAAATCCGTTCCGTCCGCTTTCGTGACCTTGAATTTCATGTAGACGAAAGTCTGAGAAAGATCTAAAAAGTCCTCCCCGTGTCCCTTGATATCGAATTCGATCGGTGCCGTCGGATTTCGATTGTCGATGGAACTCACGGGATAAAATTCTTCCCATTGGGCTTTCTCCAACACCGTCATCGTTTGTGGAACTCGATTCAACTGTAAGCCCTCCGTCGAACACTCGCATGATTCTCTGTGCATCATCTTAATCGAATATGTCTATCGATCTTCTCTTGATGGATCTCAGTCTTTTCTTGGCAGATTTCAGTTTTCTCTGGATTGGTCCGGCGGGTAGTAGCACACCCAACTTTCTTCTGACACGTCCTTTTCCAGACTGACGTTTCTTTCCGACAGCTCTTCTTTTTATGGGAGCCCGGGGTCCCACGGCACCTGTTTTCTTGACCGGATTTGCACGTTTGACTCCTGCTGTGGTGGGAGTTCGTTTAACTCCTGCCGTGGTAGGAGTTCGTTTGACGGGATTATGACGTTTGACGACTTCTGCGAGAGCTCGTCTGACGCCTTCCTCGGTCGGTCTGGCTCTCTTGGGTTCCGGCATCACTACGCTGGTGAATACGTCGGAAGGTGCCGACGACAGAATGTTGCTAGCCGTTTCTCTGCCGTGATGTAAAAAAGCATCTTTCCAGTTTCTTTTCCGATTCACGATGTCTAGTCCCGCGTTGAGTGCTCCTTTCAATACTTTCTTTCCCCCTTTTTTGAGAAAGGACAAGGCTATATCTTTAAATCCCGATCCCGTCTGGCCTCTTCTTCGTCGTCCTCGACCTCCTTGTCCCATGAGTGCGGGTAAAATCGCTGGTAAGACCGACTGAGCTATCGACATTCCGGGTCCCATCAACATTTTGGCTCCCAGTCCTATCAGGGGACCCAAGCCCCGACCTCTCTGACGGGCCACCCCTCGATGAACGATCATGGTTTAAATGTAGCGCTTCTGACGAAAATGTAACTTCACGATGACTTTGCCGTTGAAGAATGAGACTCGTTCCCCCAATCCGTCGTATATATGGATGTCCAAGGTATCGAAGTGGGTTTTGGCCAGAGGTATGTATTCCACCAGGCGCGGTTCCCAATGTCCGTGCGAGTTTGCATCGGTGTCGACCCTTTGTTGTTTGAAAGGTACTATGCGTAAGAGCTGTAGGTTCTTGGATCCGACGATCTGTGATCGCGTGATGTTGTTATACAGGTACAGGGCACTCATTCCTATGTAGAGATCCGGAGTCACTACGCCGTAGGTCGTCTTGGTCATCCACGAGGGATCCGAATCGATCGTGAATCCCAACATGTGCGACAGAGCCGGACATAATCGGACGGGATAGATGTATTTGGTACCGTGATCGGGTCCCGTGACCAACAACTGTACTCGATTGAAGGTCTTCAAATACACGAACTTCAGCTCTCTGAAATCGGTCTCGTTTTCGTCTGCCAACCCTTTCAAGATGCTTCCGAATCCGTGTTTAAGTACGTGATTCAATTCTGCCAATACTCCTTCGATGGAACTGTAAAATCCCGTCATGATTTCGACTCGGTAGGTCACGCCCACGATGGGGATGCTGAAACTGGGGTGGGCGATGGGAACACGTATGTCGGGACGGTCGGCGGCACTGAACGGTAAGCCGTTGGTGAGCTTTTCAATCTTGAAACGTTCGGAAGGACTCGGTGTCACGGATCTTCCTCGAAAGTAACTGGGTACGATGATCTCCATGTAGTTGCCTCCCTCTTTGACGTTTTCCACGGTGGTGGGATAGACGATCTCGCTCAATCCTACTTCCCATTCCCCGTCGTCTAAGTCCATCATCTGAGGTAAGTGTGTACGGAAAGAAGACAGGGTGTTATTCGGAAAGGTTTCCAAAGATCCATTGCTGGGTAATGTCATGTAGAAACTCATGTTGACGTCTTCTCCAGTCGCGATCGCACCCAATTTGATTGTTTCATCTTGGGACTGGGCATTATATACCCCAAACTTCCGCTCAGCATCACCATCCAAAATTCTCTGTTGTCTTGTCCCAAAGCCAGACAAATGATGCCCGCCAAGATGACCGTCATCGCCACGAACGCTTGGGTGAAAAATACGATCTCGCTTCTAGGTACCGCTTCGCCACACCACTTCCATGAACGTACGATGTTGTTGTTGTTGTTGTTGTTGTTGATAGGTGGTATCGGACTCTCCTCTACGTCAATGCGATGAGGTTCTGATGAGGAATCCATGAATCGAAACTGGGTGGATAACCTTTCCACCTGACTAACGCTTCTCGAATGACGCGATTCTTTCCGACGCGGCGTTTTCTAGTTTCGATCACCTTTTCGACTTCGTAGACGTCGTCCGACTTGATCACTTTCTGAAGTTCGCTTTCGTAAAACGTTCCTTCCAACTGTTCGCCGTGATCGTCTTCGAGGACGTAGACGTACGGATAACGCCCCGTTACTCGACGTTTGATGGTAAAGAGTTCCGTCGTCCAATTCGGTAAGTATCCCTTGGTAAACACGTGCTTGACTTTACTGATGCGCACTCGATCTCCGACTTCGAATTTGGGTGGTTTCCCTTTTTTAGGTCCGAGGTTCTCGTAAGCGTATTGCCACACGTCGATGACGTTAGAGGGATTCACGTCGGCCGGTGCCCGTCCGATGGTCGAGTGACGGGCTGTGTTGTAACTCTTCACGAATCTAGGTAAGACGTCCACGTATCGTCGAGTTCGCTTGTGAGTGAAATATTTCCACATGCGTGCTTTCAAAGTCCTTTGAAATCGTTCCACCACGCTGGCTTTCGTATCGGTGTTGTTCGTGGTAAAGAAGTGAATGTCTCGTTCTTTTAACATGCGTTGAAAATCCTTGTTTAAAAATTCTTTACCCTTATCCGTTTGAAAACGTCTCGGATGTCGGGACTTGGCTCTTTTCAAGATGTTTAGAAATCCTCGGATCATTTCCTTTCCAGTTTTGTTTTTCAGAGGTTCTACCCAGGCATACTTGGAAAACACGTCGATGACGCACAAGAGAAACGTCATCCCGTCGTTGTCGTCTTTGAGGTTGGACACGTCTGCTAGATCGGCTTGCCACTGTTCGTCCATGGTGGTCACCACGGTACGATTGCGTGGAAATCTACGTCTGATGGGTTTGTGAAGCGTATATGTCGATTGCTCTCTCAACCATTCTTCTACGTCTTCTTTCTTGAACTTTAAGGAAACGGGTGCTAAACGTTTGGCTTGTCGGTACAGGCGTCGAACTCCTCCATATCCACCAGGCTGTCCCGGGTCGTAAAAGATGTCGCGTAATAGATCGGATAAGATTAACTGCTTCCGCCTAGCCATGATCTAGGACTGAACGTTATCCATCTCTTTTCCATCTCGGAATGAGACTTGGGAGTCTTAAAGGGCGTATTTAACGGCGAGGAAAATCCACCCTCTTCCTCCTCCTCCTCCTCTTCTTCATCTACCGATCTCTTTTCTCGTGCGGGGGATTTAGGAAGGAATGGCGTCGGCCTCTGTGAATCCTGTAGTGGTGGTGATGGTGGTGGTGATGGTGGTGTGACTTTGGGCGTAGGTGCCGTCTTCAAATGTCTGATGAATTTCGGGTTGCGGACGTAATCGCGAGGGACGTTGATTTCCCCTAGACCTCGAGTAAACATTTCTATTCCTTGTGGTCTGAATCCCTTACGATCCGTACTACGCACGGCATCTCCGATCAAGTCGATGACATTGGTGTTGGGAACGACTTTTCCGCGATACTTGACTTGTCCCTTTTCGTCCCAGGATAAGATCTGTGGATGGCGTTGAATGTGTTGAATCAACATCTTGGCTTTGGCACGCATGGGTTTAGGGGCGCTACTCACGATCTGTTCGATCAGCCCTTCCTTTACCGTCGGATCTTCTCCCGCGACATCGGTATTTCCCTGAGTATTCGGTAACGTCGGTAAGTTGACGGGACTGTTTTGTTTCGTATGATCCAAGTAGGTACGATAACGATACAAACTCTGTCCTATCAATGCATTTCTCTGGGATGGTGTTAAATCACTGGGTCCTTGCGTTAAAGCATCCAATTCTTGTCCCGTTCTTACGGCCGCCGTGACTTCGGGTGGATAAGGTAAAGGATGCGGTAAAGTCATGGGATCTCTACTGCGTTGCATCTCTTCGTATAGAGCGTTAGGAACCAAGACCATCTTTCGCGCCATGATTTGTTTAACGTCCACCACCCGCTAATCCTCCCAGTACAGGTCCTAATATTGCAGGAAGTAGTGGAAGTAAAGGAAATATTCCTCCGGTCTGTCGTATCAACGTTTTTCGTCGATCTTTGATGCTTTTACCCGGTTTGACGAGTAGTCTCAACACCTGCTTCGTTGGAGCTAACTTGGCTTTCTGATGAGGAGTCAAAGGTACCACGCCTTTTAATACGTTCAAGATACATTCGCACAATTTGCAGATGCAGCTGTCTGGAGCTTCTCGTAGCATGGCCTTTTTAAACTTTTTGGAGTAAGAGGGATTTCCCAATAACCGGATGAAATCTGCATGAGCTCGTAAACCTGCCGTTTTCTTTTTAACCATGATGATGATGTTTGTCAGACTACGTGTCCTTCAGTAATGCCACCTTGTCGTATGTGTCGTCTCCTTTATATTTTTTTTTTTTTTTGGTGCAAAACTTTATACAGGTACCCAAGAGGAGGATCCACTGTCTCTTTTGA
This sequence comes from Pteria penguin, assembly GCA_035048485.1. Lineage (NCBI taxonomy): Eukaryota > Metazoa > Mollusca > Bivalvia > Pterioida > Pteriidae > Pteria > Pteria penguin. Next base: position 29,877,118 of record CM068586.1, read on the forward strand.
GTCTCAAAGGGGGTATGGGTTTCTTGAAAGCCTTGAAATAAGGCTCCACGTTAGCACCGAAGTTACGATTAGCCGCTTCTAATGCCACACGTGCTGCTGCACTCATGATGGGCGGTGAATTGTTACGTCTTCGATTAGGTTGCGGTGCTCTTCTCTGACGATTAGGCTGTGCTCTTTTCTGTCTTCTCCCACGTTTAGGCTGTGCTCTTCTCTGTTTTCTCTGACGCTTGGGTTGCGGTGTTCTTCTGACACCGCGTCTGAGGGGAGGATTCTCCAAGGGATTTCTGTTACGTACTCGGTAAAAACGCTTATTGTCGTTTTCACGTTGCGGCCATTGCATCATGTTGCGAATGATGACCCCACCCAAGAATCCAGCTCCACCTCGTTTCAAGATGAGACGTCGTCTTTCGTCGGGATCCGTGTTCCGATCGGCTATCGCCTGTAAGATATCGAAATGTTTCTTGACGAATTTTTCCGTCGGTTTGGTCATGGGCATGCTTCCGTTGATCATGTTCCTGGCCCCCATGCTGAACCAATTCAATAGAGATTTACGACCCTCCTCCAGTAGAAATTGTCTTCGTCTGGCATCTTTAGTCGTTTTCAACTTTCTCAAGAGTTCTATCAATTTTCCCGAAGTTCTCGGCCATGATCCTGGCATCTCGTCGGTTTGTCGAATAATGACCTCGAACGTTTCGAGTCGGACTTCTTATAGCTTGGGGGCATACACGACGATTCCTCCTTCTTCCGGATGATGAAACACGTCCGAACGTAATCTATACTCGTCCGGTGTGGTGGGAGTCAGGTCTACCACCAAATAGCCGTGAGCACGAGCGGTGGCATCTTGATAGGCGTGGTTCATGTGAGGAAGTTTTAACTGTCTCGATAACACGTCCACTTGATTTTTATCTCGAGGATTTTTGAACAACACCAGGTAATGTGCATTCAAGCTAATGGTGCGATGATGAGGTCCTCGGTCGAACACGTTTTGCGTGATATATACCACACTGGTATTGCGGTGATGGGCTTTTCTCGTGAACCAATCCACGATGGAGTCGCCGGCTTTACCACCCATCATGTCGTCGAAGACCAGGAGATGGGGAACGGTAGTATCGGATACTAAGAGTTCGTCGTCTTCTGGAATGTCTTTGATGAACTTGACGTCACCTCTCATGTCTTCGTAAGCCTTTTGCCATTCTCGATAACACCAGATGACTCGTCGGGGTGGTGGTCTTATGATGAAATCTTTCAGATTCACCAACTTCTTAACAAATTCTGTTTTTCCCGAACGACTAGGTCCGGCTACCACCATGGTAAATTCGTGTTTAAACACGAATGCATCGTCGATCAAGTTCGAATCTATGACCCGCACGTTTGAAGTCATGACGTCAAATGACGTCGATAGCTTAAGACCATGAATAATAAGACATTATTGTGTTTTACACAAATTTATTTACAACAAATGTTTTACACAAATTTATTTTACAACAAATGTTTTACACAAATTTATTTGTACAAACAAATGTTTTACATTATTGTGTTCTATACAAATTTATTGACAACAATAGATAGAACGAAGATTCGAATAATACAAAGGTAAAACATTTATGAGTTCTTCTTTCACGTAGGCTCTAGGCACAAAAGTCTTATGAAAACGACACACTAACATGATGATGTCCGATATAATGTTCCCGTCGTGTAACACATTGTTCATGATCCTTTCGAAATCATAATCACATGATTCTCCTCGAAAACATCCATTACATTTACGTAGGTTCATGTTCATACACAGTGCCAGTTTAATCATCGGACGAATGTCGTCGCACATCTTGCTCGTTCGGCATCCGACGGTAAAATGATTCGTTTTCTCAATGTTTCTTAGGCGACAGTCTGCACAAATGGAATCTTCGAGTTTGTCTTCTTCGATACCTTCCATGCAAAATTCACATTGAAGATAGATACATGTCGTTGTCACACACGACTTACAAATCAGCTGTTTACATTTAAGACAACAGATTCCATCGTCGGACTTGTTTTGACAATGTCGACATCGATAAAACGGACAATTGTCTGGATGAGTACAATCTTCACAGACCTCGAAATGACACTGGTAACAATACCATCCCAAGTCTTCCTCAAACGTTTCTCTCTTGCAGTGAGGACAAGGATAATATTGTGGTCCAAACAGTTCTTCTATTTCGTCATGGTCACACTTCAAACAAACGAGTTCTTCTTTTATACATTTCGAGCAACGCTGTGTCGTGTCGTCACACATCTTGTTCCTTCAATAGCCGTAAGGTAAAGTGTCGAGATTGTTTAAAACTTGTCTCTTATCATACACCACGCGATAGTCTTTACTGGTCACCTTAGTGTGAAGAGTATGATCTTTTGCACGGACGATCTTTGAAGGATAAACGACCTTGATCTTTTCCTCTTCGATGTCGAGGCCTTCGAGTTTTCTTAAAACCATCTCCTTCATAGAATCGAAGTTAATGATTTCACTGGTACGGTAGTCCAAGGTCAAACCTTTCACTTTACATGTCGTGCTTCCGTCGCTTAATTGGTAGGCATAGTTCTTCGGTCCTCCCGATACAAACGTCGTGATAGATTTTCCGTTCAATTCGTCGGTCCAACATCCCAAACTATCCATGATGGTGGGAGACCAGGCGTCTTTGTCGTGAACGTAGATGATGCTATCTGTATCGAAATAGAGTACTCTTCTATCTAGTCGGTGTAATGCATCGTATAACTTGAGACGAGCCAGAGAGGTGGTAAAACAGGCGATGACCACGTTACCAAAGGGACACGGTGGTATGAAATCGTTGCTGTCCGTGAAACTTGCCAATACCATGTCTAAGGAATCGTCTTCGGCGTTGGTGATGACTTCTACGTGTTTGACGTCTTTCGTATCGTCGTGTAACAACTCGATCAGTTCGCTCCGTTCCGATAAGTAACGATTCTGAGTCAGAGCCAGTCGCTGAGCAAATTTTCCCCACAGACAGTTCAGAAATAATTTGGCTATGGTACGTAACACGGGATTTTTACATACTTCCTGCATCCGTATACCTTCTCGCTGGAACACTTCCTCGATGTACGATAACTTCTTTTCCTCCGTATCGCAATCGCTAGGGAATCCGCTGGCTTCTTGTTTGATGCGTAGAAAGGTATCTATATACTTTCGAAATAGCGTGTTGCTGGATTGTTCGAAATGCCACACTTCGTACAGGCGATCTATTCGATATCCCATGTCTAAGGCCATGTCGATTTCTGGCGTGGTCCAAGTACCCGTGAGTGCTCGCTCGTCGTCCGTGTGTTCGCATCGGTAGTCGGATCCTATGTTCTCTTTACTCATCACGCACGTCCGACATAAAGGAAACAATAACTTATGATCCGTGCGGTAGGGTAATACGGGGTGATACAATCCACGGGGTGGGAAGATGCGACACTTGACGAGTCCCGTGTATTCCCTCACGTTCTGGAATTTCTCCGTGATGATGGTAGGATGTCCGATGGGAAAGATACCATATTTCAATACGAATGGATATAAAGAACAGACGTCGATGTAACGCATATCTCCTTCGTCGCAATACAATCGAGTGGCATTGGTGCGACCTCCAAACAGTGCATCTCGTGGTTCCAGCGGATCGGCTATCTGTTTGTACGTCGAAAGAATGAACTCGGCAAACATCGGGTCGTCCTTGATCTTCTGTTCGTACTCGTGTTCCCATATACAGGTCACGTTGAATCCCATTTCGTTCAGATTGACTTGTCGTTGTTGCGTGGCTTGATATATTTCCCCAAACGTGAGTGCGTGTTGTATCGGATGGTCCTCATGTATCATGTTCGGGAAACATTCGGGGCAACCGTGCCAGAAACATCCGTGGAACTCGTAAATGGTTTGGGTGTTGGTATCGTAACCGTCCACGGTATATTTGTACCAATACTGACTTCCCCTCCGTTGCGAGCGTGTCGTATGTCGTGATTGGTGTCGTGAGCGATCCATTTCAACCATCGTAGGGCTTTGATGGAATACTTGCGCTTTGGATGGTATCCTTCGGTAGGTATGATGGCCAAACTATCTCTAGGCATGAAATTGCGTCGAAACGCCAAGTTGGCGGCACTGGCAAACGTGACGCATTCCGCAAAGGGATCGACGTCGACCAAGTTCAGAAGGGTTTCTCGGAACTTTCCACAGCATTTTCTCAAGATGTCTACATCGGATCGACAATACTCTCGCATCTCGGTGGCAAAATCGAACCGTTCTCCGCTCTTCACTTTATCTTCGTACCACGAGATGAACTGACGTCGAGCCTCGGTTTCCATGGAGTCGGGCAAGTACGTTTCCATCGGAGGATAGGTACCCGAGTACTGCTGGTTGACCGGGGTGTTGAAAAGATGAGGGAAGTAACCTTTCTTCAATTCGGTCAATCCGAAGGCCTTGGGTAATTTACTCAACGAGGAACTCATGAAGTTGTAGGAATCGATGAAACGTATTCCGTTGGCAGACATCGTCATGATCTTGGCTCCGCTCATCAAGACGTCGGGTTTCATGCATGCACGATTGACCAGGAAATGTAAAATAAATTGACCGTCGTATCCTCTCATGTTGTGAGCGATGGCCGTCACACCGTCGTGGCATGATTTCTTTTCTCTGTTGGTGTTCGTGACACAGCTAGAAAATATCCAGCTCATGAAGTTTTCTAAGGTTTTCTCTCCTTGAAAGATGACTTCTCTTCCTCCGGGTAATGGGGTGCACGTCTCGCACTCTTCTTCGATGGGTGAGTGTATGCATGCATCGCAAGTTCGATGTGCCACGCAAAAGTTTGGAACGTGTACTCCCGTGTCCTGGCTACATTCGAAGTCGTAGAAGATGTACGAGTTCTTTTCTCCTTTCTTCTTCTTAGGTTTAGGTTTACGTTGTACGTAACAGAGATGATCCTGTTCCACCACGGTCTTACAGATGGAACAGACGTGCTCTTTATCGCCGCAGCGGTGTATTTTCATCAGTACTTTACTCATCCAACTTCCACAATCCCGGCATCTCGTCATGAGGTCGCATATGCTCTTTCCCACTTTGTTGGGTTTCAGATGGTTCCAATAACACTGCATGTTGGGAAAATGTCCTTTGCAGCTCTGACACGTGACCTTAGAATCGTCCTGGGGGCACGGTGGTGAATTCAAACAGTAGTTACACCTCACGGGACATTTCGTGCGATGATCTTCCTTGTGGGTATACCCGACGTCGCAAAAGTCGCAGTAATGTTGACGTTCGATCAAACCAGTCATAGACGTGATGGTATCGTAGTGTTGGTTCGAATACAGGATATTCAGCATGGTGGGTCTCATGTTATTTCTCACGTCCCCCTTGTACAGTAACTGTAGTTTTATCTTCTTAGCTTCTGTCAACTGATGGTGGATTTTCAATCTGTACTGTGGACTCAGGACCGTCTGGAATTTACCCCATTCTACAGGTCCACACCCATGCTCTATGGACACGCCCGCTTCCTGACATAGTGATTTAGCTGCTCTTTCTTGATCACGGAATCTATCGGAAACTTTCATACGAAACCATGCCTTTTTCCATTCTTGCATCTCTTTGGGGTCCGTGGGTTTCTGGGCTTGTAGACGGGCGACCACGATGGCTCTAGCTAGGCACATGTTGTCGGAATCGTTTTCGATCCGAACGATGGATCTCTTGTCTTTCCTAAATTCATCTTTTTCGGCATGCAGATGTTTCGCCTTGTTACCTCCCGTTCCATAAGGCATCTCGATGTGGATGACGTCTATCGTTGTTTGCCCGTCTTCCAACTTAAAGTCTTCATTACTCTGTTGTACTTTCTGTATTTCGGCCAAGACCATTTCGCTAGACAAGTGTTGACTCATGGTGAAAGGTACCCATACTTCGGACTTCAGAGAAGGGTGATTGATGATCAGTCTGATGTAGTCTTTGTCTTTGGCATGGCACTTACTTTTCAAATCGTTTACTAACGAATTCATGACCCTAGGTAGAAACCTCGGCAGCTGACCTGGAGATATCTCTCGAGTCAATGCTTTAAACTGTACGTTGTATCGTATACCACTGGTCTTGAATTTTCTGGACTTGTGTGATCGATTCAACTTGATGGTATAGAAATCTTGCGGTGACTTGTTCATTTCCCGCAGGCGACGTCTAGCTCCTTCTATTCCACCATGTCTTTGTATCCATCGTCGTAGAAGCGTGCGAAACTTTCTCGATCTCAATAATTCTCTCGTGACTGGCATCGTGACTGATAATTCGCGTTTTAATCTCGATCGCGTTTTCACGGGTTTTTTATACGATTCCTATGACCTTGAAATGTCAAGGTCGTGATTTTATTTCAATGTCAAGGTTGATGTGATCTAATACAAGGTCAACTTTAGAAAAAAAGTCTAGAACATTCATATCAATGTCAAGGTCAGATTTAAAGGGTGAAGGTAAGATTTTAAGGGTGAAGGTCACTCATTTCGTTTAAAAAGACGAGAGTAAACGACAGACTTCATTCTCGCATTCATCACGCAAGAGAAAACAACCATGGCTCAACCGAGGTTTCCTACTGCTACTGTTACTGCTGGTTCTTCTGCTGCCTTCATAGACGAAACGAGCATGCATCCACCAGAGATTCCTACCAATTTCATTAAAGATTTGATGCGTGACGAAGGGATGCAGAACGATGATACTCTCATGTTACCTTCGAACGAAGAGGCTCTACTGACTCAATTGAAGAGCCTCGTCGCACAGAAACATCAGGTCGAGATGCAGACCCTAAAAGAAAACCAAGATACCTTGACGAGTTCGCTAGCTACACTGCAAAAGACCGTGGAAGAAACCAAGCTAGAAACCGTGCAAATCAATGTAGGCATGGGTGAAATGAACTTACACGTTGCTGATGCCCAAAATATGTTACGTGAGATCAAGAAACGAATGGCTAACAAGAGGTACCACGATAATGATGGTGACGATGATACAGGCGAACCTAGCCGTAAGAAATTTAAATACAACACAGCGGAAACGAACACTCCTAATAATGTGTGTTTCCATTGTCAACAACCTGGACATTGGTTTAGACAGTGCCCTCAGAGACAACAACAACAAGCGATCAAGGGAAATTGTTTTCGATGTAACGAAGAAGGACATTGGGCTAACGAGTGTCCGCAGGCTCGACAACCATCTAGTCCTGTAATCACGGAACCACAGAGTCCGAAAACCACTCCGAGTATGCCTCCTCCGAAAACTCCTAACATGAAAGCTCCCAAGAAAGTAAAGATTGCAGAAAAAAAGGAGACGTTACCAAAGAAAAAGATGACCAAGAAAAACATCGCTTTGATCATGTAATGACATTATGTGTAAACAACAGAAAACATCTGTCGAGTATCCGAAATGACCAAACTTGGACGATGGAGACATCGCTCCGAGCCGTAATGGCAGAGTTTAAACAAAGTAGTGAGACAGATATTTTATTGATCATGTAATGACATTATGTGTAAACGATATTTTTATTGATTATGTGTAAACGACAATTTTATTGATCATGTAATTATGTGAATAAAACATGTCTTACTTTATCTCTATCGTTTGTCGTATTTTCTTAGTTAAGTTTTAAAAAAAACTCGAGTTCTTTTCGTGACTGTGTGACGAAAATAGCTCGACCTTCACTTCTGAATACATGAAAAAAGGTGATGCCTTTGACGTCCGCAATTTGACAGTATATAGTCATTTACCGTGTATTAAGACTTCATTTCAAAATGGATGTTGAAATAAGAGGTGTTATTACGTTCAGAGTGGGAGACGAGGATATCAGTATCCATATTGGTCATCCGGGACGGAACCCTAGGAGTTTGCTGTGGTGGAGGATATTTAGACAATTACTATCTAATATCCTCCATCACACCAACGAGCAGAACGACCAGGAAATGAGTGAGGAAGAAGAAGAAGAAATGATGGAGTATAGCAGGCAACAAGACCGAGAGATCGAAAGGCTATTAAACTATGACCACCCAAGTTACCCTCCACAGAGAGAAGAATGAGAAGATTTTTAACAACATAAAACGGCCCTTTTAAGGGCCAACCATATCTTTAGAAAAGTAACCATAAGGTTGAAAACATTTAAACGAGTTCGTATCATTATTTCTAAAAAACTTATATATTTTTTACCCGTTATACATTATACAAAAAAAAAAACTTACATTTTTATTCCTCGTCTTCTTTTATTTCCTGAAAAGTCATAGTAAATAATTGTTGCATTCAACAAATGACTACTTTTCGTAAAACTTTGGGTGGTCCTTAAAAGGACCTTTTTATTTTGATGATGTTGAATTACATGTCTTCGTCTTCTTTATTAGCTAACACTATCTTAGCTAACTCTCTGAGGCAATGTCTGGTCTTTCCTAGCTCCTCAATCAGTACTTTCTGGTTGGATTCCAGCACGTGAATCCGACGCTGCAGCACCCTTGTTGTTGTTAATCGGTTCTGCTGCGTTGAACTAATCTTAGGCAGCGCCGGCAGCGCAATGTTGGTGTTTTGCTTTTGCTTTTGCTGCTGTTGTACCTGTGCCTGTGTCTGTTGTTGATGCGGCTGGGCTTGCTGCTGCTGTAAAAGTTGTGCCTGATGTTGTGGCTGTTGATTTACTGTAGTGGGGATAGATGATGTTTGTCCCCCTCCTGCCTTTTCCTGCATATCATCATCCTTCAATAACATCTCCAAAAGGGACTCAAAGTCGATATTGTTCGATGAACTCATCTTGATTCGAAAAATCTCGATTCAAAACTGGCGCTTCTCTAGAAAAAAATCTTATTTATACTGAAAAAAGGGTGTTTCCTTACACGTCCGCAAAAAATGATAATATTTCAAGACTTTGTTTAGGTTACCAAAAAGGTGTTTCCTTACACGTCCGCAATTACAGTAAAATATTTCAAGACTTTGTCTTAGTACACTTAGGTTACCTAAAAGGTGTTTCCTTACACGTCCGCGTTTACATTAGTATATATACTTCAGAATATGTTCTAGTACTTTACCTGAAAAAATTTTATTTTTTTCGACGACATGGAAGCGAGTATTAAGATAACGATTGATTGGGAGAGGAGATTGATATACACTATACATGAGCCGGCCATAGGACGGGTCATCTTAAGAGATAGAGAGTCGGGACAAGATGTCAAGATAGAGCCAGATCAACCGATGAATGCTACGGTCATCAAAAGAGAACCGAAGGAAGAGAGACAAGATCATCCACCCGGTAGGAGAAGAACACCACCCTGCCGGGTGGGTCACTTGGTAGATCGCCTACTAAATAACCAACTAAGGCGCAGTGAGAGGAGAAAGGCACGTCGCCATTGCCCCTTATGCTGGTAAGGGACAGGAAGAAAAAAAAACAGCCCTTTTAAGGGCTAACCATTTCTTTAGAAAAGTAAACTCAAGGTTAACAAGTACAATTTCCACATTCAATCCAAGGTCAAGGACACTTTTTGAACTCATCTTTAACCTACTATAGTACGTTTAGGTCAAATCAGTACATACTTTTAGTGCAAATAGGTCAACTCATTTTTTTGCATTATCGGGGATCGTTACACTACTGGGCGGGCCCCCTCCTTTTGGCCACATATTTACTAATAAAAATCCAGATTTTGCATCAAAAATGGCTGAGAAGTTTGGATAATACATATGTGACACCACCCCCCCCCCTTTTTTTCGGAAATCCTGGATCCGCCACTGTTAGGAGCAATCCAATTAAAATCCTAGCTTTATTCCGCTTCTCTATTTGTACTTTATCCGCACTGGGAAAAATAGAGAAGCGGAATAAAGATATGGTTTTAATCAGATTGCCCTTAAGAGGATTTCAATAAAACTTTATACAAATATCTATCACATTTTTGTAAGATGAATCCTGTCCAAAACCTTCTACAGGAGTTATGGTCCTTGGACTGAAACATTGCTGCCGGTAGCCTTATCGAATACTTTATCAGATATTGATGATGATTATTTATCAGATACTGATTATGATAACTTATCAGATATTGATTATGATAACTTATCAGATACTGATTACGATAACTTATCAGATATTGATTCGGATGCCCTTTTCAGACATTGATTATGATAACTTATCAGATACTGATTATGATAACTTATCAGATACTGATTATGATAACTTATCAGATATTGATTCGGATGCCCTTTTCAGACATTGATTATGGTCATACATGTCTTCCTAGGAATTCATGTCACTAAGACTTTTCAATAAAGTTCGTGTCTTGGGTATCATGTGACCAATGGAATTATTAGAAAGATTGCAACACTATGTGTGTATAAACTTGTACATCGGGTGGCGGTAAATATATACATATATGAAGGTTATGTAACGGTTACTGCTAATTAAAAAATATCATGTTCAATATATTAATAAATGATTAATAGTAAATCGTATGATTGCTGTTTTTGTTTGTTTATTTATAAATCTGTTATTAATTTATCATTATCTTTACAATTATTATTATCATTATTTTTTTTATTTATTTATTTATTTTTGGGGTTTTTTTGCGATTGGTTCCTTTGTATTTGTTTGTTTGCCTTTTTCCGGGGGTGGGGATATTGCCTGATCCATGATCTAGGATTTCCAATTTTTCCTCGCCGGGAAAAATGTCTGGGGAGCTAATGTCATACCCCTGGCGCCCGCCGTCCGTGTTCGGCGTCCGAAAAACTTAAGCCTAAGCTATAACTCTTAAATCACAGAAAATAGGACTTCGATGGTAGAATCTGGCCATGTGATTACCTTCCAACTTCCTATGGATCGTACCTGGTCCTTGGGGGTGGCGGGATTTAAAAATCTGGTCATTAGTTCTTCTTTTATGCCATTGTACAATCTACTCACTTTATATATACATATAAACTTTAATTCCTTAAAACGATTGTCTTCTACCATTTACCTATTTTATGTCGCCCCCCCCCCTCCCCAGGAATTGATAGATAGGGGACATGTTGGGGGTTTTTTCCGTCTGTTTGATTGGTTGTTTGTCTGTCTGTTATCAACTTTAACCTTCACCTTAACTTTTGAAACGTGAGAGAAAGAGACTTCATATTTGAGATGCATACTTTACCAATTAAGTCCTATCAAATTTCAGCAAGGTAACATTGACCGTGGCTTTGGTCTTTATTTCAAAAACTTTAACATTGGTTATAACTTTTGAATCGTAAGAGTTTGAGTTTCACAAAGACATCTTGCTTCTCTATAATATTTCATATTCTTTGAAATTGGTTTATTTGAAATACCGCTTTATTTGAATAATTAAAAATCTTCCCGAGCATTTTAATTACTATGTTTTGATTACGGATTAATTGAGATTGTTAATCAGATATTGTTAAGAAAAATTACGCTATTCTAAGGTGTTCAGTGCATCTGAATTTGAGATTTACTTACTATAACGTAAGCGTGTTGGACTCAATCGAAATCTTAGTATTGAAGATGCCTTACGCAAGTGAATTATGAGCATTGGGATACAAGTATTTTGAAGTCCTGCACGGTTTAATAGAATATATTAAAACAAGAAAGGAATAGTGTATTAAAACAGCATAAGGGGAAATTAACTCTGTCGATATTGACGTAGATTTGGTAAACTCTTCCACATCATAAAGGATTTCACCGGATGTGATATCTGGTTATAATATTTTGGTCGCTAAATCAAACCCTACAAAGAAAACAGATAGTGACAATTAAGGCGACCTCGTGGGTTCAAACCTTCAACATAATAACATTGTTGCTCAATTTTATTCTTGAGTATTGTTGTAAAAATCTTGCAGTCTATAGAAAATGTACCAGATAAACTCTTGAGGCCGCAATAATCATGCTTCAGTGACGAATGCAGAATAAACGAAAAGGGGGCACATGTGAAAGTCAAGTATTAGCCCAAATACTCAGCCATTTAGGTGCCAGCTGGGGTGGGTTTCAACAAAGATCGTAAGCCCAGACTTAGACGTAGACGTAAACTTTGCTAAGAAATATTTTTCTCCTCCCTAAAGAGTTCCAAACGTAACGTATACCTTTTACAACGTTTACCAATGTATGAACGTATGAACATAGACCTCAAGAAAAATTTAAATGCCGTACACGTATATATAGTCGCAAAGTTTACGTCTACGTCTACGTTTGGGCTTACGACCTTTAGTGAAACTCACCCTGATCAGGAGTTTTACTCATTTTAATTTCTAATTTCAATCTAATCAATATTCGATAATAATACGTCTCTGTGTAAGATTTGAGTGTTTTGCAATTTTATCATCTATACATGCCTTGTAAATTTGTGGCAAAGAACCCTTTTCCCTTTCTAAACCCGCCTATGCGCATGACAGACTTTTGTTAACAAATATATGAAATTAATGTCCTATGTTACAATTTGAATATTTTCGAAACATATACCCATGGGATCTTGCAATTGAAAGCCAATATATTTTATTCGTAACTGAAAAAATTGAAGAAAAAAAATCATTTTTCGACACAAAGGAATTTTCGGTTGTTAAATATAGCTCAAATTTAATTTGAACAAAACTTTTCTCATAGTGAAATTGAACAGAACAGATTATGACAAGAAAGAATTTATTAGAAATATAAATTTGCATTAAAATTCATTCATTATTATAATGGGAATTTAATCACTAAAGGCCAAAAAAAAAAAAAAGTCGGCACTAGAAAACTGTCAAAGCATTGTGCTATTTATCATAACCCACGAGACAATGAATCAAATTGTAAAGTATAAGTTTTCTGAAAATATATTTAGAAATATGAAAATATCTGCATATTTACTGGGGCTTGGACAGGAAATACTATTGAAGCAGGAACAACTATAATGTATATTTATTCACAATAATAAATAAGAAAATGAAATAAACTTCGTTCATTTGTTGATGGTCCTAGCTGGGGGGTGGCGAAAATTTTAATCCACAAAAGACTGACATAATCTCGGATAATTTGAAATGCATTGTTATACAAAACGATGTATGGTAGTATACAAATTGGTATCACGCCTTGTAAACCTAGGTTTGAAATTAAGGGTCTGATCCCCTGGGGAGGGGCAGTGGGAATGGTAAAAATCTTGTCAGTACTACAGCACATGTTCTGTTCTAAATCAGTATGTATAAAGCTGACTGATGGCATATGTAAGGGAGTAACTTGAAGTCCTGGACGGGCGTATAATGCACCCGTCAGTGGTTGCGTAATCTTTACTTGTTGAGTCGACAGTCAGTGGGATGGAAACATTCCAGACCCTCTGGATCCGCTCGTACGTGGTATAATGGATACCATCTTGCATAATTTCCTTTTCGACAGCAAATTGTGGGGAAACTTGAAGAAGTCGTGTGGAAATAATTCACTGCATTTATCTTCAGATTCAAGCACACTGCATAGAAAACAATATTTTCCTCTAATGATGTTAAGCATTATTGCATGATGGAGTAGAGTAGAATAGGGTTGAGATCAATGGTACAGCACATGGTATAGCCACAACGACTTGTAGAGTTTTAGCTCATCTGAACCAGAGGCTCAAATGAGGCATAGTCAATGTGATGCTGTGTCCGTTTATTAATTTTTTAGTTTCTTCAAAAGCAGGATTATGATCATACTTCTTCTTCCGGTTTGGTACTTCACGCTAAAGTGTATTTTTGTACTTGGTATGGATAAGTAGTTAGTAAGATCTCTGACAAATATTGTTATTTGGTGGATATACGCCCAAGAAGGCGCCCTCCTCTGAAAAATGTCTTCATATTAGTTTTATTATCTACAAACAGAATACATCCGGACGATGAGATAGCTATGGTTCATTTATTTATGTTATAGGGGCGGGGGTGGGGGATGGGGGGTGGGTCTTGACTCTTAAAGGAAAGATTTTGCTTTCCCCATAAATCCCAAAATGATACCATTTGATAAAAGTTAACTACAAGTATTTTTCCTTTTTCCGTTTTCAGCAATTGATAAGTTTGATTCAATTTACCAGAAAATTAATTCTTAGTGGTATTGGTTGACCATACAATTGTTTAGGATATGGTTCAGAGGACTGTAGGCGGATAAACCAATATATATTACGTTATAATTTCTACTCCCCCACCCCCACCCCTCCCGCGATCAAGGCATAAAGTGGAAATTGATAAAACTTGTCTAGAATGTTCTCCAGTAATACATTTGATTCTGACCAGATTAGTGTCAAGTGGTCCAGATTCTACATGAAGTCTTGTCCGAGATAATCATTTCTTGCCTCTCTTTCCAAAGTATGAGACATATTTTGATAAAACTTTACATAGTATCATTGCCTTGATGACAATCAGGAAATTGATTGAATTTACTTCGATTTGTATTGTCTCGTCCGAAAGACAGAACATCGAAGAGCCACCGGCGTAACTCGAACCCGGGCCCTCTTGGTCACGAGACAAGCACCTGTTGAGTCATGATGGATTCATATGCCTATGACATTATTTAACTAAATACATGGTTTTATTTCAATTGATACACGGAAATTATGCGTGAAAAATAGTAATGAAAACTGGAAACCACTTTTGTCCGCTCGATACAGTCTTTATGGCTAATCGACTAGCTTGCTTATTACTGTTTCTGTTTTTTTTTTTTCAAATCCTGTATACTTCCTGCACGAGTAATAACAGAATAAATTCCTGTGATGTATATGTATTAACATTATGTATATGAGATTAAAGAAATGAAAAGATTTCAGTAATTTCAAAAGTGGAAATAATATATATGTGTACATACCTCCAATGACGCGGTGTTCCTGTGACAGTAATGCTTTTTCGTTATCGGCCGTGTGGTTGTCCATGATAATTTGTTATTGGTTGTCTCAGCTGTTGAAACAACTCTGCAACAGATCTCTAATGACAAAACAGAATAAGAGAGAACAGCGTGAGCGCGTGTGTTAGTATGACGGAAGTGATGCTATAGCGCAGGACCGTAGATCATTCCCCGCTCATGATCCGTCAGTCAATTACGTGTTGCGAATCAAGTTTTTCACGGATCCTATCCAACGATTTGAAAAAGTGTTTATGATGCTTGGCTCCGAGGGATATATGGTCGGTCTGCACACCATTCAAGGTTGGAGTGATGCCCAAATGATATCCAGAAATCGATTACAATTTGGCCTTAGAGCAAATTTTTGGAATATATTGTGTTGTTTGGTGTAATGGAATAACACTGATGGTTTCATACTGCGTGTGGAAGCATGCAATTCAAAGAAATTATTTCTTTGTGTCGTCAAGACGCGACCTTTTGAGAATAGGTCAATTTGCTTGCTATATTTCATGCGTTTACTTCGTTTGTGAAATACTAGTAACTGTTTCAAATGTTAAAAATTCATTCCTAACAAAAATATTTTTATTGATGCATATAAGTATGACTTAATGTCGACCTAGCTGTGTATTGAAGTTGTTTTTATAAGTTCTGACACAAAGATAATGAATACATATGTATGTGGAATTTGGAAATGATAAAGTTTATTTAAAATAACATTGAAAATAATATCACTCCAAGGGTTTACAACAAAAGCACAAAAAATCACTCCCCATTACTCCGGCTTTGAAAGTGTGTCCAAATCATAAAACCTTTAGGTATGCCTCTGTAGTTACCAGTGTTCCACTTTTACGAAATTCTATACTTACTGCCTTGCTCTTGTAAGACCCTTCCATAACGGCATCATTAATCTGATGCCTTGCAGATCCTGGCATTTGTCGTTGCTCACGTAATTCTAGGGGATTATCTTACTTATGATACGTTTTCGCCGCGTGTTGTCAATCTCCATACATCACTCTCTCGTTGCTTGTCGGGACAAGACTCGATAACCAGGGTTTTCCGTAACGGTAATGTCTGGTGTAATAGTCCGTGGAGGACAGAGGAGACAAAACAAACTGTTATAAGGTTCGTCCAAGCAGTTTCACTTATCGAATTTATCGTATAGTATGCTATACATAGATACAATTCTGAGTTTTCCTACATTATTTTATTGGTCTGTGAGATGAAAACTACCGATTGGAACGTATATATCGTCGGGTTCCATGTCCCTAGAGGTGAGCAGGGGTCAAGAACTAAACAATTAAATGCTTGTATTACATTGGTTGCGAGAGGGTATTGTTCACTTGGAATACAATTTATATACATGTATATGATTAGATATTAAATTAGGTACAAAGTATATCTAACCGGTGTGTACGCGTCCTTCTGTTAGAAAAGCTACGCCTCTCAGAAATATGGAATTTAAAATAAACTTCTCAACTTCTCAATTGAGTTTGACGCCCGTTGTAAAATTTTATAGAAAATTTTTTAAAAGAAAGGTGATCATTAAAAATGTTACCTAGTTGGTAATTTAATACGAAAATGTTCTTCTGGTATTACATTATCTTCGTATTAAATGCCAACCGAAAGAAAACCCCACACGAGTATAGATATAAGGCACCAATTTTATATAATCGGCGGCATCTGTCAAAATAATACCATTGACATGCTTTCCTTGTTCTAAAAGAAAGGTTAGGTCATCTTCTCGCACATTAAACTTTTATGCCCCCGGATCGATAGATTGGGGGTTTATTATTTTTGTCCTGTCTGTCTGTGTGTGTGTTTGTCTGTTGTCAACTTTAACCTTGGCCATAACTTTTGAACCGTGAGGGATAGAGACTTCATATTTCACATGCGTACTTAACTAGTGAAGCCCTTTCAAATGACACCAAGGTCGGTGACTTTTTGACCTTGAGAGTGACCTTTACGCTAAAAATAACTTTTTGGACTTTGTTGCCGCCGGGTGCATTAGGTTTCACAAACAGAACTTGTTATCACATTGTTTTCATTGGTTTTGATAAACTGAGGCGCAATAATTTGGGCATGAACGTCAAATGAAAATTCAGACAAAAAGCGTAGTTTATCGGAAATGATGCCCTTATAGCATGTAGAATATGAAAATTATGTCTTTGGTATTTACTTCAAAATGTTCGTATTATTATAAAAATATGGACTAGGGGTTTTGTCATTATGTTATTATATTGACCCGATATGACTAAAATGTAAGGGACAAGATGCAGCTCTATGTTTTTTAAAGTCTAGGACCTATGAAACAGCTTCGCGCGATTAGAGACTTTAAGAGGTAACTCTTTATGAGCAAATATTATTCAAATAAATAAACAGATAAAATAAAATAAACGAACACTATTCATTCCCATTTAGAAATACTTTTCGGGACACTGTTAAAACAACACGTATGCAATTCAAGATCCCCAGTGCGTTACTAAACTTTGATTCTATGACTTGTTTTGCAAACAAAAGTACCTAGTAAAGCTGTCACATTTGATATTATCAATTTTCTTCGGTGAAAACTGTTCAAACAAGGTGTGAGGTACTTAAAAATAAACAAATATAGAAGAATTTCTGACCTTTCGGAAAAATCAGTGCAGTGCGATTGTCACCAGGAATTCCTGCGTATAGGTTTAGAGATATTTCATTTTAGGTATTATAAAGCGTGTTTTTAAAGGAAACATGTCTGATATTTTCGACTAGACAGTCAGACTTTGTGTCAGAATTATTTTTACGGTTTATGTAAGTACACTATTCATGAGCGGGAAATCACGTCGAGACATTTCCGTCGGTGGTCGTTACTGGAAAAGTATTAACCCCCCCCCCCCCCACAACCAGAATAAAAATGCTGTCTTGATTATAACAGTACAGTATTTATATATATGGTTGGATGTTATCATAAACCGACACAATCAGCAAAAGTTCGAATAGTGATTAATACGGGTACATCTATTTCATTTTTATTGAATTTAATTACATATACATGTATATCCCATTATCTATACTCTATACATTTGTTTTGCAGATTGTGAAAATGAAGTATTAGCAATGTCATTGTTATCTGCAAATTCGTCTACATGTAATTATAGCTACCTAATTTCTTACTTTGACAAAAAAAAATTCCACATAAACAAAGGTCTCTAAAATTTCATGTGTATCACATGTTAATTCTGTAAGAATTTTACGATTTGATATTATCTCATCTTGCCTGCTTCGTTGTTTCTGGTTATGTGGGGAGATAATCCCTATTTATAGAAAAGGGAGACGAATCGCTTCCTTACGGAAGCCCATTTAGGACCTATCAAAAATATTTTTAAATTTGATATAACGAATTCTTGAATTTGTTAAAACAGATTAAATTCGTTTAAACGAATTCTTGAATTTGTTAAAATAGATTAGATTCGTTTTAACAAATTTGAGGAATTCGTTATAACGTATTAAATCTGTTAAAACAAATCTGAGAAATTCGTTATAACGAATAGAGACCAATCAAAAATTTTTTTTGAATTTGATATAACGAATTCTTGAATTTGTTAAAACAGATTAAATTTGTTTAACGGATTCTTGAATTTGTTAAAATGGATTAAATTCGTTTTAATAAATTTGAGGAATTCGTTATAACGTATTAAATCTGTTATAACAAATTTAAGGAATATATGAATTTAAGAATTCGTTATTTCGAATTTAATTTGTTGAAACGAATTTCAAAATCTGTTAAAACGAATTCAACAAATTTGTTATAACAGATTAAATTCGTTATAACGAATTCCTCAAATTTGTTATAACAGATTTAATTCGTTATAAAGAATTGCTCAAATTTGTTCAAACTAATTTTATCCCTTTTTAATAAATTCAAGAATTCGTTAATACGAAATTCATCCGTTTTAACAAATTCAGGAATTTGTTAAATCAAATTCAAAAATATGTTTTGATAGGTCCTAAATGGGCTTCCGTACTTCCTTCCAACTCTTTTATCATGCCTTGGTAAATTGTTTACATCTATTATAAGCAAAAGATTAATTTTCAACACTTAATCATATTTTTTTCTCTTCATACTTTGCAAAACTTATTTAAAGGTACTAAAAGAAATCTATTTTGTGCATTTTATAGAATTTGAAAAAGCATTTGATAGCGTATGGCGAGTTGGTCTTTGGAACAAAATTTTAATGAACAACATTGATGGTAAATGTTTTAGGATAATTAATAATATGTATAATGGAATTAAGGGTGAAATTAGAATGAACAAATTTTTATCAGATGAATTTCCATGTCAACTTGGAGTTCATCAAGGGGAAAATTTGTCACCATTTCTATTTTCTATCTATTTAAACGATTTATAACAGTTCTTGCTCACAGAGGGCGCTGAGGGAATTCCGTTTTTGGAAAAAAGACTTGAAAATGAATTAAAAATCTATGTCAAGTTATTACTCTTGCTTTATGCAGATGATACAATTATTCTATCTTACTTAGCGGGAGACTTACATAACAAATTAGATATTTTTTATGACTGCTGTAATAAATGGCGTCTCAAGGTTAATGTTGAGAAAACTAAAGTGATGGTATTTGGTAAAAGAAATATATCCTGTTACAAATTTGAATACGAAAACAAAGAGATTGAAATTGTTGATGAATTCAAATATCAAATATAAAATATCAGTATGATAAAGCGACTAGAGCAATGTTTGATGTGCTGAAAAAATGTAAAAGAAATAATTTGTTAATCAAATGTCAATTAGATCTTTTTGATAGAGTTATACAGCCAATTTTATTGTTTGGCTGCGAGATCTGGGGTTTTTCTAATATTTCAATAATAGAAAAATTACATATCAGATACTGTAAATATATACTTAATCTTAATCAAAATACTCCAAATTATTTTATATATGGAGAACTTGGAAGATATCCATTATCAATTAATGTAAAAACAAGAATGATAAAATTTTGGTCAAGAATCATTTTATCAGATAACAAAAAAGTTACAAAAATTCTTAACTCACTTACTTGTAAAGACAATAATAATTCATGGATTAGATTTATTAAAAATATTTTAAACGAATGTAGTCTATCGTACGTATGGGATACTCAAACTTTTGTTAGTAAAGATTGATTGAGTACTTATTATCACAAACCTTAAAATATCAAAAGTTACAGAAATGGAATGAGCTCCTAGCTAACTCATCAAAGGCAATAAATTATCTCATTCTAAAGGTGAATTGAAATTTGAATTTTACCTAAATGAAATACCTAAAAGCAAAAGAGAATTATTTTGTAGATTAAGAACATCCAATTTTAAACTATTAATCGAGACTGGTCGTTGGAATTACATTACTAGAAACGATAGAATTTGTACCCTATGTAATGATAGTGCATTAGCTGATGAATTTTATTATCCATCTATTTGTACAGATGATATTATTTAAAAAAATCTAGATCAGAAAACTTGGACAAATACTTTATTATTAGACAAGATAATTATAAATTTAAAAAATTCTTTAATTGCAAAAAGATAATTATACTTAAAAGGTTATGTAAATTTTTATCTGTCATCAAAGAGAGGGCTTGTCCTTCTAGTTAATTGCATGAAATGTATTGTATATATGTTGTCAAACAGCATCTCTTCAATACACATGTTGTATTTATGAGAATAAATCATTTTGTTGTTGTTGCCAGGTAAACAGATTTATATACCGTGACCATAATTTAAGTTCCCATTCGATTAAGGTCATGTTCTGATTATTCAGTTTTAGGATAGGTTTGCTTCAAAACTGAATCAGTTTCTTCTTATGGTCAATCATAGAAACTTAAAGTGACGTCTGATGTGGTTACCAGATGAAAATTTTGAGTTTTTTTTTCCAACTTCATTGAGATTCAGACGTTCTTTATTGCCATATATAGGCAAAAACAACTTATTATTCAGTATTTTCTTTTTTGATGGATATTTTCTCTTCATGTTTGAAATAAAATATATTGGATACATAATCCCCTGAAGAAAGCAAAGAAACTGAAACCTTTCCATATAAACCTTCTGTGAAAAGATAAAGAAAATTTGTATTTGAAATATTCCTGGAAATCCTGCCGCATGATTTATATTTTATCTTTCTTGTCATCCTTTGCATTTGATTTGTGGAACTCTTTAGTGCAAAGATACAAAAGTCATTAGAACTCTTCGTTTTACTAGAGTTACGAGACCAAATTGTTAATTATCAGCGATTAATTTGATATAATATATAGATAAATATAAGTTAAATAGATATAAGATAAATATCTTCCAAACCCGTGCAAGATGTTTAGTAGTATTGTTAGATTTTTCCGTCATGTTTTGCTTATTTTTAATGTAACCAGCATCATTATGAACGATTGAAATTTGATAAGTAATTTATCAAGATTTTAACAACTGAGAAATGATAATTTGAAATAAAACTGACCTGTTTTAGGTAAACAGTCTTTGAGACTTACAAAAGATTTACAAACTTTGTTATTGAACGCATCGTTGGGAAGATAGACTTTCCACCGATGTTCGAGTCCAGGAGCCTTGAATTTGACTGATTGTCCTATGACATCACAACCATTCCTTTCAACTGATTTCACACTGTAATGAGGTCATCTATGGCGTATTGGTTTATAATGTCATAAATAGAACAATTGAGGTTTTTTAATGTTACGTTCCATTACATTACAGAGTCAATCGGCAAACTTTGACATAAGAAATCAGTGTCCAGTTAATGTGGCTTCACTGTGGATTGAAGGATAAAAAAACTGTTTTAGGTTCTCTCTTTTAAAGCCGAATATCAACCAGATTTTGGACACTTTAGGTTAAAAATAGTTGTCTTTTAGGAAGTAAATAAACTTATGTGTATGAATATGGATCTTTATAATCACGAGAAAAAAAATGAAAGTTGCTAAAATTATGTATTTGAACCTTTTTTTTTTTTTGCTCTGCCTGTCGCAATGACTCAAATGCGTAAATCCAGGTTGGTTTATTTGGCTCGAGCTTGCTCTATTTTGTATTTGCGTGCAGATCCTTTGTACTGATATATATTCTTGTATATCCTTCAAAATGTCTCGAGGTGAGTCCCTTATCTTCAAAGCTCAAATAAAAATTTACATCTGATCGACCAGCTTTGGGATAATTTTCGGGTAAAATTGATTCATTTTGTTAAAATATTCCGGATAGTTGTAATACTTTGGATTTTTTTTCTATATAATTATGTAGAAAAATCGTATGAGATGTTCTACTAAAAAGAGTTTTATTTTTCAGCAGATGATTTTAGCAATAGAGTTTTTGATTTTTGTAAACATAGACTTTGAAATTATAACAACAAGGCTTGAAATGTAATACATTTGGTTGCAGTATACTTTTCTACCATTTGTCTAGATGAAATGAAATATGATATGATCAATAGAATCTACAGAAGAGAAAATGATTTCAACAAGATCATACCTACGTTATAATATACATAGGTAATTGAATTTTAGGATAATAACTTCCTACAAAAGGCATAAATAACGCTGCTAAAGGGTAGTAACAGTTAAAAAAAGGGGTCCGTTTCGACAAAAGTTCAACGGCACCTGTAAGATTATTTACACGAAGTTTAACATAAATGTTTCAAACCATTACTAAAAAATCTGGAATACTTATTTTCAAAAATATCTGGAATACTTATTTTCACCAAATGGCAATAATTCTTGTAAAATGTAGTGTCACTTGTTAAAAAAAGGTCGAACTTCTTACTCAGGGTGTCATACTCAGTATATACAGAAAGTTTCTGTTCAGTATTGCCCAGTATGGCTGAAATATACCCGATATTAATCAAAGGACAATAACTCTTAAAATCGAGGCAGTGATGACAAAAATGGAAGTTCATTCATTAGACTTCATAGATAACATACACTATAAAGTTCACTTTATTATTTCAAAGAAAAATTGAAAATTTGCCGGAAAACTGATTTTCCCCAAAGGTCAGTAACTCTTGTAAAATAAAGTCAGTTTTAACTAATTAGCCACATAGTAACCACAGACCAAAATTTTTGCCATAGTTAGGTACATTAAAAGTATGAATATGTGCAAACACCCCCCCCCCCCCAAAAAAAACCCCAAAAAACCCCAAACAAAACACAAAAAAACCCCAACAACAACATTATTTGCTTGGATCTCATATACAAAATAAAAAACTTAGAAATTTAGAAATTATCTGGAGTTTCATTTTATTGTATTCAGCAAATGTATTGTTTGTCTGTTTTAGCACTTGTGGTAATGTTCAGTCAAGTATGACATGTTGATAATTCGATAATCAAAATGACTGCTATGAGGGATTATCTTGAAAATCTTGTTTCCTACTACTAAAGAGTAAGTTTTACTTGATGACAGTCTTCTTACGAAGTATGGTAAAAGAATATCTCACAAACTTAGGAATAACTAGGATTGAGAGAATTGTCATTATTTTTCAATATAATCTCCCTTCATCTCAATGTAAAATTTTTGTGTAGGCACTTGCCTTTTTTGCCTATATGGAAGCTACGCCGCTGTTCAAATGCATATAGCATCTATAACGCCTTCATTGCTTCCAAAATTCTTACCGCTTTGGTAAGATTTTAGTTTTGGTAGCAGAAGAAGTCAGATAGGGCTAAATCTGGAAAATAGGGGAGGGAGTTGGGTTGAGGAAGAACCTCGATGATGCATTCCGTCGCAGCCGTCACTGCAACTTGGGAAGTGTGAGCGGATGTATTATCCTGCAAGAGCAGAATGCCTCTTGTTACCTTTCCTCTCCTCTTTTTCACAATATCTTGTCGCAGCCTCTTTAACCCATTTGCATAATATGCACTATTTATCGTGCGGCCTTCCTCAAGTAAAATACGAAAATATCTGGTGTCACATGACTATGGCACTAACAACAATGCACCACAGTGTACAGTCACGGACCCCTGAAATTCAGAGGTGAGACCAGGTGCCTGGGAGGAGTGAGCGTCTCCTATTTGGCTAACCACGCCCGCCGTGAATGCCCTGACATACAGACGAAACAATATAATTCAGCACTGTATCTATACATGAATGTGAACAAGCACTGTGTAGAAAGTGTCACAGCCACATAACATCAGGAAAAAGGATATAATAACACTTAAGTCAAACCCTCCGCGGGGAACTTTTTTACGAGCTCCACACTGCAAAGGAAAGCCCTCATGAATTTCCTCGGGAGTAATATCCTTTTTATACAGATACTAGATAGAAAAACAATGATGATTATTTCTTGATTGTTCCAAAAGGTAGAGGCCAGGCATTTCGAGCCGAGGAAACTCAGAAATTTATTAAGAGGG
The DNA here is from genome assembly GCA_035048485.1 of Pteria penguin. Classification (NCBI taxonomy): domain Eukaryota; kingdom Metazoa; phylum Mollusca; class Bivalvia; order Pterioida; family Pteriidae; genus Pteria; species Pteria penguin. The sequence continues at coordinate 29,901,267 of CM068586.1, forward strand.
TGAGCCAGGTTGAATATATTGCATGCTTAGATTCTTAGATTCAAGATCAAGGTGGTGAAACCAAGTTTCATCCCGAATGACAGTTCGACCAACAAAATCCTCGGGATTATCTTTATAGCGAGACAAAAGATGCAAAGAAACGTCATACCTGTTTTTCCTTTAACTTCTGTAGTAGCCTCCTTGGGACGTCCAGACCGTTCATTATATTCAATGTTCTCCCTCCCTTTTCTAAATTCATCAGCAGTCGATTCTTAACAGTGCGATAAGTTGACTCATTCCCAATGGTTTTGATGAAGCCCTCATGAATTTCCTCGGGAGTCATATCCTTTTTATACAGATACTAAATTGCTGATCTAACTTTAATTTCCTCAATTTTAGCGATTTCACTGACTTTTAACAACGAATACTCAAGATCGTAATTACGGTTTGACCGTTTTGACTTCCGATTCCCGCCTTTATAAACACTATTCTTTTATTCTCCAGTAGAGCAGAAAATCTGCCCAAGTTCAGAACAGTAGATTTGGTGGGAGACTAAAGTACAAAATATGAACAGAATGAGTATTTGCGATCTTGTATATTCCGCGTATAATCAAAAGCTACTACCTGTGGCAACCCCCACCACCTTTGAACCTTTGTTATAACTTTTGAACCATTGCAGGTAGGGTTGTCATCTTTTGCATATGCATTCCTTGTGACGAGTCTTTTTGTTGCTACTACAGTTCTTGAAATAGTGACTTTGACAGTGACCTTTGACCTACATTTCAAATTTCGCCTTATTTGGACTTATTTGTTGCCGCTGGGAGCATTTGTGTTTCACAACCACATCTTGTTACATATAAAGTTGTGTAGCCAAGTATGAAAGATATACATATGTAGTTTCATAAAAGGTATGATAGCATTCCATGGATTGTGGCCCAGGTGGTCCCTCGGCCATTTATGTATCGTATGTATGTTTATTTATTAATCTCTTTACTTCGTTTACCTCGTTTCTAGTTTCGTTCAGTTGGGGAGATCAATAACCAGGCGGAATGTGTTTAGTTAAAACAAAGATACCAATAACATTGGTCGTTTTTATTTGGCCCAACACTCAACATCATTTCGATACAAAGTTCTTTATCGTTTATCTATTTTAATATAACCATCAAGCTGCATATTGTACATACTAATAAAACTACAGCACCAGCCGAATTTTCATGGCTTTTCTGAATGTATTTAATGCAGTCATTCCAGTAACCACTGATTTTCAATAAGTAGCTCCATTTGGCAAAACCACCTTTCAAAATATAAAGTTATGATTTGGTCATTCAGTCACGTGTCATTTTGCGGGTTGAGATATTCTGAATCGGAATAATAAAGGTTTTATACAACAATTTATGCGTTGTTAAGTGACGACCATCTGAATTTGGGTACTCAATAGACCTTTTTAAGGCTGAAAACGTCCGTTACCTTTGCAACAAGAGGTCTTCTCTGTCAAAATTATTATTAAAAAATCTTCTATTATAGACTTTTTTGTTATTTGTTGAACATAATACTTGGAAAGATATATTACATGTGCATTTTTAAGTAAGAAATTTGTGAAATTTTGGTGCTATTTGCAAGATTTTTTTTTAATTTGAAAGTCATGAAAGTATATATTGATGCACAAAATGTAATTCAGTCCTTAAAAAATTACTATTGTCACCCTCTTTTCGCGAAAGCGTGGGGACATTAAATTCCATTCGTCTGTCTGTCCGTCCGTCTGTCACAAAATTTTAACCTTGGTCATAACTTTTTAATCGTAAGACGTTGGACCTTCATATTTGGCATATATGTCTCTTATTGCAATACCTTTCCGTTGGTACCAAAATTTTTATGATGTGTACTTGACCGTGACCTTCGACCTACTTCAATGTAACTTTTTAACCGTAAGACGTAGGGCCTTCGTATTTGGCATGTGTGTCCCTAATTGCAATATATTTACTTTGGTACCAGAATTTTTTATCATGTGACCTTTGCCATGACCTTTGACCTACTTCAGTGTTTCTTTTTTACTGTAAGACGTAGGGTCTTCATATTTGGCATGCGTGTCTGTAGACATGCACAACTATGACAATATGTCACAGATCACTGTACCCTTACTGATAGAACCCCGAAAGCGGGGGACCACAGTTCTCAGAATTTGCTTGTTCTCGTCTTTTTTCACATATGAGGCCTTCTGTGTGAGCGCAAATAAAAGACAAGATTCTCACGACCACAAAATCTAATTTAGATGAGATACAGTCAGGCCAAGCAAAACGTAACGAACATTTCGCAAAATTGCATATTCTTTCAAGACTCAAAATAAGATCAGTGCAATGTTCTATATGATTTCACTCTTTGTTCCGGCCTATAAAACAACGAGAAACAAACGTGCGAAATAAAAAATAATCCCGGCAGAATACTCATTTCAATTATAAAAATGTGCCAAATTTCTATGAAATCTCTTAAAAAATGATATTGGTAACGCACATTTCAGTACTAATAGCTTTGTTCAATTCCACTGCATAAAGTTCTACAATCCGACATCCGAGGCCTTTAAACACTAAATTTCTAATACACATTCATGAAGATAGAAATGAAACACATAAACGACTAAACCAAACAAAGAAATGCAAGTGATTGGCAGAGTTAAGGTAACGAACATTTCATTTCATGTGTGGATAGTTTCCGGAAATTTAAATTTTGGTCATTCCTAGTATGGCTCTTAGGTCAGCATCGTCAATCGTAAACTTTCGCTTGGATTTTCCAGTTGCTACTGGGGTTTTTATCTTTCTCAACATATCAGTATGGGCAATCCATAGCTAATCGATGTGTGCTGGCCATTTTATAAAGATAAAAATGTTCGTTACTGTAGCATAGATTACGGCAGTCGGTGCTATTAATTATAAATCAAAGCGGTAGATGTTTAAAAGCTTAGAGGACATTTCACTGAATCTTTCAGTTTTACAGCTACCTTCGAACAATACATTTTGGGATCCTTGAAATATAGAACACCTTTTTGAAAATAGACAGCAAATTAACTATTTCTCTTCAATTTTCTAAATGCTACTCAGATCGTGAAAATTAATTATTTGCCATTTCAAACTCAACGTTTGTCCTTAGACTTGCATACAAATTACTCAAAGTGCGTTAAATATTCTTTATCGTTCGTAACGAATATTTAACGTTTTTGCTCTTGACATGTGTGCCGAAACCAATTTTTTCTTTTATTCTGTGTTGTAAAATACCAGTCTGATTAAAACAATAACTTTATTCCGGTTCTCTATTTGTTCCATTACGGATAAAGCAATGGGACAAATAGAGAAGCGGAATAAAGATATGGTTTTAATCAGATTGGTAAAATACCAAAGTGATTATTTATAATATTGGTTGACTAGAACTTCTTATTATGTAGTAACGTTAACATGACGCAGTCCTTTGGAGTGTAGATGTTAGACAGAACATCAGTTGGACCTCCTTTTTAAAAATCAGTGAATATGACTGCATTAACTTAACCATTTTTGTATTAAATGCTAAGCATTGAGGTGATAACTTCTAGCATTGAAAATGCAGCACTTATAATAGATATTCCGCATTCATGTTGTCTTAGAGATGCTGCAGCCAATCATCAAATTGATGCTATGCAATTTTTGTGAACTGACGAGTGGGAAAAAGAGTGACTATTCTGCATATTAATGGAAAGTAAGAATGTTAAGTTTTGATTTTTTATGTATATGTACTCATAAACTTCCGGAAAGTCGAGTTCCGAGAATATGATTAACACTTCCTTTCACAAAACCATTGAATAAACAGTTTGAATGCTTTTGACATCCTCTATATTTATTTCATATGGCAGTCTTAATTCTTATTTCCCCCCTAAAATTCCGACATACTCAACGATAACAACTTCATTTTTGCCTTTGAAGCCATTTTGTTAGCCATGAAGAACAGTTCTTTCCAGAAAAAATGTTAACCTTCTGGGTTACGTAGATCCAGTTTAACAGTGAAATCGTACTAGATTTTTAACTTAACCAACCCCTTATATATTTGAGCTGTCAGATCTGGGATTGTTCTATGATGATATACGATTGTACGTGTCCTTCAGAGACTGTATATAAACGAAGGATTCATGTCATGGTACACTTAAATTTCTCTCAATGCTTCATTTATGTCTGCTGCATAGGCAACTCGGTAGAAATTATGATTCTCTGCACCAGACACGATTTTCGTATCAGAGAAATAATCTTGGTGTGATATAAAATAGTTAGTAAGGCAATCACATTATGTTGTGTCAGAAACTTAAAAATCTTCCCTAGTATGTGGTCGACATTATTTATTGTCACATTTCTAATTATATACATTTTACATAGTATTAAATGAATCTTCTCATTCTGAGGAATAGTTACTTTGTAGACGTCGCGTCTGGATTTTCCATTTCGTGTCAGTGTCGGAAAAAGTTTTCTATTAAGACTATTCAGGTCGTCGTCAATAAATGGAGAGAAAAATAAATCTAAATAGAAAACCAGGAAAAAAACCCTCAAAAAACAATAATAACCCCGAACTTCAGGTGAAAACTTTCTAACCTTTATAGGATATGTTAGATGTTTTCATATTGGGTGACTAAAAGTAATGTGAATGGAAAATTCTTAATACCACTAGGTGACTGGTCATCTGTTAATTTTGCAATAACATTCGCAGACGTCACATTCACATGTTATCGCATCAGGTCTTGTGACATCTGAAGTCACTTCGACTTCATTACATTTCGAACTAAAATATCCATTTTGATACTACATTTAATAACATGACCATAAATGAAAATTATTCAGGACAGAAAATTTCCTCTCAATATTGACTGTATCTCACCGTGCTTCATATAATAATAGGTTACATTCACTTAATACTTCAAATTAAATTTCTAAATCGAAAAGTCTAAAACCTAGTTGTCTAAAATTGATGGTTATAAATAGCTTTGTGCTGCAAATACGTCAGTTTCATCGCAGGTAGCCACGGATTTTTGCTTGTAGTCAGATTAAACGATTGATTTTACAACGGAGTTGTCAGAGGGTAGAAAGGCGTCCTACTCCAGGATGGGTAAGTACAGCTCTATAATAATGTACTGTTTGCCAGGCTAGTACTAACAGAAGTAGAAAATAAAGTAACGGTACGGATACCCCTCCCTATAGACCAATCCAGTATTACGCCTGCCATTTTTTTCACAAGAGTTACCTTTCTTGAACGGTTAAATGCTACTTCCGGTTTCTATTTCCACGCCTTTGAAATATCTATACACCTATCAAAACAACGTTAAAACGCGAATGTATGATTGTTCCACTAACATTTAACAATTATGGCGGATTAAAAAGGTAGCTACAGCTACAGTAATTACAATGTCATGTTTATTTGTTCATAGATGCTCGAAAAATAATGTGATTAAATCCCCGTAATCCTCAATAAACTGGCTTGACGGGTGAAGGCAATGGCAATGGTCATGATGGTACTGACGGACAGGATGGGGAATTTTGCATTTGACAACTTGACAGACTAGTACTCATAATTATGAGTCATTCTCTCATATGACAGGTTGTTCCCCTTATCGTAGAGTATTGATCAAGTTACACGCAGTGTATATTTAAGTATTACTAGGTTTAATAAACATAGAACATACACCTTTTAATTTGTGCACCAGATCATGCACATTTCAGCAACTTAGGTCTCTTCAGTGATGCACTTTGCCAAATGATTGGAATTCTCATAATATATAAATATTTGAAGAGCAGTGTTGAAACCAATATGACAGAAATTGTGGCGCAATATACAACTTGGGTGGACTCCTAAGCTCTCTGGTATTGTGTCATCTTAATAGTAACTTAGAGATTGCTGGTTAGAGATCAGCACTCTCTCCCTCATTGTTTCACAATACTAAATAGTATGACGAGTTTATACATACAATCTCCGTGTTTTCCATTGTAAGCCTGCAGCTTTGTTTCACTTCAACTAGGAGTTGCACACATAATTTTACACATTAATTGTGAAAACAGCAATATACTAATTTATAATTTCTATTGAAACGGTCGGCTCATACCTTCACCACCAGTGGGCAAATTAAGCTGGACCACCCGGACTGTACTGTAATTAACAATCAAATAATCATACAATTTGCTTTTCAATATTCTGTAAACTCAAATTAAGTCGATTGTTACATCAGCTAGATTCTATTCCATGTTATGGAGCATGCACTGAACATTTTGATATTTATGAAACTGATTGCTCAATAATTTTATTTTTGAGTTTTGATGCAAATGAAATTTTTGAATTTATTGTTCTTATTAATATAAACAATATTTTTTTTTCTTTAAATCAGGTTCGTCATAAGGACCCTTCCCAATGAAAATTTCATTGATTTTCCCCCAAATTTCTCAATGTTTTCCTAAACACTAATCTTTTAGTATTATACAAATGGGACAAAAATTCCCAAATGAAAAGGTACAAGCATATTTGAAAAAAAACCCATTAATACCGGTAAATACATTATTCATACGTAAATACTTGTGCTTATGTATCCTTTACATTATTATAAACTGTCAGCTTCAGACTGAAACAACTTCTGTATATCCACAATTTGTCTTACAATATATATGCTTGCATTCAATTCATACATCCTACTAGCTGTTTTCATCTATTTTTGTATTTACTATCAAATTGACAGTCAATGTCAAATAGAATATGTTGCTTAACAGATTGTTCTAACAGTGGATATAGACTTAAACTTTGGAAGAGTAAGATATGTCTTATTCAATTAGCAGCTAGTGATGTTGAAAAGTGCCAATCCGAAGGTTTTGACTGACAAACTTTCATTAAGACTGACAATATGCAGAATTTTTTCTATATATATTTCATAGTCCTGACTGACAAAATTTTCAAAATCACTGAAAATGGCGCCTGCCATGTTTAAAAAACTTTTCTACATCTGTTATTCACAATACAAATTATGGCAAATTTTCTTGTTCATGTGACCCACCTTTCAAGTTATTTACTTTTCCTTCAAAGGATGATGCGGTGGAACAGCAGTGTTGGGTGAAAACAGTTAATCATTAGACATCAAAATGACCCAACAAAGATATGGACACCCAAACCTGACTCTAGAATGTATTATTTACATTTTATAGATAATTATCAACCAATACTCATCCTTATCCCACTTAACATTTAGGTCATAGTCAGTCTGTTACAACTCCTAGAGCCCCCCCCTCCCTCCCTTTAGGAAAGGGAAATACTTCATCCACCTACTCCAAACAAAAAGTCAAAAACAGTTTTAAGGTCAAAGGACAGTAATTAATGAGAATCATGATTGACTGATGTGATGTAGGGAGAGAGGGACTACTATTTCATTGTATCAGGAGCTGTGATTGGATGAAATTATTTGATCTATCTATAAATAAAGATCGATTTCTGCTGTAAAATCATGATTTTTTATCTCATTTGACTAATGTAAAAATTGTAAGACCTAAAAAAGGGTTGTTGTTTACATTTAAAATTTGACAAACATTTTGATATATGGATTGTATATAGCTAAAATGTAGGATGTTGTGTAAATCTTAATGGAAGTTTGGTAATTTAACATGGGACCCTATTGGAAATGGAATTACTATGCTTTGACCTATAAATGATGAAACTTCAATAGATAATCCAACAGAACTTCTCAAAATAAATCTACTGCATCACTTCATACAGCACATTCATCACACAATTCTCAGATTCCCCGAATATATAACAATAGGCCTATACATATAAAAAGGTTAGTGTTCCATCCTCCAGTGTCGAAATTCGGTAATATTGACGGATGTCTTTTTTCAATGCATTTTTAAAAGAAGTGACATTTGGAACTTGCATTTTTGACGCTGCAAAACATAAAGCGGCGAGTTCAGTTTTGGTTCCATCGCGACTTAGACCCCTTTTTTCTAGGAAAGAACGAAGTTCATCAATTTTCCGAGAGAGAAGGGAGATCATCGATATCATTATCCATAGTAAAATACATGAAAAGTCATCAAGCTATGTACAGTTTATTTGTACAAAAAGTCTACAGTAAATATATACAAAAAGTTGACAAAGAGAACATCATACAAAAACTCGGCACTTCTATTTGCAATAATCAACCGCTATGGTGTGTTAACTCTCATCTATAGACAGTTACTAATGACGCTTTGTTTACACCGGTGTAACAGTTTCAAAGTTCCCCCGTGCTGAAAGTTCCCTTTTGATGTTTTGCGCATGCGCGTATCGGTAGGAAACTTTCAGTCTGTGTTATATGCATGGTGAAAGTTTCCTCGTGGTGAAAGTTCCTTGGTCCACGTGAAATATGAAAGAATAAAGATTAATTCTTATAATTGTACTGGATCTGGCTGTTAGGATATAATTGTGATAAATTTGAGGGATTATAATATTGACGCATGCGTATGTGCGACAAAGGGAACTTTCAGCATGGGGGAACTTTGAAACCGTTACACCGGAAGTAACGTTTAACCGTGGCGCGTCAATCGTTGCGCACGGTAGATAACTCGTACAAGTAATACTGGATTGGTCTATATACTGACTGTGACACTGCACTGGAGACCTGGTTTGTGTCACGCACTTGTAAACAATCCAGACTCCAGCTTCTGTAGCATAGCATACTAGTATCAATTATTTGTTAGACATTTTGTTTACATAATGAGTGGGGTATTGTATTCTGTTGCGGTCTACACGTGCAGCACTGCCACTGGATTTGAACAAAAGATTCTAAAGTTAAAAACAATGTTATTATTATATCAGAAAATCTTGCTAAAATGTAGTTACATGTATAGTTGTAGTTGATCAGGGATAGAAAAGTAATCATTTGCCTCTTTGTCTTAATAGCTGCTATCAAACAGCTGGTGGGGCAGGTGTGGTGTTGTGGTTAAGCGCTTGGCTTGCGGCGCCGACGATCCGGGTTCGATTCCCGGGTTGCGCCACTATGTTTAAGAGGTTGGTAACCTCCTGCTTCCATGTCGCGAAATATTGTTGAAAGCGACGTAAAACACCAATTTACCAACCAATCAAACAGTTGGTGCACATCCTCATTTGAAGCAAGGCATTTTGACTTTCCATGCTTTTCAGATCTGGTACTACCAGATTAAATGTAGACTTTTAGGTTTAAACAGGTTGGGGACAACCTCTCAAATCAACCTTTCATTTGAGAGATAATCACTCAAATGAGTAACTATCTATCTCTCTTTTCAGTAATCAATTTCAAGGAATATACAGAAGTAAACAAGTACTGAAAAATGAAATTTAAGAATTGTGATTTGAAATTCAAATGGACACATGTTTACAACATACTGATTATAGTTTACAAAACAAGTTGACATTTTTAACTTACTGTTCTGGAGTTTATAGCTGCACAAATGTTGCAGCAATAAACTCCAAAATGGTAAGTTGAAAAGGTCAACTTCTTTTGTATTTGATGTTCAGTACATGTATATTATAAAGATGTGCCCTTAACAGTTTAAGTCAAAATTTTGAAACTTTAATTTTTTAGTACTTGTTTACTTCTGTTCATTCCTTGAAACTGATTACTGAAAACAGTGATCATTACTTATTTGAGTGATAATCTCTCATATGAGAGGTTGCCTCCAGCCTGTTTAAGTAAAGTCAGGTGCATTAATTTTTTACCTGTACATATTTACTTATAAAAAGGATAGATTTTATAGAAGTACCAGAATATTGTTAATTTTAGGTAGCATCCACCGCTCTCACCAAGGGGCACTGTGTGACATAATATGGCTTCGCTGGAAATGTCGTCAGGGATTACCCTCATTATTTGTACTTGTCAATTTGGAAAAACCCTGGGAATTATGTTCCGAATGGCAGTTGAAATTGAGGCATGGAATGTTATATTTTTGATATATGATGTTCATAGGGATTCCCCACTTGTTTATCAGTATAAATAGCTCGCCTGAATTGAAAGTTTGCCGTTTAACCAAAGTTAATTATCATATACCTACTTTTAGATGAAAGAAATTAGTAGAATAGGCATTTATTTAGAGTACTTGATGTTAAAATGCAAATAATATCTTCGTATTCATACTACATTTTGCCATTTTGTGAGTTGCCCTTCACATGAAAGAGCGATAACTCTTACGAGCGCCAAATACACATGTTTCAGTAACCTGCACAGTATGTCAGAAATTAACAAGTATTGATTGATGGTAATCCCCTTTTCATACAGGGATTCATAATATTAATAGACTATCAACAAAATTAGTAGGTAATAATGCAAAAATCTGAAAGTGAAAGTGGTTTAGACATTGAGATGAGACTGAGCCTCTGAGGTCAGTGAGGAAATTCAGGACTTGGCGAACGAATCATTTTATTAAAACCTGTGGTGGTTGCTATTTTAGGTTTTTGGGTTGAATCAAGTGCTCTGATTATTACATGGACTCTCTTTGAGCAGTGGTTCTCCAAGCAGAGGAATTTCAGCAGTAACAGCTCTGAAATACTTCATGATACTGATGCTGGTCTAGACTGAAAGAGGTGCATAAATGAGTAGTATTCTTTTTTAGCTCACCTGAGCCAAAGGCTAAAATGAGCTACTTGTATAGTCATCTGTAAGCTTTAATAACTTATGACTTCTTCAGAACTGATAGAGGGATTTTGATCAAACTTGGTATGGATCAACTACTCAAGGCTCCCTACAAATGTTATTTTTCGGCATGATCCGTCAAAAGGTGGATCGAGGTTGAAGAGGACAAAAGTCCCAGAGGGAGCCTTCCTTCGTCAAACTTCCTCAGACTGACTGCATAAATCATCAAACCTAATTTATCAGAGTGATCTACATGTAGAAGGATGTCTTAAAAAGTGTTGTTGTTTTTGGTTCCATTACAAAATAAAATTTTTAACATTTTTTTTTATGTCTTTTTGGACTTTGTTATTTTTTTTACTATTTTCAAGTTATTTCTTCGATTTTCTTCTTATACAAGTTATAGGTTGCTAATAATGCATTGAGTTTGTGTATTTTAACTGATTTTATTGCAGTAAAGGTAATTTGGAAAAAGTGGAATACATGTACAAAACAATTCACAAGATATTTTGCAATATTTTGAAAATTGATAAAAAGGGAATGTACCTGGTATATATCATTAGTATGTAATAATAAGCTTTGATGGACTTTTCCTTCAGAACTAAATGGAAGATATTGATAAAACTTGGTAGATATGAAAAACTGAAGGCTCCCCACAATGTTTTTTAACAGATCTGTCAAGGTGGACTGGACCAAGGGCAGTGTAACATACTAACATAGGCCTCAGATGGTACCCTCCTTTGACAAACTTTTTCAGGCTGGATGCATTCATGTAGATCATCAAATCAAATGTATCAGAGAAATCTAAAAGGATGTGTTAAGAAAGGTTGTTCAAGAAAACTGGGCACTCTTATTTGAATGTGAAAGATGATTGTGGCTTTATTCAATAAACTGTATATTTTGGGTGTAATGCATGTATTATCTTTTGTTAAATTTTTTTTTCAATATTAGGCACTTTCTTTTGTCTGATGAATAATCATAAAGTCTGGTAAAAAATCCAGCTTCACCAAATATTATGTCCTGTAAACATTTCGAGACTTTAAAGAATATTGTTACTGTAAGAGGGTGTGCTCAACATGTCAAATAGAGGTTTTAGAAACAGTTTAAGAGGAGGTGGGTAACTACTGAAACTTTTTGTTAGATCCTCATGTTCTAGAAGAGCTTAAGAGATGGGCTACCACTGAAACTTCCTGTCAAATCCTCAGATTCTAGAAGTGGCTTGAGAGGCACGGGTTACCACTGAAACTGCCTGTCAGATCATCAGTTTTAGAAGTGGTTTAAGAAGGACGGGCTACTTCTGAAACTCCCTGTCAGATCGTCAGATTCTAGAACTTGACCTATTTTCTTTGTATATATTGTATGCACCTGCTTAATTATCTTACACTGTCGCTGAGGCTTACTATCTTTATCAATCACTGAAACTTCCTGCCAGATCTCCAGATTCTAGAAGTGGCTTAAAAGGAGGCAGGTAAGCACTGAAACTTCCTGTCAGATCCTCAGATTCTAGAAGTGGCTTAAGAGGAGGCAGGTAACCACTGAAACTTCCTGTCAGATCCTCAGGTTCTAAAAGTGGCTTAAAAGGAGGCAGGTAACCACTGAAACTTCCTGTCAGATCCTCAGGTTCTAGAAGCGGCTTAAAAGGAGTAGGGTAACCACTGAAACTTCCTGTCAGATCCTCAGGTTCTAGAGGTGGCTTAAAAGGAGGCAGGTGACCTCTGAAAAATCCTGTCAGATCCTCAGGTTCTAGAAGCAACTTAAAAGGAGGCAGGTTACCACTGAAACTTCCTGTCCGATCCTCAATTCTAGAAGCAACTTAAAAGGAGGCGGGTAACCTCTGAAAATTCCTGTCAGATCCTCAGGTTCTAAAAGTGGTTTAAGAGGAGGCAGGTAATCACTGAAACTTCCTGTCAGATTGTCAGTTCTATAAATGGCTTAAAAGGAGGTGGGTAACCACCAAACTTTTCTGTCAAATCCTCGGATCTGAATACCTCAGAATCAGTGATAAGTTGTTTAACCATAATGTTACAGATGCTCTTACTTAAACAAACTCGACCTATTTTCTTTGTATATATTGTATGTACCTGCTTAATTATCTTACACTGTCCCTGAGACTTACTATCTTTATTTATCATAGATAAAAGTGTATGTTAAGCACACTAATACCTGGTTATGTGTCACATGAGCGTTTTTCACTTGTATGTACTGGTATATTAATGTGTGTGAAAGAATGTGGCCGTGTGAACGCATTTACCGGTACTAACAATTGACTTTCATTCCTGTTTGGTAACTTAACTGGGGACAGGTGCTCTTGCTGTAGAGCCTAGAGGTAAGATAAACATAGGCGGATCTAAAAATTTTTGAAAGGGGGGAGGGGGGTGCAGTCTCCCATGATTATTGTTTTGCACTATTTGGTCTGGAAAGGGGGAGGGTTGCAGTCCTAAATATGGCCGAAAATCACCTTGTTTGGTAAAATTTTCCGACCAAAAGGGGGAGGGGTTGCAACCCCTCCCTAAATCCGCCAATGAGAATTTAAAGTTTAAATCTTTTTCCGGTACAGTGCCATCTTCACTACATGTGTACGTCAAGGTTTGCGTCTTGTTCTGCGTCGGAAACGTTTACAAGGTAGTAAAGATGGTGTAGTGCTTCACCAATAAAGTATTATCACATTTTGTCCTACATGCATCAATGGTTTTAAAAATATTAAAACATGTTGTACAGCAGTTGTTGTAGCTGGGCCTGGACATCAAGGCTTTGAAGCTGCCCAGGCTCTGTGAATCCACCATACATGTAGTTCTGGGAAGTTGGTTCTATAGTTTGATTGCTTCTGGGAAGAATGAAGCTACCAAGTTGTCTACAATTCTGTATATCTCGAGGTCGAGGGTTTTCCGTCCGTTGTGCTATCTGCACATCACTGCAACTCGAGTGCTTCCCCTCCATTGAAGCCGGTGTGGCCTAGTGGATAAGGTGCTCGGCTCGTGATCGAGAGGTCGCGGGTTCGACTCCCGCCAGGGGCACACCGGTGTTCTGTCTTTCGGATGAGACAGTAAAAACCGAGGTCCCGTGTCACGGTAGGCGTGGCACGTAAAAGATCCCTCACTGCTTCGGGTGGGTCCGTTGCAAAGGTCTAAATTTGTATGCAATGCATCAGGCAGATGCCGTCACCATATACGTGAAATAATCGTGGAGTGACGTAAAACAATAATCAAACAAACAAACAAAAAAATCCCCTCCATTGTGATATCTGTACAGGTTCATCATTGCAGCTCGAGCGTTTTCCTCTCCATTTGTATTTGCCAGCTTTGTCCAGCCTAGTTTGTTGATCATGGCTGTGACATTAGTAGTTTGATGGTAGTCACCAGTTTTGAAGTGTGCGACTTGTCTTTGTACACCTTCAACTGTGTTGTTGCTCTCTTTCTTCGTAGCACAACAGCTTGTAGTTGCATACACTACTGAAGGTCTTCCTAGCGTGACACTGTCTTATGTTTTTGTCTAGGAAGGATATGATATTTTGAGTCTTATTTGTGATCTTGGTGATTAGTCACCCCAGCTGAGTGTCTTGTGTATATTCAGTCGTAGATACTTAGCTGAGTATACTCTAGTAAGTACCTGTTCATGGATTCATGATGTAACTGGACTACAATGGGATCTGTCTTGTAGTGGTCGGTAGTATCTCACTTGTTAGGATTGGTCTCGAGATTGAATGACATGTGTTGTATATTTCTGCATTAACTAATCATTTTCACACTTCTGATGATCCAGATCATGTTATAAGGATTGGTGTTCAGTGGGGGGTCTTTTTTCTCCGATATATAAGGCAGTCGTGTATCATCTCATCACGAAATGGTCCCAAGTTATGTTGTCACTGGCAACACGTATGCATTGCTGTTCATTGGAAGGGGGGGGGGGGCTTTATTCATTGATATATAAGGCAGTCATGTATCATCTCATCACGAAGAGGACCCAAGTTATGTTGTCACCGGCACAGGGCTTTCGGCTCGTTGGTCCCCCCCTCAATTATACCAGTATAATAACTATTGGTATAAGTGAAAGGGGGGGGGGGGGCATCGAGCCGAAAGCCCTGTCGTCACTGGCAACACATGCATTGCTGTTCATTGGGGGGTCTTTATTCTTCGGTATAAAAGACAGTCGCATTTTAATTCATCTTGAAGATGTCCCGAGTTGAGTGTTCCTGGCGACGTGTTGGCATCCTGTCTTTTGTAGTAAACAGTAAGAACCAAGGGCCCGTTTCATGGTAGACGTGGAAACTTATAAAGATCCCTAACTGCGTCGAGAGGGTCCGTTGTAGAGGTCTTTAAAACTTCTGTGTGCAAATGTACATGTAGTGCATCAGACAGACGACTGGCCATCACCAAACGTTGACCCGACAAACAACAAACGGAGCGAGTTTTTAAAAATGAAATCGATCTTCTATATTTACCGACCAACAATAAACTGGGATGAGTTTTTAATGAGATTGACCTTTATTTAGGTGGTCTGATTTTCGTCGAATAAATAGATTATTGAAATCTCGATGATAAAACTATAAATAATAGTAGTAATCAGTCAGTGAGATAATATCTGTAACAGATTTAACGTGATTTGGGTGAAGCGATCGCCATAACTGTTTTAGTAATCGACTAACCTGGAGTATGCCTGTATATATGCCCGATTAAAAGACTTGAAAAATAATAGCATAATGTATCTGTCTTATTATTCATTTATATAATACTTAGGGTTTGGTATTGTTAAGAATGAAAAGTAAGCCACCAAACCACTATTTTTTTATACGCCAGCATTAAAATGTAGGTTAATTATGCTATTTTTGAAGTCGGACATTTTGGTATTTGAGAACGGGCATTTGGGACATTAAGGGTAAAACATTGGACTTTATCATACAGAGCAATACGTATTCCTGGAGGAATTTTGGTGAAAAAGAGTAATTAGAATATTTTATCATTTAAATAAGTAAATTTTGAATACATGTTTTACACATTTCCGATCGCATTACGAGAGCATAACCCTATAGAATTGATACAGAAGAATTTATAGTTGTATTGTCGCTTACGATAAACCCCGAGTTTTACCCCAAGCGTTCTAACCAGACTCCTCAGGTATTAACATAGACCAATATAGACAGTGACGTCACGCTGTCTTCGAGAGTGCTGCTGCCCGGTCCCAGATTCGAGTCCTACCTTTGGCTTGTCGGTGTCCTGTCTGTAGGAACCCGGATGAGGAAGTCAAAACCGAGATCCCGTATCACGAAAATGGAACGTAAAAGATCTCTCGCTGCTCCGAGCGTGTTCATTGCAAATGCCTAAATTTCTGTGCTTTGTATCAGACAAATGCGATTACCATACAAGTGCAATGGTCTTGATATCGCGCAATACAAATGTGCACGGTGGCTAAATTGCTTTAACTTGAAGGGACAAGAAAATGAATGTAGTTATGTATGTATCTCATCTGTATATATAATGATGTATTGTTTTAATTTCATAATTCAGAACTACAGGTTGCATGTATTAATTCCTCCACCAAGGGATTGATAATGATATATATACTGCATACTAATAAATATTTTCTATTGGTATAGTAATTAGAAGTCAAATAAGGAAAAGAAGGGGACAATACCTACAATATATCTGTTTTCGGTGTATAGAGCGAGGTTAATATTTATGTGACATGCATTAATCAAATGATTATTCAGGAGGTTTGGGGCCCCTGCTTCCTATGCCTTTGATTTCCATGACAACTCTTCGACCTTTGAGTCAGTTAATAATGAATACACACGTAAATCAATATTATTAGTACAGTACTAATGCTCTTAAACCAGACATAATTACAGTGAAAATGGAACAGTCCACTACAACACTCAAACAAAGACATATAACAACGCCAGAGACATACAATACGTTGTATGTGCCTGACGTAAAATAGTCCATAGACTGCACCAACGTTGCCTCACTGATGGAGAAATAATCTTGAGTACGCTTTGTTTTACCAAATTCTATCTATGCAATGTGTAAAATAACGCGTTTAGATCCAGTTTTGACGACCAAGAAGAGCGAATTCAGAGTGTGCGGACTACACAATAAATTTGCGCCGGACAGCTTCCTGATTTCGCACAGAACCGTACCGATCCGTCAAGTTCCAGTGCACTTGATTGTGATTCCGCAAATTCCATTTATTTTTTACTGCCAATCATTCATGCCCATTCAAAACCCGTATACTTATGTTTGAATTACCAATGCGTCAAAGTACTCTCCGGCAAAGTTTTGCTTGATCCGCCAATGCTGTCGTCTTCGCTTTGCCGTCTACTGGTTGACATGATCTGCATCCTTTCATGTTATAGGTATTTATTCAGACTGTTTGTATACTGGATTCACAGACATGCGATCAATACATGATGATTGTAATATAACTGCCACTCTGAATTGCCAAGGGCTTTATTATTTGCTGTAACTTGATCAAGCTCGATTTCATTGTTGCCGATAGCTTTGAGTGTAAAACGTGTTGATTGAAAAAAGGATGGGGTAGGGTTATCACTAAATAATATGCCTTTTCTTTCTCATATCGCATGTAGTGAAGTTGCGTTTTATTTTTGACAAGGCAACAAAGTATTCTAATAGTTTGTTTTGAGACATTTTCTGCTGTATGGATTATTGTTCCAGCTAGACTCGTGAGAATATAGTACTTGTGTTATGTTACTAACTTATAACGACTTGTCAGCGTTAGCGCACCTACATGTAACATTCAATATATACATTGAGCGAGTAATTCTGTTTGTAGAAGCATGCATACGAAGGATAACTTATATTGCCGCCTGTATACAATTGTTTATTTTTCTATCAGTGTAATACGTTTCGTATACTGATCTCTTGATTCTAAATTTATCCCTCCTGGCATCGAAGCATGGAGGCGAGGGGGTGTTGCGATGTCGCATATCTGCTTGTTTAACTACTACCATGTTACCTCTTCCACAGCTTAATATTACTAAAATACATGGGAAATTGATGAAAAAAAATATGACCTTGATTTGATCTTGATATAATTATGCTCTTATGATTTGTTACGTTGGAATGAGTTTACATACCGGTAGCTTATACTTCAGCATCGTTGATTTCAGGCGAAGTGGCTGAAATTTTGTGAATAAAGTGTATAGTCTTTTTATGCGCCCCCTTCCCACTCCTTGAATCAAAGATTCGTGGGCATCTACTGTCTGTCTGTTTGTTTGTGGCGAAAACTTAAAAATTGCACATAACTTTTTAGCTGTAAGAGATAAGGCTTTCATATTCACATGCGTATTCCTTGTGACAAGACCTTTCGTCGGTATAATAATTTTTGGCCTCGTGTCCTTGACTGTAACCGTTGACCTTCATTTCAAAAACCTTAACATTGGATATCTTTTGAATAGTAAGTGATAGGGCTTTCATCTATCATATGTGTATCCTTTTTGACAAGACCATTGCGTTGGTACCAAAATTTTGATCTTGTGACCTTGACTTTGGAGTTTGACGTAGCCTTATAAGTTATACTGACAAAATTGCCGCCGGGACATTGGTATTTCGCAGATACAGCTTGTTTTATTGTGATTATTTGTACAACGTCTTCCCTCCGGAAGATTTAAATCGTATGGGTACATGGGGAAAGTATCGCCAAGTAAAGAAGAACTTCGTGTGTTATACTAGTACTAATTAGTGACATAACCAGATCTTTATAGCCCCAAACCGGTGAAGCCAAAGGGGACTTTGGTTTGCACTCTTTTCGTCCGTCTGTCAGTCCGCCAACAAATTAGTTTTCAGCACTTTTTTCATTATGTTTATAGAGTATCATTTGATATTTAGTACATTGTTTTTCATGACAATATACAAATCAGTTTTGAATTTTGTTCCGGTGTTATATAGTAGTTTTTCCCCCTAGCCATTTTTCCCCCCGGAAAAATGGCTATATAGTAGTTTTTCCCCCGGGGGAAATTTGGCTCTATAGCCATCCCCCCCCCCTCTTATAGCCATTTTTCCCCCGGGGGAAAACTACTATATAGTGGATTTTCCCCCCAATGTGAAATTCCGGATTTTGTTTTCACACATACATGTAAGTAAATCCAGCTTGTTACCTTGTTAAAATAAAAATAAATAGATTTCTATTTAAAGAGATATCTCAATTTTTTTTAAACGGAGATATATCCAATTAATTTAGAGATATCTCATTTTCTTAAGTCTTCAATTTTAATCTCTTTTCCAAATACAAATGCATAGATTTAGAACAGATATTTATATACTAGAATTTCTTTCGAGATATCTTCATTTAATCCGAGAAATCTCTATATATACAAATGGAAAAAAGAAAAACAAGTTCGTTTTTATTGCCCCCCCGGAATGAAATTCGGGGGAATCTAGTTTTTGGTCTATCTGTGACTCTTTGTCTGTGGCAAAAACCTTGACTGTATCGTCTGTACCAAGTACCATGTACAAGGCTTTGAAATTCCACATACAGTTTTCTTGTGATGACCTTTTATTTGGGACCATGATTTTTTTAACTAGTGACTTTGACCTTGGTGCTCTACGTTTTCAAAAACTTAAACTTTGACTGTATCTTTTGTACCAAAAGGAGAAGGGGTTTTGAACTTCATATATAGATTACTTGTGATAGGATCTTTAATTTGGGATCATGACTTTTGACCTAATGACCTTGACCTTGAAGTGTGACCTACTTTTCAAGAACTTTAATCTTGACTATATCTTCTACACAAAAGTGTGTAGAGCTTTGAAACTTAGCATATAAATACTTTTAGATGAAACCTTTCATACTGTGCGTAAGGGACAAGGAAATCGCATTCTTGTGATCATGATTTACAACATCTGCGACTAGACAAGTCTTGTCGTAGATTGCAAATCGTAGACACCTAGGTGGAATTCCCTTCTGTTATTTTCATGTTCATCATGTACTCTGTACATGATGAGCGATATTTTGATATATATATATAATGCATCAGTCTTAATTTATTTAGTAATTGAATGTTCAAGGAATTCTTGTACGTTCAATTCTTATATTTGTCATTGGAACATTTTGATTGATAAATTCATATTTTACGTAATATGTTGTATTACGAAAAATTGCCTGGGATCAAATCTTGAGTCACAGCCTGACGTCATGATTGACATCTATACGCAAGTAAACGACATTTTTCACAATGAAATAATAGAAGAAAATAGCATACTATGGTAAATATATAAAAAGAAAGACTTGTAAATAAATACATAAAACAAAAAATAAATACACACACATACACGCACAAACAAAACACTTAACAGTATTTAGAAACACATTAACCATAACACCATCGGTTTGATCCACAGGCTATTACTATAGTACATTTGTATTTAAAATGTTATCTGACTAATACAGAACGAACGTGTATAATTTCCAAACCGTTACGTAAGGGGGAAAAACTACTATGGGGGAAAGACTACTATATAGTAGTTTTTCCGCCATGGGGGAAAAACTACTATATAGCAATTTTTCCGGGGGGATAAACTACTATGGGGGAAAAACTACTATATAACAGGTGTTCACATAAATGTTTTTCATCAATTGTAGTATGACTCACTTATGCATTATATATTCTAAGAAATGGGCCGGTAGGTGACATGTATTGCTTTAGCAATACTCTCAGAATGCTTGTTCACATAAGTAGCGTATACTCAATCCTAATCTCGATTTATGCAAATTCCATAAATTACAGATAGCTTTGCATAAACTTTAACCTAGTCCCACTTTGTAGTACCGTAATATCATAACTTGTCAGTAATGCTTCTTTGTCCATTTTCCGCTATACAATGTCATTTGCCTGGCTGCCTCTCAGCACACGCATGTCATAGTATCTTTTCCCAGGGTGCAAAGTAAATGAAGAGTGCCCAGACTGATCAATCATCAAATGTCATGGAAGTCATCATCTCCAGGAACTCGATTAACCTCGCTATGAATGATCTCTAGTGTCGTAGATACCATGTATGCTTGCTGAATCATAGGTATCATCCTAGCTTGAGAAAATGCAAAGCATTAAGTATAATGAAATTTACCAGTAGGATACAAATTTGGCTAAATGGCACGGCGAGGCTCCTGGACTTTCAGCTCCGTTTACACTCCAAACCCCCCCCCCCCCCCCCCCTTGCAGTGTGTGCTTCGATCATGCCTGCCGTGTAACGTTCAGCATCATACATGTATTAAGGTTATGGCATGATGGCATGTGCATTATGAACGCTTAGCTTTGCCGCAGATCTTAAAAAGTGATGTAATTGTACATTATCAGATTTTAAATGTCTATCAAAAAGATTAAATGAGGTTTTGTGCCCTTAAATGATTATCAATATTTCAGTACTTCTCAAGATACTGGTGCTAAAGGTCAGGATGAATTTCGTACAGAAGTTCCTCTTACTATATTTTGCGGCAACTTGACCTCCCACCTAGCTATTGATGAGACATGTCCAGAGTAAATCCCAACTAGGACATATATGTACAAGCATTTGTAATTACATACTTCTCCTGACCTTTGTCTTGTCCAAAATCTGTTAAAAACTCCAGGTATTTTTTTTTTTTTGTATTTCATACATTGTACATGGACAGTACTTCAGAAAAATTTCAGTTCCGAGTTTAAATTAAGAACATAGTAAAAAACAAACAATTTACTAAAAAATGAAACTCTTTTATATAGTAGCTAGCATATATGTCACACTATGTGTATTATTTATATCTTTACAGGCAAAGATACAATGCAAGTGGAGAGAGATGGTGATATTGGTTGCTGTGGTTACGTGCTATGGTTCTTTTCAATCTGCCTGGTGATTCTTTTCTTCCCATTTTCACTCTGTATGGCCATAAAGGTGAGTTAATTGTAAAATCTATAACAATATTGTGAACTTGACAATGTGTGCCAAAAGGAACAGGTCCGAACAGTATTGAAAATGTGATTCGGGCAGTAGACAGTAGTTTAATACATGTACTAGGAAATTGGTGTACAGAAAATTTCAGTGCAGCATTAATTTTTCGTCTCCATATTATTGGTATGAAATAGATTAGCATGAATAAATAAATCGCAATTCAAATTTACAAGTTATTTCCTGCTTCGTTTCCTCATTTCAAAGTATTTTGAATGGATGACATTACGCATATTTTGTGATGTGGTGGTTAATTTGGTTGCAGAGCACAATATGCATATGTCAAAACTATAGGCTTCATAAATGTGCCCTCTATTGGTCAAAATGTACCCAATATCATGGTATAGTTTGGCAATCAATAGGCCATTTCAGAATTTCGTTTATTTGATTACTAAAGATTTAAATGGAATTGTTTGTCCGATGACATGACTTGAACAATATTCTTTAAGATAAGTTAAAGCAAAATGATTACAAGTGAACAAGCTAAAAGGATAACCGTGACATCTACTCAATACTTAGCCATTCGATTGGACACAATTGAAATTCTGTATTTGAAACGTTGATATCTGTCCATAGTCACGTAATTTTTACAGTAATATTTAAGAAGTTCAAAGAGTAATTGAAAACTCAGAATCTGTTTATTTAAAACACTTTTTGTTTGATTACATGTACATTTGTATTTGTTCAGTAACACTTTCAAGTTTGATCATTTGGTTGATCATTTGTACATGTAGAATGAAGTATGCGTTACATAGAATATTATGCTTTGCAAATTTTTTCTTTCCATATGTCACTTTTCAGATAGCAACAAACAATAAATGCATCTAGTTGCAGCAATATTTACTGTTGTTTTGCAAAGTTTATCACTAAAGGGACGACTACTTGATTCTGAGGGGGTGGGGGGGAGGCTGGCAAATTTGGTCGAGTCAGATTACATGTATTTATTTTTATATCTTTGAAGGATAGAATATTTATTTCCTTAATATCCTGGGACAGATGATTTATATTCTTGACTTTTTTGTCACCAATAAATACTTGTTAGAGTTGCATTGTAATACATACATGTACATATGCCATTAACACACATCCTTCTATGATAATATTTTGTTTACAGAACACATTCTAATTCAAGGTAAACTCAACAAATAATATTCAAACACTACTTTAATTGCATAAGTCTTTATACTACTAGTTTCCATAGTGAAGTGTATAGTCTCTCTCAGTCTCTGGTATCCAGGGGGAGAACTTCCTGCTGTTTTGGCTTCCAGTCCGAATGATTATACAGTGTATTTTATTCGTTTAAATTTTTGACTTACTTTGAACTATGTTATTTTAATGCAAAAAAGCATTTCATAAATATTTTTGATGTATTTGATATATTGATTTTTCACATTTTTAACTTTGTCTTCACTATTTCTAGATTAAATTTGAGAAAGCTTGGTAGATATCATGCAAAGATGTTCCTCATGTACAATTTTACATGTTTTAAAAGTTTTAAAGAAAGCAAAGACTTATGGCGATCTACAATCATTGTTCAATATCATTGTGCAATGTTTTCTATGTCTAAGGTGAACAATATAGGCCCATTTGGGACTCTGCTTACTTTCGTTATCATGTATGTTAAGCGAAGATGGGAAGATACACTTTTTTTGTTACCGATACTTTTACTTTTGTTCTCATTTTGAAGTTATGTTTGTGTTTATTTTACATTCAAATAGATGTGCTAAAATCATTTGACGAATGTCTTGTTGCATTGATTTGAATGAAACTTGAAAGGAATGAAACACTATCAACAAATATGGCCACCATAAATTTTGAAATGCATATGATTTAATTTAAACATCAACTTTGCATATGTGCATAGGTGAGAGATGCGACAAATTCATTTAAGACCAGTTTTGGCCAGTTAAAATATTGGTGTGACTGGCATATAAGTTAGGGGCAGACAACATAAGGGGAAGTTGGGGAAAAGGATTTGAAACTGGTGGCAAGGGGACGTGAATGACACTATTCCGAACAAGAATCTGAAAAGAAAGTCTCTCAGAAAGCAGATGGTAGAGCCCTTGTCCTCTGTCTGCCCCTCACAATGGATATGCAAATATATTTTTTAAAAAGCAACAATTCTATTACGTTTTGTTGAAGATATTGAATATCATGATTTATCCAGTGACATAAATTCCGCTGAAATATGAGTTATACAGTTAAACTACTACACATCATGGTATAGGGAGCAATCTGGCGAGCAAATCAACGTTTTCTATAGAATATTCAGCTTTATATTTGCATGATCTACTCTAGAATATGTACATGCCAGTAGCCAGAATATTTATTTTTATTTCAGTCAAAGCCAGATTTTTTATTACTAGCATTTTCAGGGTCAGAATATTTATTTCCAAAAGTGCTAGGGCTATCCCCCCCCTCCCCCTTCATAATCAAATGGTCGTCCCCTAGATTGACAAAAATTTGCTGTGTAATCCTCTCAATAAATTTATTTAATTAGGTTTAGACAAAGATGACTCAGTTGTACTGAGCTGTGAGTGAAACATGGCATACAAACAAGAAAGAACCCCCCCCCCTTCAAAATGTGAATTTTCAAATGTAACCAACATTAATGCAATACTTCTGTTTTCCTTTTTTATACACCCGTCATTAGACGGGACGTATTATGTTATGGTGCAGTCCGTCTGTCGTACTGTCTGTCCGTCCGTCCGTCCGTCTTTCCATCCGGGGTCATGTTTTCCTGACTTTTTTTTGCCCGTCTTTCAAGATATTGAGTTGAAATTTGGTATATAGCTTTATTTCAAGTGGCGTCAGTACCAGTTCGAGTTTTGTTACCATTGACCTACTTTTGACAGATTTATGGCCCTTGGACTTATAAATTTCAAAAAATTTCAGAAATTCATTAAATATCTATTTCTTGTCAAAACATTATGAAATTTATCATGAAACAAGTAAAATGTACCAACTATCACATATATTACAGGTTTTAATATCTTTTTCTTCATTTTTGAGAAATTCATCATTTTAAGGGGGGGGGGGGTTGACCATATGTCCTAGGTCATATTTTCCGGATTTTTTTTTTGCCGTCTTTCAAGATATTGAGTTGAAATTTGGCATATGGCTTTATTTCAAGCGGGGTCAGTACCAGTTTGAGTTTTGTTACGATTGACGTACTTTTGACAGATTTATGGTCCTTGGACTTATAAATTTCAAGATTTTTTCAGAAATTCATTAAAAATCTTTTTTTTGTGTGAAAGCATTATGAAATTTATCGTGAAACCAGTAAAATGTACCAACTATCACATATATAACGGGTTTTACTATCTTTTTCTTCATTTTTGAGAAATTTATAATTTCCGGAGGGGGGAGGGGAGCTTGTACTAATAAAAAAAGGGGTTTTTTTTTGCAGGTCAAGTTCCAAGATGGGTTTGATAGGACCATTTCTGCAGGAGTTATTGCCATTGGACTTCTTCCTATGATAAAATGCTATGAAACGCAATTAACTTTGGTAAACGTTAGATGTTTTTTTATGAAAATCATGCCAAATGCGAATTGATCCCTTCCGAATTAAGCAACGGGTGTATTATGCCATGCAAGGCGTTGCTTTTTGAGTCGGCTTCGGTGAAGCCGCACTCATTGCAATCACTTTCTTTTCAGGGGTTATAACTTTCACTACCGATATAGAGCTTACTACGCCGCTGAAAAATAAAGTGCGGAAAAATTACTGATGTTGTCTTAAAAATTCTTGATCAGCACAATGTACCTTTAGCTCAGTTAATTTAAGCTAAACATAAACAAGTTTCAATAACTCGGAAAAGGAGTTGCAATATTGTTTTCAAATTTCGCGTAATAATATGTAGTTGTGACTACTTTACAATGTGTTTACCACCGACACCGTCGGATGTACTCGATTGTGTAATTCTCCGGACAAAGCATTTGTCTTGATCTTGTATCGCTTGTTTTTATCAAGATATTTCAATTAAAGTTTTCCCCAACATGTTCTGGAACTTTAGTACCTTTTCACATATATGACAAATTTAAAGATCGATCTTCCCGCATTTCCTCTGATAATGAAAATGCAATATAAATATTTAGGTAAATGTTGTATGTTTCTAAATATAAATGATGTTAAAACACTATGAGAATCGTGAATAAGACGGTTATTTAATGTCCCACTTGAAGGAATGTCGTTCCTTGGCTCAGCTTCGACTCGTGACAACAATGCAGTAAAACTTGTTTGCCATGAAGTTGTCGATTGCACGTTCATTTTGGATACAAGCAATTGCAAACTCTTTGCCGTAAGATAGTATGAAGAGAGCAAATTTTATTAGCATTTTGTACATAGGTATAATGACGATGTAGTTGCTACAAAGACCTAATTTTTGCCCCCCCCCCTTTCCTGAAATCCTGAATCCGCCACTAAAATGGTAAAATGATTACATACTTAAAATCAGTAAAGCCGACTCTCAGGACTTTTGAGTCCTTTGATTTTACACTTATTTATGAAATACTATGTAAATGCATAATTTGCATACGAAAACTGCATTGGAAAACTATTTTTGATAACCATAGAAACCTTTTGTAATAATTATTGATTCTAAGTAAACGGGTATTTATCAAGGAACCCAACTTGTAGAATCATTTTGATAGGAACAGAAGCATTTACTGTACAAAAATGGCCAAATGTAAAATTTCTCTGCTATTAATGGATTGGTCTTACATAAAGAGTTTATTATTAAAGCATAAAAATGTTTTAAGGAGGCCGTGTCTAATACAGATGCGCATTATGTCTGCGCAACGTCATGCTCGACAGACAGTGAGTTCAATTTGACGTAATTTGAACTCATTGTTCAACAAAACATATTTTTTTCTTAGTAATGACGTCATCTGAGGTCTGACAACCCACTGGCGAATGACGTATCTGTTTATGACGTCATGAGTATTACAATTGAAAATGTTCAATATGCACATTCTTTTATGAACTATGGAAGGGGTTTTTTATGTTGCAACAGTGAAAGCAACCTAAATATGTTAATGATCGATATACTTTTCATTTATAGTTAACTGAATTAAATAGTTAATAAACTATCAGACGGTAAAGTGCTTGGTCTTCGACTGACATTGCTTTGTGTTTTGAGTCATACTAATGGCTCGTTTGTATCCTGTTTTTCTAATGAGACAGTTAAAACTAACAGTTTTACATAAAAGATAAATACATGTGCTGTCACCATATAAGGGAAAATATCTTCGTCCGAAATAAACAAGAAAAAAACGAAACAAACAAACACACAATTTTTTCCGATTGTTAACAGACCCATCTTTTCAAAATCAAATCCCTAAGACATCGGGCAAAAACCAATGGCGGCTTCTAACATCTTCGTTCCCCAAAGGTCATCTTTCAAGATCAATTTCACAAGATCATAATTCTATGACTACTATATAATCATTGGAAGACAACCCATCGACCATCACAATGATCTCAGTCGATATTCATCAAATGTTTCCCACTTACCTCAATGTAAAATAAAAGTTAACTTTGATATAAATAAACCAAATACAGCCTCTTTAAATATGTTTGATAACTTGTTAAAGTTGTCAAGTTAAAAAAAAAAATAGGAATTTTGAGACAATTCCCAGGTTAAAACATTTATTAATTGTTGTGAAAAGAAAATACATATTTATGCCATTTTAGTTAAAAACTATAAAACAACTCAAAATTATTAATTTTTCAGAAATTGTATTCAATTTCAGATTTAGTATAGAAAAAAAAATGACAGAGGAAACTGTGAGACGGTCCCCAACAGAAAAATATGATAACGTAACAATTTTATCCAATAATAATTGAATATTGATATGGTCTATAATTTTAAGCTATACTTAAACACATTTGTTCGTTTATCAAGACATTATACTAAATTTGTTGCATCTTTCATGCAGAAAAGTGCAAAAATACGAATTTTGAAACGTTCCCTTGGTCATAATATGTGGGCCCTTGCCCTTTTTATTTGATTAAAATCTTAATACTAATGGGCTTTATTTAATATTAAATGCAGATCAAAAACTCTTGGGCAGAAAGTATCCAAAATAGAAAAATATGTGTTTTTCTTTGATTTTCTTCATTGGGTCCTATGTTAAAAACACATGAAACTTTGAGATGTTCCCCAGGCCAAACTAGATGGGCACTTTACTTTTTTATTTTTTTAAAAATTATGAATAAACATTACTTTATGGATGATATTAGTTTGATCAAAATCTCTTACGCAGAAGTTCATCATTTTGAAATTGTACTCGGCCTCGTTAATTTAGATTCTAAGTTGTTTGTCCAGGTTCATCCAAATATTCTAATGCACTTTGTTTGTAACATGCGATCTCATTGGCTGTCCGATTAAAAAACTGCAAGGGTATTCACGATATGACATCACGATACCCTGCAGTTTCTGATTTGTGATGTCACGATACTCTGCAGTTTTTGATATGACTGTGATTAGTGAATTGACTTAGAAAACCATAACTCTCTGCCTCTAGTTGTAATTATTTTGTCAAATGCATTAGAATGGGGTTACCATGCTTGTGTTTTACAAAAAAGTTTCAAGTTACTAAGTTACATGTATAACAAAACAAGGATTAAAACAATGTATAATGTTCAATTGCTCTGACATTTGCAATCTGGAATTGATCTTGAATGTCAGCAGATTCATTGAAATAATAGAAAGAACTTTCTGTTTAACTTCTGTAATTACATTTTAGTATCATCATACGCCATTTGAGTCTTTTGAAATTTTATCTACCACTGTATTGTTATATAAGACGTACATTATTTAAGTAGTTGTGTATAGATACCGTCACATTCCAGAATTATCCAGTTATTTGCATACACAAATATTTTCTGTGCATTATGGTAGGAATGAATACATTTTTTGCCAAACTAGGTACACTTTGGCATGGGTACGTTTGGACCGTAACTTTCAAATTCCCTGTAATGATTTCATAATATGTCACCATGGTGCATTGGCTTAAATGTGGTGCCCCAGACTGACACCGCCTCCTAAAAAATAAGGTAAAATCAGATTCAGAAAAAAGTTAAAAACACTCTAAACAGAAAAGCAGTTGAGATGTTCAGAAGAAATCGATAGAGGGACTGTCATGGCTACAGTATGACAAAGTCAGTGGCAGATTTGGCCACATATTTACTAGTAAAAATCCAGATTTTGCACCAAAAATGGCTGAGAAGTTTTGCTAATACACATGTGGGCCCCCCTTTTCGGAAATCCTGGATCCGCCACTTAAAGTGTAGACCATTATAACATGATCCAGAGTGACAAGGAAATGAAATGTCAGAGGACAGTGCAGAAAAGAACCTGCTGAATTTTAAAGTTGAAATGAAAGGAGCTTTACAATTTAAAAATTACGGTTTCAATTGAGTTGTTTCTTGTTATGCCATAGAGTAGACAGGCTAATAAGATCTAATTCAAGCTGATCAGTTCTAGGTCCACAGTGTGGTCGAAGTCCTAATGGAAGTGCATCTAGTGCAGAAAAAGGTTTTTGGTACACTTTAATTCAATATGATAGGCCATAGAACTATGTGTACATGTATTTTTTATGTTGAAATCAAGGTATACATGTATCTATATTTGGATATTTATGTACAAATGTTTATGCATCATGTAGCACACCTTAGGCTTGTTTTACTATAGATTGTATGTTTTGGACTCCTTAAATAACAAATTTGGATACTTAGGAATAAATATTGTCCATGTTAGAACTACCTGTATTAAAGTGAAAATAAAATCCATCCATACTTCGAATGGCTATCATGACAAGCTCTGTAAAACCAAGGGTATCACTAATCGCACTGAATGGCATGTTTTATTGTATGTGACCTATGGTTCTATGGCCTATCATATTGAATCAAATCTGATCTTATTGTTGATCCTTCTGAATGTATATCTTATATCTATTATGGACCTTCATTAGATTGATTGGTATGACCTGTAGTTGGTCCTATCCCATGTTCTAAATCTCCTCTATAATTGCCATCTTGAAGATCTAGAATAAAATTCTAGAATAAAATACAAAGGGTTATACATGTACTGAACTGAAAAATGAACTTTCAGATTTTCAAAAATGAATTCAAATAAAAAATCAGTAAAATACTATTTAAAGAATGTCATGTCTCATGCTTGTCTTGTAAGTAAACATCAGAGAGCCAGTTTTTGGCTTCATTGTATCATCAATATTACAATTGATTGTTGGTTGATTGGTGTTTTACGTCACTTTCAACAATTTTTACGCACCAGTCAAAAGACGGGACGTATTATGGTACATGTATGGCCATGTCAGTGCGTCCGCTATGGAACGCAATAACTTTAGTAAACATCATTTTTCATGAAACTTATACAGAATGCTTATATAGTGTAGGGGAAGCCATCTTTCAGTTTTTAGCAAATTACATTTTGTCGTTACAGAGTTATGGGACTTGGATCCCTATTGGATTTCAATATTTCGTAAATGTATTATGTTTATGCATTATATAGTTTACCTATGCATGCACTTACTTGCATTCATTTACATATAAACTCGTTTGGATATACATGTACAAGCATTAAACATGTACATCATACATGTTGACATACAACTACAATGTATTCAATCAATATTCATTTATTCATACTGATATTCAAAAGACTGTACCCTTGCACATTGAGATATACAAATACACACACTCATATATAGTTATACACATATATGGGCACATACATCACACAGATACATGCATATGCACATACATAAACATTCACATACAGAAATTCATATATGTATATATGCGTTGCTTTTGTTCATTTATATTGCAACATGGAAGCAGGAGGTGACCAACCTTTGGCCTTTTATTTGTGTAATTGTTTTAGATGCAATGTTTTGAGTGGGTTGGAGTTGAAGCAATTGTGTGATAGACTTTCATACAAATGCTCTGAGTTGGATCCACAATTTGAGCATTGATTTACAACTTGGTAACCTACTTCATTGTTTGATGAAAATTATCAAATAAATTAAATATAATAAAAATAAACCAGCATCCACTTTAGTCCAGCTTTTTAAATGTCTTTGCAGGTTGTGTCAGAGTATGAGAGAGCCGTAATCTTCAGACTCGGTCGAGTGGTATCTGGTGGTGCCAAGGGGCCAGGTAGGAACTCTTCTGTCTTGAAAACCAATTCAAATATGGTAGCATTAGAGAAAATACTTAACATTGTTTGTTTCTTCCAGTGTTATATCGTTTTTGTCCTGTCTGTTTGTTTGTCTGTCTGTTGTCAGCTTTAACCTTAGCTATAACTTTTGAACCATGAGGGATAGAGACTTCATATCTGACATGCATACTCAACTAATGAAACCCTTTAAAATGACACCAAAGTTGATGACTTTTTGACCTTGACAATGACCTTCATGTTAAAAATAAGTGTTTTTAAGTTAGTGTGTCATCTAATATTAAGTTTAAGCGAAATTCAAGTTACCAGGGTTTGAGTACACAAAAACTGTATTTTGTTGCATTCCTTGAGAATGTAAAGGACAGGAAGTCTTAGGGGTCAGTTGTCTGTTCATCTTTTTTTTTTCCATACATCTGTTACACCTCTGTTTGAACCATCTTTACAGGATATCTAAATGTTAATTGATTTGAAAACTGCACTCTACCTACCCATCATTATGAAATTCATTGAATTCAATACCTTCAATAACTCATAGCTGAAATAGTGACCTATGGGTTTCTGGTTTATAGAGTGGTCCATTTGTATTGTTTAGATATGACTTCCTGATATCTCGGAAGTTCTATTATCAATGCTTTGTATTGGAGATAATGAAGTTTGATAGTCCATGTAGTTGAAAGATTTTAAATTAACCCAAAAAATAGAGACTTGTACAAAATCTGCAAAGTTTAAAAAATATTTCATTTATTAGATTTTGAGTTGTCTTCTTATTCAGGTTTATTTTTCCTTTACCCTTGCATTGATGAGATGAAGAAAGTGGATTTAAGAACTGTTGCTTTTGATGTCCCTCCACAAGAGGTAAACTAGAATACTACATGTGAATGGTAATATCAGAGCTAATTATGTGAGCTACTATGATTTAAACCACTTTCAATGGAAAACTTTGTTTCATTTCTGTAAAATGCCACCTAAAAAAAGATACATATATATATAATATATTTCATCTGGTTCTGTATGTTTTAGATGCAGTACAGTATACAATACACATGTATATATTAGAATTGCACACAGTCCTTTCAACCATAGATTTACTTCAATTCCTATTGACCTTGAGTTTTGACCTTTACTTTTTATTTATCTTAGTTTCAGTGTTAGGGAAACATTCATGTCCTGTGACTATATTTATCTTTTTCACAATGATTACAATGTGTATAGGGGTTTGGAATATTTTTAGATTCTCACTAAAGACTCAGTCACAGTTGCTGTTGACGCTGTGGTTTATATGAGAACACATGACCCTATAATGTCTGTCTGTAACGTGACTGATGCCTTCCAGTCCACTCGGCTTTTAGCGGCTACCACTTTACGTAATGTTTTGGGAACTAAAAACATGTCTGAGCTTCTGGTTGAAAGAGATCACATTGCTGAAACAATGCAGGTAAATAGAATCGTACCATACTTGACTTTAACCAGTTTACTTGCAGATTTTATCAAAGGATTCGGTGACTGTGGCAGTAGATGCTGTGGTTTATTTCCGCATCTTTGACCCCATAATGTCTGTCTGCAATGTTGACGATGCATTCAGATCGGCTCAGCTTCTGGCAGCTACCACGTTAAGAAATGTATTAGGGACTAAGAACATGTCTGAGCTTTTGTCTGATCGTGATCATATTGCTGGAACAATGCAGGTATATGCAGTGAATGACAAAATTATTACATATAGATGCTTGTGCTTTGCAGTGTATTTCATTATAGCATTTAGCTTGATCTTTCTGTCATATCACAAATGTTTAAAGTAAAGTATGACTGCACACGGAATTTAAATGGTAATGAAAAAATTTGAATATGTACGTGTAATACAAATACAATATTGTCTAATCTTTATTAAATTACCTTCACATGTACATGTCTTTCCTTTTATATTTGCAATTAACAAATACATATGATCTGTATTGGAAGAAAAGAGGAAGATCTGCTTTACTCTGAGCATTTTCTCATTCTCAAAAATATCTCTGTCTTTATAGATTTATTAATAGATTAATGAAAGTATATTCATACTTGAGATTCTATTTCTTTCTTTAAAGTAATTGCTTCACAAGTATGTAAAATGAGCTTCTTATGTATAAACATGATTATATAAGTTGTACACAAATTTTGGTGATGGTTTATTTTCAGAGTAGTTACAGTAGATGTTAGATATGTATCTTCTTTTATAGAAAACAGTACAAAAATGTAAATGTATTTGTTCAGTACATACATTTTATATAAAACAGAAGTGAGGTAAATTTCTTTATTACCACATGTACAAGTATTAGAGTTTTTAAAAAAAAGTTCTTGTTATGCCGTAAAAAGTCTCTTTATTAGAGTTTATCTCAATGAAATTATTAGATATTTTCATGATGCATAATTAGCTCACGTGGATTACAGTAAGTATTTAGGAGTAGGGGGAGCTATCACTGTCCCTCAGGTGTGCTCATCCTGGTATGTTTCCAGTTTGAAAGTAAGGAGTAGTTTAGAATCAGGCAAAACACAAATTCCACAGTAACCAAAGTTCATTAGTAATGCATCTTGGGATACGGAGTTACATGCATGCGTCAGGTACTGCATCTGACCCACATTGTTCTGCATGAGTTTGGGATATTTCAGTAGTGGACAAAGCCCAGATGTCACAGTTTCCAAATATGAATTACTGTTTTATCTTGGAAAGCTAGGTTGAATCACGTAGTACATCTAGCCTTCTTAACTTTCTCTGAATGACAGCTTGGTTAAGAAGATTGGGGTAGTTCAGTATTAGACAGAGCCCAAATGTCACAGTGACTTAACTTTCATTTGTGATTTTACGTTGTATACTGAATTGAATGCATGCATCAGATACTGCATATGACCTTCATATTCCACATGAGTGACTTGGTTAAGAAGATTGGAGTGGTTCAATATTAGCCAGAGCACAGATGTTACAGCGACTTAACTTTCATCAGTGATTTTACATTGTATACTGATGCATGCGTCTGATACTGCATATGACCTTCATGTTCCAAATGAGTGACTTGGTTCAGAAGATTGGGGAAGTTCAGTATTGGACAAAGCACAAAATTTAATGTTCATACTTGAACTAGCGATTCTTCATTTTGTCTTTCTGTCTGTCAGTCATCTGAGAGTCCTCTGCTGTCTTGTCATAAAGTTTTGAAGTGATGTCAGCTTTATAGCTTTAAAAGTAGAGACTATGGTATAAACTATGGAAACATGGTTGCTACCTTTCATAGCAAGTACTGGGAGAAATAGGAATTGGAATTGTTGTCCAGTTTAATTGTTATACTGCCAATGAAATCAAATTGCTGCTGTTGAATCAAGCTATGGATTCTTTAA
Organism: Pteria penguin; assembly: GCA_035048485.1. Taxonomy (NCBI): domain Eukaryota; kingdom Metazoa; phylum Mollusca; class Bivalvia; order Pterioida; family Pteriidae; genus Pteria; species Pteria penguin. Next base: position 29,935,355 of record CM068586.1, read on the forward strand.
AATTTCCCTATGTTCATTTCACGGTTTAAGTGATAGATTTTAATCATTTGAAACCATATTAAGAAAAACATCTGTCAGTTGTTGAAACTTTAATTCATTGGGCATTTTTTGTTTTAGCAACTTTTGGATGATGCAACAGATCCCTGGGGAATCAAAGTTGAAAGAGTGGAAATGTAAGTAAAATCTAGAACAGGCATGAAATAATCCCTAACGAAGGTCATTTTTAATAGAACATTAACTATGCCTTATAGTCAAGAAATCTGATGCCTACTGATAAGCCTAAGGTTCAGACCCCATCTGACCCTTGTTCATATACATGTAGTTCATATGTTTGATATATGGATGTAAATGCTCTCCAAGTCAAAGTATATATAGACTTCCCATACAAATTGTTTTCAACTCTTAACTGTTCTTATTCTGAATCATACACAGGGAATGATGCAATAATCAGTGCATGTGAATCATGATTTAGAAGTGCTAAATATTGAAACCAACCAAAGTGGTCCTAACAAAATTCAAACTTTTACTAATGCTTGGTTAAGTTCGACAAAACAGTGACTTTGTTAGAATCCATGCTGGGATCAATGAGTGTATAGGCCTGGTGTGTAAAAAATTCCTAGACTTCCATCATAAGGTGTTTAGCTGAAGGCCAAAATTTGAAGCATGAATTGGCCATACTCAACAAACAGACTGACAGCAAATAAAACAAGAATATCTTAAATTTACATAAAAAAATTCAAAAGTCAAAGTGAATGTTGTATTCATCATGTTACATGTATCAGTAATTCCAAGGAGATGTCCGACTTGGGAGGCAAACTCTTTAAACTGAGCATTGTTATGTTTGATTTTTTATTTACGTCACATTAAGGTTATTGCCCTTACATGGGGATGACATCTACCTGATGCATTGTACAGAAATTATCAATTTTGCAACAGACCCACCAGAGGTATTGTGGGATCTTTTACTACCATGTCTACCACGACACAGATCTTGAATTTAACTGTCTCATCTGAAAGATGAGACAATAGTGAGATAGTGGTGGAACTCGAGCGTGGGACCTCTTGGTCATGAGTCATGCAGCTAACCAAATTTGCTATCCAGCTCACCTAGTAATGTAAACATTAAAAAAGAGATTGCAATAAAATTTATTGTTGCATCAGGCATTTGCAGTAAATCCAAGTACAATGTATATTGTTTTGTTCCACATACATTGACTTGTGAATTCATATGAAATTTACTACATGTATAGGAACATAATATTTGATATTTATTTGGTCAACATTAAATTTGAAATTATAAATTTATCTATTTACAGAGGTGTATCTTTCATTTTCTCATTGTTTTAAACCAAATCTTGGCTTTTTGACTTTCAGTAAAGATGTGCGACTTCCCATTCAGTTACAGAGAGCCATGGCTGCTGAAGCTGAAGCCACCAGAGAGGCTAGAGCAAAGGTATGTTACCATAGTTACTGTAACCATCTTTATAGCATCCTAATCCCAACGGTTTCTTTTTACCAGTACATCCTGTAACCACATGATAAGCAAAGGACCGACATATTTGTATAGCTACGAGAAAATATGATTGGATAAGTACATGCATACAATACAGGTAGATTTAATCTCTCTGCATTTCCAAGCTTTTCCATCCCTTGATACTTTTATACTTCTTTTAGTATTGTATCCTTAACATACTGTATTGGGTTTTTTTTGTTATACAGATTTACTTCCCATATGAGCAGGTATCTAATTTCAGACCATTGTAATTCAACCATTTCTATGAAAATTCGTGTAAAATTATGGCAAATGATGTAGAAATTATATGACATCACAATGATTTGATGTCAAATACCTGCTCATATGGGAAATAACTCAGTATAACTAAAAGACCCAACAGCAGAATGGAAGTTACTTTTGAGCTAAGGCCACGAATACATCTCATAGGTAAAAGTGTAAAAAAAAAAAAAAAATAGCAAGAGTAGAGTAAAAGGAATCCACAAGAATTCAGTCACGTTGAAATAAACAAAATCAGTTTGAAGTCACATTTGCATTAATACAATCGGTAAAGCTGTTGAGGCAGTAATTTTTTGTTTATTAGTGTAAATTTCATTTTTCACTATTTAGAAAATTACCATACTTTTGAGTGCATTTACAAGAACTTTATGTATTTGGCTGTAAACAATTTTTTTGGTTGTATCCTATGTTACTTTGAATTTGTGCTCACTGTTTCATAATATTCATAATGTCATCATGAAGTTCTGCTGAATGAGAGCAGTTTTCATTGATGAATGTATTTGCTTTGATTTAAACTAGTTGTTCTTTATTGTCAGGTCGTAGCTGCTGATGGAGAGAAGAATGCATCTCTCGCTCTTAAAGAGGCTGCCGATGTCATAATGGAGTCTCCAGCAGCTATGCAGTTGCGATATCTTCAGACACTTGGTATGGTGGCTGCCGAGAAGAACTCCACTATTATTTTCCCACTGCCCATAGATATGATGGCAGCATTTATGCAGAAGTAAAGATATGGAACATGAAGAGAAATCTGAAGCATAGTTCATCTACTTCATTACTGTAGTGACTTGCGTAGAAGTGGAGTATTGTGGTTATTATCTTACAAGATAATTTCCTATGATTTATCTATGGTAATTATCTTGATAGGTAATTATACTATAATTCGTCTTGTAATCAGTTTGTTAATATGCTGTGTAGTCTTAATATATCTATATTTGTGACCTATCCAACATTTGATCTTTATATTCAAATATGCTTTAATTTCATTAATTTCGTAACATTTGTATTTTTTATGATACACATCATGAAAATAGGATCCAAATGTTCTGTGGCTACAACAGAATGGGATTTTCATGTCATTTAAGCTTTTTGGAAAATAAGGGTCTCTAAAGCAGTCATACTTAAGACAACCAAAATTCATATTTCATTTCATTGAAAAGTACTAAATTTCAGTTCATTTCAGAAATAATAATTTCTTTTCCAGATTATGTCGTTTCTTACTTTAATAGATTTAATAGAAATTTATAACCTCTTTGTTTAACAGTCGGTAAATTCAGTGTTCATAAATCTTACATAAAATACTTCACACTTACTAACTTTTTCACATGGTGAAAAATGCAAAAAAAATATGACATAAGTTTACAGTGTCATAGCCTTCTTACTTTGCTTTTCTATTTAATTGTTATTTCTATTGTCATACTTGCTACCTGGCAGGTATTCAGTGTAATTATTGTGTTGTTAGTTTTTTTTAAGTTGTTACATTGTTTGCATGCAGTGTTTTAAGTTGTTTACTTTAACACATCATGTCAAAATACAGTATTGGTGTTCACATCAAATCTTGATACCCGAGAGAAATCCATTTTCAGTTTTGTTATTTAGTGCTAGTGGAATACACAACTGTGTGCCTTATAAACTGAAAGGGCAGGTCACTCTTGGGAGATATTCTTTCCAACATTTATCAATAGTGCAATATACCTTTTAATTTATTTTTTTTTTTTTACATTTTGTTTAATACTCTTTTGAAGTTTCACACTTGTTCATATTCCTGTGTTCATTGAATGAGAAGTTTACTTATTATTTATGATAGTCATCTTGATTTGTTTTTCAAGTGTTTCCTTCAGTGTTTATCTTACAGAGTAATTAAATATTTGTATGTTTGGTGTTGTTGGATCACACAATCAGAATTATTAAAGAATCATGAAAGTCTAGATTTCCAACTCTATTTTTACTCTGCAATTAGATATTCATACTATATTTATTTTAATATCCAGCCAAGCCAACTCCATGGCCCTACTCTCCCCCTCCCCTTTCTACAGCAGATTTGTTGAAAATGCCAAACATACTTCTGTTTAATTGATCTCAGTAAAAGATTTTCATGTAAGAATTCTTTCAGTCTCATAGGCATCCTAACATTCATTGTCATGTGGATTTAAACACTACAAGATCCTTTTATTTTCAAATGTAGTGAATAGAAATTGAATAAAAGGCACCAGATTCCTATGCAGTTAAAATACAGGATCATATTGATCGAAATAATACAGGGTAAATGTTGTCATAATTTGAAATAACAATGTTTTATATTCGGAACATTTCTAAAATCATTGATTACAATTTTTAAATGAAAACTAAACCAAAGAGGTGCAGTATTATATAGTTTTGTTGAAAAACATTCTTTAAGAAAATGGTGCATTCAATGAAGATAAACTGGGATTAGTTCAACCATCATTGTTAGCCAGGCTTACTAAATCCAAACCCCCACCTTATGAAGTAGTATGAACGGAGACAATGGGGATTGTTTGTGACATTGCACATCAACAGGGCATGATAAAAGGTTAGAATGAAATTTCACACAAAGTTTAAATACTAGTACATGTTCTTCTGAAATTTTACATGATATAATAATTTTTATTGTCTTCGTCAAATAAATTTTTTTAAAATGTTTTGATTAATTTGGTATTTGCTGTTAATATTGTTAACATATCTAGAACCTGTATATTGAAAATTACAGATTGTAACGGATAAAATAGCAAAATTAACTATGCACTGCTACCAACATTATCTGTATATTATATGCTTGAAGATATTTTCAATTCATGTGACATGATTTTGGATTAAATAGTAATTTGATTTCTTTATATTTGGTATGCAAACAGTGTTTATGTTTACAATGATTTGTATTTTCTGACATCTGAACATGTAGCTTCATCTTACAAGAAAGAACATGTAAAATAATAAACAAGTGATATAGACCTCTAAACACAGGGAAATATTATAATGGATTAGAAGCTATAAATATACATACCGTTCTGACTTTCAGTCCTTTGATTGTGTAAATATCTGTATCTATACCAAATTTGAAGCCACTATGGTTGCCTATGACACAATTTCTAATTCTAGCAGTATTCTTAAGAAATAATTTATATGTTGTTACTCACTTTAAGGACTTTGTGTTAGTGAAACTTTATGGTGTATTTTCATTGTTTTGTATATATTGTTACTATATGTATATCTTAAATGAACATAGGCATTTGTAAATAATGCTTTATTAACTTAGAGGAATTATTTGGCAATGTGATTGTGTAATATATAATGTACTTTACAAGGTATTATTAAGGTGCATATTCAGGTCCAGGTATGGAAACATTCAAACAATGGAGTACCCTGATATTGATATTTCTGTAGAATGACATTTTTCAGTAGTTATGATAAATATATTAAAATATCTATCCAGTAAAGCAATTAACAATTCCAGATTAATATGGTATAAATCAATAGATTTGAGAGTTATATATACACTCTTTAAAAAAAGACATGTTCAGATAATCAAAATGAAGTACAGATACATATACATTTGATATAGGAGGATAATAATAATTGTAATCAACATTTTGTATACCAAATATTGTACAAAATAAATGTTTCAAAACATTTTTTTATTATCTCTTGATTTTATCCAGTTCACAACCGGAGTTGACATAGCTTAATTAGATGTTTGGTTTGTGACAGAAAGGTCTCAGGTTTGAGTAATGACAGTGGTGCATCAGTGTCCTGTCTTTCAAATGAGACCATAAAATCTGACGTCACATGGCACGGTAGACGCGGCATACAAAAGATCATTCACTGTTTCGTGCGTTTTGTCTGATGCCAGTGGTGCACCAGTGTCCTGTCTTTCAGACGAAACCATAAAATCTGACGTCCTATGTCATGGTATGACTTGGCACACAGAAGATCCCTTACTGTTTCGTGCGTTTTATGGTGATGCCAGTGGTGCACCTGTGTCCTGTCTTTCAGATAAAACCTAACCTTACAATCTGACGTCCCGTGTCATGGTATGACGTGGCACACAAAAGATCCCTGTTCTGTTTTGTGCGTTTTATGGTGATGCCAGTGGTGCACCAGTGTCCTATCTTTCAGAGGATACCATAAAATCTGACGTCCCGTATCACGGTAGACGTGGCACACAAAAGATCACTCACTTTCGTGTGTGTTTTATGGTGATGTCAGTGGTGCATCCGTATCCTGTCTTTCAGATGAGACCATAAAATCCGACGTCCGGTGTCATGGTATACGTAGCACTCAAAAGACCCCTCATTGTTTCTTTGTGTGTATCTACGTTGCATATAGGTCTAGATTGCTGTGCTTTGCAACAGTCCATGATTGCCGTCACTATGTATATGAGATAAAGCAAAACACAAACCAAACAATGCTCCGCTCTCACTACGTCAGCTGAAAACTAGAACAACAGGCAGATTGATTGAGCAATATTGGTGTTATCGGGCGAAAAGGTGAGAGAAAGTAGTGTGGGAAAACGACATACATTCATAGTTATTAATTTTGTGGAATTTGTAATTGTTTTCTTTACTCGTTTTCATTGTGGATAAAGATTGTATGTAAATTGCATAGATTACAAAAAAACATGAGGCTCTCCACTGAAGTTATAATTACAACCTGGGCCTCTTCGGTAACCGAGAAGGCCTCTGGGTTATTCTTCCACATTTGGTATCTTTAATATACAGATCTAATGCCATTGTAAATCCGAGTATTCGATTGTTTTTGTAACGGAAGACTATCATTAAGATAGGCAGGCACTATGTCCAGTTAAAGCGACCTAATAATAATAATAATAATAATATTCTGGTATTAGAAAGTACTACATGTATTTAGTTTTAATAACTAAATACAGGCGCATCAGATTCTGTCAAAATTATTGAAATCTGACACAAGAATAAGACATACAATTTTTTTAATGTGCGAAGTTTAGGTAACCTTAGTAGGAGATTCAAGAAAGCGTATAGCTTGATGGAAGGCGTTATCAAATTGGTTGATTGAAATTTGAAATGCTGGCTCTAGCATATCTCGAAGTATGATGAGTTGTGTTTTAAAGCTGGTTGATTGGTGTTTTACGTCGCTTTCAACAATTTTTCAGTAATATAGCGGCATGGAAGCAGGAGGTAACAAACCTCTTAAAGGTAGTAGCGCAACCCAGGAATCGAACCCGGATCGTCGGCGCCGCAAGCCAAGCGCTTAATGTGTTTTAAGGAAATATTCGACAATATCATGAATGATCAGACAAATTGTAGGTGTAAGTTGCTTGCTTGGCCCATGTGTATTCTAATCAATTACATTGAAATAAATCTAATTAGAAAGAAATGGAATACGTGATTTTCAGGATTTTTAGGACATTTTAAGATAAAAAAGGGTAGATATACTATTTGTATATAATAATAAGCTTTCACGGACTCTCCTTCAGGGTGGGGTAAAAACCCCATAGGTTACCCCGGCTCGTTTGACAGACTTCTTTTTCAAATCCGCCTCGGAGGTGCTGTTATTTCTGGTCCCATTGTGAAATTAAATTTTCAACGATCTTCGGCCTCTTTTCTGACTAAGTCATTTTTATGCATATTATATGCTCTTTTAATTTATTGAAATAAGAGAAGCAATAAAATATTTGTTGATGTATCTGAGAAGATACTGTATCTATTTCAAGATTCTGTTGGTTTTACATAATTGAATACAAGCATATAGTGTTTGGAATCATTGCTGTCATGAATCTGCCACGAGATCCTCCTCTGTCTCTGAACTTTACACGATCGGGTCAACCAAAATGATAAAGGCTGCGTTACCTCGCACTGATATGATAATGAAATGAAAAGAAACAGGTAAGGCGTCTATAACATCTTCTACTATCACAAGAGCGTTTGAATTAAGATTTAGGAATTATCCACGCCCTTTAATTTGATTATGGATAAAGTAGTTCTCGGGCAGTGACGAAAAGAAGACGTGATCGGTATTTTGATTATTCTTATCCATGTAAACTTCCGTTTTCGTGTCAAACTTGCGCACGCACGAATGGGTATACGATGGCAGACAGTGCCAAAAAGGAGAAAATAGCTGCTGCGCGGAAAAAGGTTATTTTTAAAAGTTGCTGATTAACGTTAACATACTGTCTTTAACAGCCATCTTTCAATGGCACTGTTTTCGCCCGAATAATTTCTGACATCTTTCCCGGCATAGCCGCATGAATTTAAATGTACATGTACTGCAGGATATTGACTCTTGTAAAATATATAGAGTAATAGATTAAGTTGTATTTAGTAGGCAATGTATATTTTGGTTATGTTATGGCGTTGTTTATTGTTTTATACCACATCAAGATTATTGACGTTGTTGCGGCACTTGTCTGGTACCGGTACAGGATCTCAAATTTTTCCATGAAACAGGCTCTGGTACAGTCGTTTTCCTAGTTCCGAATATTTTCCAGTTCCGAATAATTTAAAAAGTGTAGCCCACCAGTTCTTTACAGACAGAGCGTATCATACAGAACTTTTTATTTCATAAAGAAAATTCATAAAAGTATTGAAAAATATAAGAATTTTCTTTGAAAGTGAAAAAGGGCCTCAAGATACAGCACTTTGAATCTAGTTGGTATCGGCGAAATTGTTCATTCCGCCATTTTGTTACTCGAAATTGATTCGTTTTTTGATTTCGTATTAGACTAATATAAATGACAAATAATTCTATGCCTTATCGTTATAAAGACTAAGTTTCCGATTATATATTCCACCCTTTTTATTACAATTTAGTGGCACAACAGTCCAATACCATGCGTCTGAATGTTTGTTGACATTTTCCAAGTTCCGAACAGCTGAAATTCGTGTGATTGGAACATGCATTTTTTCGCGGAATTTGAACCTTATTGTCATAAGGTCATATAACAAATAAACACTAGATCTATCAGTTTTACAAACCATCGTAGTCACAAATACGGCATATTACTAACTTATTTTCCGATATAAACAAACAACATATCATGACAAACTAGAACTACATTCGTCTGCTGTGACATAATGACGTTATGCGCAAGGCAGGTGCGTGCGGCCATGTTTAATGAGGCTCCATACGGGGAGAACAATGTAATATAAGAATTGACGTGTACAAAAGAATGGATGAATTTGCATGCTGAGCAGATGTGTTATACAGATTTAACGGACAATACAGAGGCGGATACAGAAAAGTCAATGGCGGTTGGGAAGGGGGTGCACAATTGAAACCCAAGGCTTCATTGAGACACGAAGCTGCTGCTGGTACGGGTTCGGGGGACCTCCCCTGGAAACTTCGGTAAATGGTTTTTAGAATGCTGCATTTTGAAAGTGAAATTTCAAAAGGAAAATAATAATAATTATTATTAAAGAATTTTTAATAATAATAATAATAAAAACCAAAAAAAAAAAAAAATAAAACCCACAAAAACAAAACAAAAGCGTCAAGACAGCTTCGCGTGAAGCTTCCATTTCTGAGTCTATTTTACCTCTTGTAATTAATGTGATAATAAAGCATTATCTAGTGTTGTGCATGGGAGGCAAGTTAAGACCAGGCGAATGCAAGAGTTGGGTATTCTATGCGGCAGATGCAAAATACCTGAGGGGAAAGACGACAGATTTACAATAGCGTTACACAAAGTCCAAGTTGTTCCTGCGCTCACTGAGTATTTCAACTTTGAAAGACAACGGGAACATACTCCAAGTTACTTAAGTTTCGCGGCCGCAAACTATTTTGAGTAAATCAAATTAGAGACTCCAACTTTGTAAAGAACAGATTAACATTACATCATTATTATAATAATATTTAAGGTCATATGTAAGGTTTATATACATTCCCCTAGATCATCTTTATGTATATATATATATATTTTCTTCGTCAGGACACGGAGTGGACAGAAAGTTGTCACTAATCAACGTTGTATAGAAATAAAACTAATTACAATCTTCCACCCCCTTTCCTTTGAGCAGCACACGATTCGCGAGCGCAGTTTTCTTTCCTCTCTCCCATCTCAAACTCTACTTTCCTCCAATCTAGTATGCGTTTCTTCTCCATGTTCTCACGCCTTTCCCCTCAACCTCCCTCTTATTTACCGGTATAGGTGGATCTAGACATTTTAAATTGGAAAGGGGGCAGAGTTTGACATTTTTCAGCCACACCAATTCAACTTTATTTTTGAAACATCAATTTATGATTCTATATCCCCAGGCTGCGTTACGAAAGGTAAAATCTACAATGTTAAAGTCTGACCCCGCCCACCATAATCACATGATTCCTCTGAAGTTTGGATAGCCCTGAAATGAATTTACAGTTCAGGTTTGTTTAATATTGTTTAAAAATTTTGTTCCACTTTTTAAACCAACCATGAGTTTGCCCCTAAAATACATGCTAAAGGGGGAAAAGCGTTGGTACACAAAATTTGTTTATGCATGAAAAGACAATGGGGCATACAGGATAAAAGGAAGGAAACAAAAGCGGGTGTTGTATTGAGAAGAGAGAGTATAAGGAGACTGGCAAATTTAGAGGAAGGAAATTGAAACTCTGCACTTCTTTCATGAGAAAAGGGAGACGGGAATACCAGCAAGCAGAAAGAAATTAAGGAAAGGGCGCAATACAGGGAAATTACGAGCTCTTTGAAAATAAAAGATTGGTTTGAAGCAGAATAAAAGGGATTTGGTGGGATTTTTGTTGTTGTTGGGGGTTTTATTTTGTTGTTGTTTTTTATTTTTTTCTAATCTTTGTTTGTTTTGGGGGTTTTTTTTGTTTGTTTACTTGTTTTCTTGGTTTTCTTTCTTTCTTTCTTTTTTTGTGTGGTATTGTACATATATAACCATTTGTGGCTAAAAAGAAAATGAAACTTATTTCGACTCTCATCACATCTGTGTTTCATTCAGACGTTCCATTCCTATCTATTTCAGCATTTCCTTATCATATCCTAATCCACACACATACACACAATGTCTTAGCTAAAGCATGCACATCTAAATATCAATGCTCAATTTAAACTCCTCTTTTTATAACACTCACGTGGAACTGTGAAGTTATGTATACTTTGAACTTATTATCGAAGCAATGTCACAGATTTGACGTCACCTTTAAAAAGTGCATGTAAATGCTGAAAAAAAAATATATTCGTACACACCTATATATGTGAGAAGGATTAAATATTGTTATAGATGTCATCTTTAAATTAAACTTTAAAGTTGAAGGTATGGAATACATTATCAGAAAGTCGGCGATTAATGTATCGTACCGATATCTGTTTGTCCTCAATTTTTTCCATTTTCTAAACTGTCATGTAGACACACATAAATGTATAACCGATTTTCATTGTTTTAACAGCAAAAATCTCAACTTTGAGTGAAAAAAAGGAAATTTTCAATCTTACATTTTATTAAAGACGGTTGACAATATAAATATATCACTGTATACCCCATTTGAGGCCCCTTTGTGATACCAGTTCGGAACCGGAAACGTTATTCGGAACTGGGAAAATTACCACTGCTGAAATATCCCATAATACTATGATGTATAGTACGACTTTTACTAATGTGGTTGATAAATTCATTCATTAGACTACACTTAAATAATTGATACCACATAAATTCATCTTTTCTCCCTTTCTACAACGAAGACGACAAAAAATCAGAAACCTGTTCGGAACTGGGAAAACGACTGTACCAATATTTATAACACTCAAATTGAGACATCTGTATTTCATTAACACCTGTATATTACAGGGTTTACGTCATTGCTACAGAAAGTAGTGATTTCGCTCAAAGTACATGTAACGGTATCACCATACGAACAATTTGTCTGGTGCCAGCTCTTATTATTAGTCTTAATGTGACTGTGAGTCTAGCTTCAGTATTTCGCCTTACCCAACACTTGTTTACTATTTGGTCATTCGTTATGTGTGGGGAGGGCTTCAGTTCCTTTCTATACGGTCCTGTGGTGCAAGCCGTGAAAGTGGAAACACACACATATTTATTTTTTTGGGGCCTTATGCTTAAATGTCTTGTTTCATTGCTTTTTTTCTTCTTCAAATCAGGTCCATTATAAGGACCCTTCCCAATGGAAATGTCATTGATTTTTCCCACTAGCATTACGCAGATGGAACTAAAAATTTCCAAATGAAAAAATACATGTACAGGCACCTTGGAAAAAATAAAAAACCCCACTGTGTTTATTTTGAACTTAAATGCAGTAATGTTGATGTAATCAAAATGCACTTTTATTATCATATTCCCTATAAGTTTAAGAAATTCAAAGATGGGTGTTTTTCCAGCTAAATCAATTCAAACAGAAAAAGGGAAGAAGTCCTTCTGTAGAACCAAAACCAAAAGAAAATTTAACTGCCAGTAATTCCAAACGACAGAAGGGATCTGAGGAAACTCTGAAAACAACACAACAGAAAATAACAAACGATTTAAGGGAGGACACTGTAAGTATTATATGTTTTCTGTTTTAATTCAAACCCGATTTTTTGGTATCATTTTTGTGTTTTCTGTGAAAAAATTGCTGCTCTTCAGACAACATAATCTGTTTGGTTGTAGATCAGTCCATTTTTCACATCTTTGATCTCACCAGGACAAATGTTTAGGATAACTAATGTTATAATTTTGGCATTGTCAGTGCTGTCATTGTTGGATAGAGTAGACAGATTAAAGATTTTCAATAGGAAGATCTTTTAATTGGTTCAGAATTCTAAAAAGCTAGTCCTTAGTGTCAATTTTCAACACTTTAATCTCATACATGTCTTTTATATATATGCAGTAAGAGTCATGGCTTTGATATGTTTTAAAATCCTGCTCTGGTTATCAGTTATGAATTGATAATGTACTGTCTACATGTACATGTACTTGTAGAGTCACCTTGATTTAACATTTACACTGTACTTACTTCTTCTGAAAAAAATAGTTACTCATAAAAGGATTTCAAAGTTTTATTGGTCGGAATTGCGTAGCAATTCCAGACCCTAGTCGTTACAATAAGCTGTGGAGAATACGTGGAACGCAGAAAATACCTCCTCGTGTATAAATAGTGCGTTGATATTTAGAAAAAGCGTGATTAGATTTACTTTCAGTACTTATAATTCATATTGTACGAGTCAATACAAGATAAGTTTGATCAGATGAGAAAATAGATGTGCCGTTATTCCATCGATTTAGACGAGTTATATTCATGCGCTGTAGGACATGCAGTCTTTCCGAATACTCGACGGAAAGTCCCGAAAAAGTACGATTGACATTATTGTGTAGCTGTGCCGTAATTTAAGAAGTACACTACTAGTCCGTACTAGTATCCGTTGTATTATAATTAATAAAACTATCGCTTCTTTTCATAGCAGTGGAATTCGAAGTACTCAACAATCTTCTCGTCACAACGATAAACAAACGTCTCGGTAGTTGTTGATATGTAATGCTACTAAAAATAGCCAGTTATTTATAGATCTCCACATGTAAACGTGGTTTTCCCCAAATGTACATGTACAGCGGGAGACTGTCCAGATTGTTAATTTCACACTACTGTCAATATCAAAAGTGATGAGAGAATGAGATAACTATATAGTACGAGACGGAGACGTACAAGGGTGTACAGGGGCGGAGCCGTTGTTTATATGAAAACGAGCACCTCTGCGCAGACCGTGTTTTTGTCAATACTGATCCTAAACACTACACGCTTGGTGTGTGATCTCTTGGTGGTTCACGACTTTATTACCTTTTATGTACTTGACCATGCAATTCCGACCTTGAGGACTTTCAAGTCCTTTCATTTTTGATCCCTGGACCAGGTTCATTTATTGTCCATTTAACACAAATTCTGACACACGTTATCATCTAACAGTTTATATGTAGTGATAGAGACATAACAGAAACCAGAGTATAGAAGAGATCCAGAATGGTATTGACCCTTAGTACATGTACCTTCTATTTCCTATACACAACAATTAAGAACACTATTTTTTTTTTAATTTTAGGGTCCGTGGTATTAGCTTATATTGTTCTGTTAGACATACAAGTATGTGCATATGTATATAAGTTTGATGTTTAGTAGATTACATGTCTTTACCATCTTGTCTCTTGATGGCGATTAATACATGTACATGTAAGATAATAAATTAGGTGGAGAATTTTCTTCATGGTCTTTCTACTGCATGTAATGATAGTGAACAAGTGATGTTAAAAACAACCTGAATCAACCAGTAACAGTACTTGAAGTACATGTGCTTTATTGCTAGCAAATCATATACATTTGGTTTCACTTAAAATGATACACAATGCTGTATCATAAAGTTTATATTGGTTTTTTTTTTTTAAAGATTTCCCCAGAACCTGACTTGCACAATAAAGAGCCAACAATAAATGGTACAGTGAGTCCTCCAGAAAGTGGGTAAGTTATATCATTTTACTCTTGTTATAAATGCACATATGTACAAATATAGAAATATTATATCATTATTGTATTAACTAGATGTAAAAGATGTAAATGACTGAGTTTTGAGTTAGAAGATTTTATAGAATATTTGGTTCTGGTCCATGACCTAAGGTGCCCAGAAAAGAGGCATGGGCACTTTAATTATATATGTATATTAAAGTCTATAAAATCAATGTATCTACCATTCCTCCCACATCCTTTTTATGATTTTGATGACACTTATAGGAATTATCTACTCAGGAAACTTAACAAAAGCGTGTAAAAGGGATTTATAGAACATAATCTGATATGGCTGCTGTGGCAGTCCTCTGCAAAATCTTAGAACTGAATTTGCTCCCTCATTTTTACAACAGTTTTGATAACACTTCGCAAGGATGATATAGTTGTGATGTAAATATTGGGATAGAAGTTATACAGTCAAACTTTGATATTTTGAGCGCTGATGTGTCGAATACCCGGGATATCTTGAAGTCGGACGTCAGTCCCGAAAGAAATCCTTTCATAATATGATTAAATTCATCCCGGATGTGTCGAACACTGATGTGTCAAATACCATGCTTATCTCGAATACATTTTCAAGTCCGGAAGTTCTTATTTACCCGGTTTATCTTGAAGTTGGCTTCTTTTTCCCAGCGGCGTCTTTCCTAGTTGACAGATTGCGTGCACGGTTTGATCAATGGCCATGTCGGTGTACAATGTAGAAGGCCGCAGTAATTACATAATCGATCGAGTCCATTCATACCTGGTTATTTGTACTAATTGTTACCACATGATGATACCTTATTAAATTTGACCTTGCATTAAAAAAATAACATTAACTCAGTTTTTCATACCAGCGTTTATTTAAAGAAATTTCTTTACATCGTTCATTAATCTATTTTTATTTTGTATTCATGTGTATGTCTGTGTATTTTTATGCAAAGTAATAGTAGCTTGATGTGTTTTGAATAAAATAAAGTTATGACAAGTTTCTTCACCTCGTTTCATGCATCAGTTCGTCCTTGGTTTAAAGTATAGTATAAGACAGTTATGTTCAGTATTGAATTTAACATAAAAAATTACTGAGAACCAAATATGATGTTTTCAGTTTTGGAGTATATTCTATTTATATATTTATAAATAAAAGATATGATGAGATTTAGATTAATTATTTTGTAACTATGTACATTAAAGTTTATTTCTTGATAAATACATCACGTACTATAATAATCACACTTGTCAAATGTACCCGCGTATGTTAACAACTTCAAAATTTGTAACCCTAAACTTGAATTTGGATATCTCGAACTTCAGATATCACGAAGTATTTTCCACGGTCCCTCCGACTTCGAGATATCGAGGATTGACTGTACTTGCAATTTCAGCCCTTACTATTCTGCCATTTGATTTTCTAATAGTGGTTAAAAGCAAAACCTCTGTACAAGACATGATAAAAGATGGTCTTTACAAAGTGTCTTCCTGTGACTAGACATGTTAGATACGAGAGTGTCTGGTTTTTTTCTTATTAGTTATTTTATGCCAAAATGCTTTACCTATATGGTGACAGAGGAAATAGGAATACTTGTATAAAACCAGCAGTTATAGTGGTGGACGTTCCTACATGCCTCAAGAAAGATTCAACCAGATGAAGGGCTACAATGAGGTCCAGTGCTTTAGCACACTGTGCCCTCTGAATTCCATAGTATTTCTGCAGCCATATGCTTACTTGTCAGTTTTTTAACACAATATTTGTAACATGAATTGCTATTTAAATGCATTTATTTGTTTTATGTCATATGACACTGATTGATTTTATTTACTAATTATTTAGCACAACAGAGTCTAAGAAAGCTCAAAGCACAGATATCAGTAACTCAGTATCTCGTCTAAGCTTTCAGAGGTACTCTTTGTGTGTTTTATTGCATTTTTGAGGAGTAAACACTCACACTCATGTAGTTGTCTAGAAATCTGTATACAGAACAGTCTCTCTAAGTTTTTATCCACCAGCAAATGGCGATATATCTTTTTTACTCTGTAACACATCAGTATCGCCAGAAAAATTCCAAAGATTATTTTCTTAAACTTTGCAATTTTATCAGCAAATTCCAGAAATATATTTGATATACATATACCTTTATTTTCAACATTTGTTACATCATAAGACCTAACTGGCATCTGACTGATGAATTGTGCTGTATACCAGATAATGTAGATCTTTAGATCTTGTTAGAACTTGCATTGGGCATCTACTAACATACTGATGTATACTAATACATTTGGTTTCATTTAAATTTGTATGTACAGTATTTTTTGTTTTCAAATATATTTACTGAGATATAAAACTTTTTATCAGATTTCTGATACATCTTATTCATACCTTTTATATAAAAATGATGAACCTTTTTTTTTTGCCCCCTAAATACAGTTCTGTTTCACCAACCTACTAGTTCCTTCCACTTTCAAGATTTTTTTTATGATTTTGATAAATTAATCACTGGTGAGGAATTTGTTTTTCAGAAAATTTTATTTTATTCTTAATTTGAGTATTAAGTTAGGTCTATATTAATTTCTAACTTTTTAATTTTTTTTTATAGTGTTTTATAAACAAAACCCCTAATAGTTCAACATTAGGTTTGAATCATTTCATGTATGATTAATACTCATCACCTTTAAATGAAACATGTATTGTCAATCTGAATATAGGTACATTATATATATATATGATACATATATAGAATACTCTGATAGATGTATACTTTTTACTTCTTACACTATTCTTTATGCCTGCTATATTGCATATATACATGTATTTATATTGATATGTAACTTACAGCACAATACACCACTCTCTATATCCTTTATATGTGAAAGGCATGATTCTGGAATCTGAATTATGATTATTATAATCATTTTGATAATAATAATAATAATTATTATAATAATCAATATATATGATCCTTTAAAGTGCATGTGTATTAGATTTCATTACTGTTTCTAGTTCTGATTCTTAATATAGCAACAGGTTTGTCTTTTCAAATAACATTACATAAAATTGTAAGTCTTCAGTTTTGTTTGTTGTTTTATTCCACACCTAGGCTATGTAACTTGTATGGAGTCAGCACCTGTTTAGTGAATAGAAATAACAGATCCATTTAAGCAGTGAGGGACATTTTACTAGTACAGTGTAATAGTATATGTGGTTTTATGTGCCATGATATGTGACCTCGATTTGTAGTGTCATATTCAAAGGGCAGGTAGGGAAGGAAAAGATAATAAATCACCTGCAGAGGAAAATTGTTTTCGACAGCTGATGATCACATCAAATGTTCATTGCAATACAAAAGACCCAACTACTCCTTGTAATTCATGAAGGATAGCACAGTGTACAACAGTTTTGATCTCAGAATGTTTTGCCTTAAAGTTCCTTTGTGAAGTTAGTTGAGTGATAGCCAGATCCAACTTGTACCATGTCCCTTACATAGTTTCATTGTAACGTCACTTTTAAATTTGTGTTTAAAGAAGCATTTATTCTTTACATCATAATGAAAAAGTGTGGCAAAAAGTGCAATGGTGAACATTTGACCATCAGTCAATTAATCCTTGTTTATTGAAGTCTGACTGAATTAGAGTCCAGTATTGAATTATTCTCATATAATTTTGAAAACAAAAATCTATATCGATCATAAATACAAATTTGATGTTAATCAACACCCAGTTACTTATTACATGTACCAAATAGACCCAAATCAGTTCTAAACAAGTTGTGTTTGTGATACACTATTGCCCCCCAGCGGCACCAAAGTCCAAAAAGTTATTTTTAGCATGAAGATTATTATCAAGGTCAAAAGGTCATCGACCTTGATGTCATTTGAAAGGGCTTCATTAGTTGAGTATGCATGTCAAATATGAAGTCTCTATCCCTCACGGTTCAAAAGTTATAGCCAAGGTTAAAGTTGACAACAGACAGGCAAACAAACAGGACAAAAACAATAATGGCATTGATCTATCGATCTGGGTGCATAAAAATTCGTGTGTTGGGACCCCATATGGATTTTATTGGTGTATTGTCTTTTGGATAATAATGTGAAAGCTAAAGTGCTGTATCATGATGGACATTGTATGTGAAAGATCTCTCACTGCTGTTGGGTCTGTTGTTAAGTTGAAATGTATGTGCAGTTCTTCAGACTGTGGTAATGAAACCTTAGTAACTCCAATGTCGAAAATTCGAAAGCCATAAACCTTTAATCTTCCAGAATCAATAAGGAACTTTCTATAAAGTATAAAAATAGTAGCTACCTGTATATTTATTATTAATGCAGAAGACAGTGTAAGTTTTAATCTGCAATTCTCATTCGGTTCTATTGTAACCATTACAAACTATGTAAAGTTTATTCATATGACTTTACTCTTTAAATGTTAAATGTTGGCAAAAAATATATGATCTAATTGATATCATATGATTTATTATGATAACATAAACATTCAAAATACTCATAAAAGTATATCATCCCCATTACTACATCCAAAACTGTGGTAGAAAAGACTGATTTCTCCTGTTTTTGTAAACAACAAAGAAACTTCAAAAACTTGTACCTACCTAAATTTGAAATGTTTTCAAAGGTACCTCACACTTCAAGTTATAAAAGTTTTACTGTATTTGAAAATTGAGTCAATATTTCTTGAATTTCTTTAGAGGTTATATAAGATCTAGAGGAACAGTTATAGTTTTAGATCTATGTTATTAGGAGTATGTTTATGTACATTGACTCAGGATATATTAATATCTTTGCAGGACTACAGCTTCAACAGAGAGTTTACATCAGTTGTCAAGGCAACTCAATGGTCTGTTAGCAGAGGTGGGTACAAATACTGTCCCATTTTGATGGAGTATGTAGGTTGAACAGACTCAAGGTTTCCTCTCCTTTAGTCTGTTCATCCCTCTGTCTGTCTATTGGTAATCTGTTCCACTCCATAACTCAATCCCCTGTGGATGGATTTCCATCAAACTTTGTGAAAATGTTTGTCAATGTTCCCAAAGGTGTATCATGACCTTGGCCGAGGTCATATATCTTTTTTCAAGGTCACCAGCTAAACATGGCCCATATTCAATTTAATTTCCATCAAAAAATGTTCCTTACAACATGAAGGTGTGTCATGACCTTGACCCAAGGTCACATCTCCTATTTCAAAGTTACCAGCTAAACTTGGCCCATTTTTCATTATATTCTGTGAAAAGATTTCCATCAGGCTTTGCACAAATGTTCTTTTCAACCCAAAGGTGTGCCATGACCTTGCCCCAAGAGTTATATTTCTTATTTCAAGGTCACCAGCCAAACATTGTCCATGAATGGATTTCCATCAAACTTTGCACAAATGTTCCTAATAACTCAAAAAACTATAAAACTGTAATAACTTTGATCCAAGGTCATATCTCTTAATCTGCTAAGCACTGAAGAGTTTTATTCTGCTCTGAAATAAGGTCATCAATGGATTGATTATTATGAAACTTGACCCAAGATTGATATGTCTAGGGCTCACTACATCACCTTATTGCTCTCAGCCTCCTTTGCACATTTTGTCTTGTGGTGGTATAAAATCAATAATAATTTTATATATAATGAAAAAGTTCTATTATGTTATCATAAAATCAGCTTTTTTCTTAATTCTTTGTATATTTTCAGACTAATGACGAGCTTGAAGATAATGAGAAATCGAAAATAGCAGAATTAGAGGTAATAGCAGAAAATGTACAATAAAATCAGTTTAATGTTAATTAATTTTTTTTTGAAAATTGTCTTTTGTTCTCTGGTCCTCTTTCATAACAAAATTGACAATCATATGAATGCTGTATCAAAATACTAGGAGTGTAATGATATATCATGATGTGATATATTGCAGTCTGAGACCATGATACATTACATGATACAGGAAGGAGCTCATTGATACAGTATTAATGTGGCAGTCTCTTTCTTTCAAATAATCTGTAACATTATTATGATTTAGAGGGATTTCAAACAGAATTAATCACTCAAAAAAGAAATAAATTGTAGTAAATCATCAAAGTTATTTTTTTGTTTGCAACTCATTTCTAGTTTAAGTTGTGTATGCTTTTTTTATTCAAAATCTATTTTTTGATACGACATGAAACCAAAACAGTAAACTATGAACCTGATTTATTAGCAAGAAAGTGTATCACATTATGTATCATATCAATGTATAAGTATACTGATATGTATCGTATGATATCAAGTTGTATCGTTTCCTCTCTATAAAATGCTGAAGAACTTTGATGGACCATCCAAATCACTTTGAGTTTAACTAAATTCAAGTTTTGCTGTTTCCATGTTTTAATACAATAAATGCAAATGTTATGGGGACCACGTTATTACTTCATATTTCTAGGGTTCTTTTAGTTTCAACATTCAAATTATTAAAGTTTGAAAGTGTTTTTATTTAGTTTTTCTTTTTTCTTTACAGAGTAGAAACAAGGATCTTGCTGCTCTCCTAAATCAACATTCCCATTCCAATGAGCAACTCAACCAGCAAATTATACAACTGGTAAATCTGCTTTGTTCGACCTTTTGATCTTGACATTGACCCATGACCTTACTATAATATAGTTTATGCAACTGATAACTCTACTTTACAGAACATGGCATCAATGTTTTTGAGGTTGATCCTTGACCTCAGTGATTGTTTTGTAGTTTTGAAGTTAGTAACAATGTATTGTGCAGGACAATATCTTGACTAGTATAAAGATTGAAATTATTTCAGAGAGACCATGCTCAGTCATTACAGCAGCAGTTAGAGCAAGAAAGAAACCTATACAGCGACAAACAAAAACAGGAAGTTGGCCCTTTGAAAGAACAATTACAGGTATATGATGTTTCTTACAACATCTCTCAATGATTCACTGAGCTGGCATTTTGTAAGAGATTTAAAGAGGAAGATTTCACTTGCATATCACAAGGTTTAAAATAAAGATTTTTGTTTTGTGAAGATTCTGTGGTATCGACTGATCGTAAAATTTAAAAAATGTCAAAAAATATGAAACTTTCATACTTTTATAATCAGTCAAAATAATCAGGTCTGCTAGATTCATTAAGTAACATATCATATATCACAGAACTTTCTACCAAAAATGCATCAGTAGTATTCACATTTTATTGTAAATGAAAACTGTAATCTCACTGATCAGTGAAATTCTAAATGGTGAATATATGGTATTGTGTGTATAGTTTATGACGAGTAGTTATGCTGATACAATTTATGATGGATATAACAGTGTTATGATTTAGGATTTGTATTAATGCTTTAAAAATATAAATATTAATACATGTACTATGATATATGAGATATTTATGGCATTATGATTAATGATTGGTATTTGTGTTGCTATGATTTATGAGATATTTATGGCACTATGATTAATGATTGGTATTTGTGTTGCTATGATTTATGAGATATTTATGGTGCTATGATTAATGATTAGTATTTATAGTGCAATGATTTATGAGTGGTTTTGGTTCTATAGCCTGTAATGAGTGTTAATATGGGCATGTATACCGTAATTACCTGTGTATATTGCACACTTGTGTATAATGTGTACCCCCAAAATCGAGAAAAAAAAATTCAGGAAAAGCGTACTTCCCTTGTATAGTGCTCAGGTATAAAATCGATAAGTAGTGAGTGGCCGTTTAGTTTACATTTCTGCTGTTAATGTACAGTAGCCTTGTCTTTGGTATCTTGAACTATCCATCACTTGTACGTTTTTCACAAAATTTGTCCATTGGATATATAATTATTGGATTAATTATACCAGTATCTATAATTATAGTAATATGGTTACCATAGATTGGTAAGAAATTAATTTTAGCTCGGTTAAAGTTACAGATATATGCTAAATGTCCTCATGGTCATTATACCCAACATTCTTGGTATTTGCTGAATCAGCACTTTTTGTCTGATTGATGTGTGTGTACAATGCTTAACAGTCAGCTGACCAGGTATTGTTAGAAGTTGACATCTAAACCCAGCACAGCAGGTGTCTCACTGTTAATGTAAAAGGGCCAATTACAGTTAATTTCATAACCGCCTTATTAAACATCAAAGCCACATTCAGTGTAACTTATATAATTAGATACGTTAAACTCTAGTAAATACATTAATACATAGATTGTCAGAATTAACAGACGTACAAGAAGAATGAAGGACTGTGAATCTATTCCATGATAAATTAACTTCCTGGTGTGAATTTACCCGTAGTATATGCTGACATTTTAGCAGTCATATACAGATCAACATTACTTACAGATACTTGGGAAAAACACTTGTTATATTTTCATTCCCATGTGTATTGGGCACACTTGAAAGCATTGTGAGGTATTATGAAAAAAGGTCTGCATTATACATGGGTAATAACAGTTGTCCAAAAATATACTTTATAATCCACTTTAATGGTTTTGATAAATTTTTAATAGTTTTATAACAAAGGATGATTCCTTGTTATCATTTATAATATGTATTTATGGTTCATCTAGGTCCATATCCAGACCATAGGTATCTTGGTTGCAGAGAAAACAGAATTACAGTCACAACTAACTCAGTCTCAAAAACTCACTGAGCAAAGATTGGGTAAGTTTTGTAATGTAATAGAACAATATAAAATGGAAAGTGTATGTATTGCTGCTTAATTCTACAGTTGTATACTCTTATGCCCTTGTTCTGTCATCTTTCTAGTCTTCAGTAACCAAAATGATGTCTTTGTGATTAAGAAGTATGCTAAAACTTCCATAGCTATATGAATGAGAGTTAATCACTGACTTAATAAATCAAGCCTGTAACAGTGCATGTTCTACAGGTTCTAGAGATGATAAGTTAGAAGATGTCAGCTAAATCATTCTTTGGTTTAATAAAGGTGATTGCTTAAGTTTTAATTTAACTGTGATATATTGTATTTGTATACATATATTACCTCATTGTATCACTGATACATCATTAGATAGCCAAGGCTTTTCACATGTGCCTGTACATGGCTTTTACTTTGAAATCATGAAGTGTACCAGCTAAAAAGTTTTAGTGGAAAAAATTACAAGTACCTACTGTTGTTAAAGCATCTGATATTAGATACCTGCTTATTATGAAAGTACTTCTTGACTCGTACATTTTTGAAAGCACTTTGGATGCTGCCAGAGTTGTTTACGTAATATATTTTTGATTTACAAAGATTAACATGTATTTTATCTTTCATACACTTGTGTGCTGTAGTAATAGTGTATCTTCATTAGGGATATGATTTCCATGTATTTGTACTTAAATGTTTTTGATACTGATCCTTTACTTTCTTATTCTGTCTTATGTCCTGGATTTCTCATGTAGTGTAGTACTGACTGCTGTCATATATGTGAAAGGATTCCGAGTGTGCTTAAAGTAATATGTCCTTTCACTCTTAACTTGTACATAACTTACACTATAGTGTAGCTGTGATTTTTCTAGGAGATAAATGTCAATCCATTGCATAATATTTTAGATGAGATTGAAGACCTTACATCACGACTGAAAACCTCAAGACAACGAGCGGCTGATTTAGAGAAAAGTCTATCCACCACTAATAATTCTAGTCAAAAATTTGAAAAGGTAAAATTATTAGTCATGATAACACTCTAAAAATATCAGTCACACAGTTTCAGTAAGAAAAGAGTGTCTTGAATTTGATATATTCTCTTTGTAATTTCATTCTATAAGGTAATAAGATTTATTAATTGTTTGTTTTTCAGAGTAGCAAAGAATTTGCTAAAGAAATAGACAGGTTAAAACTTGATATATATAAATCAAAGTAAGTATGATTTATTGATATGTTACTGCATCATCAAATTAAAGGAAATGTATCTCTTTGTTCAGAATTGTTGACTATATTTTTGAAATAATGAGAAATTTTCCCTATATAATATACTCAGGTGTATTTGATTTGATTTTAGTAAAATCCAAGAAGAACTACGACAACAAATTCTTGAAACTGGAGAAAAGCTAAATGACAAAGTAAGTGGAATGGATTCATATACATGATCAGGTGAAGTTAAATAGTATGTAAATGTAGAACCAATGCTGTGCACATGAAGGTCAAGTTCTCGCTGCCTTTGATTTTGCTCTTAAATTACAACAGGTATAGGGCTATTCACAGAAATTGTCTGGTGAATGTATCAGAAGTGAATCACTGAAATAAAGTGGCACAACATTGATAATTTGTTATTCAAACCAATTGCATTGTTATAACTTGTGTTGTTTCGACAGTTACACTGCATATACAGAATTTGTCAAGTACAAAAGCAAAATAAACTGTCAATTATTCTGCATGTTTTGAATGATTTTGACTCTATATATATATCCACTTCAGTGGTGGAGCTCGGGTAGCTCAGTTGGTTAGACGGTCGGATGCATGACAGCTAGGTGATTCAGTACCATAGGTCGTGGATTCGAGTCCCAGACGGGGAACGAATATAAGTGAAGTATTGGGTGCCTTGTTAGCTGTAGTGTCTTTGTGCTTTATATGTTTGTCTAATTTGTCTTTATTTTCTACAGGTATTCCCAGGTGTTTCACTGATTCTATTTGTGCTTTATATATATATATATATATATATATACTGGGTAGTCTTCCATTCATAAGCAAATCATAAATATATGTGTGATTGGATTTCAGATTTCTGAGTGTAACACATATGAGCAATCTGTCGAAGATCTGAAACGAAGATTAGAATTGGCCGAGGTGTATGCTCAACAACTCTCCAATCATAGTGAAAGTGAAAATAGTAAGGAATCGCTACAGCTTGTGGACACATTGCAAAAAGAAAGGGACCAGTTACAAAGTCAGTTGCATATGGTATGACTATTGATTATCTATATTGTTACAAATACATGTATTGATTATGTGAAATGAATAAATATTCAAATTGTATAAAAGATGTATATAATTTGAAATTAATGAACATGAAAAATATGTTTAACTCATTAACACAAATTTCAACCAAAAAAATAAATAGATATATTCATTCTCATCTTCATCATTTGTTCGCACAGTCGTTGAAGGGCTTTACACCACTGAACAAGGTATGGCTGTAATAATGATTTATTAGTAATATATCTCCACTGGAACATACTCACTTTTATTTGGACTTAAAAGTTGATTAAAAAATGGGTTTTTTTTCTGTTAGAAATATACTGGAGTACAGTATCATATGAGCAATATGTAATTTGTATCTCATGATAAAATGTTGTATCGGTAACCTGTTGCTTTTTAAGTGGTTTTTACAATGTTGCAGATGTCTCAAGAAGTTGAAAGGGCAACAAAAGAGAAGGACCAAGTAAATGATCAGTATCAGCAGTATATGGATCAACTTCAGCAGCATAATCAACAACTCACACAACAGGTAGGCATTTATAGGTCTTTTCATCGAAATCTATATTAGTGAACAGTGTTCTTGTTTTTGCTGAGTCTTGAATGAGAGCTGTCATGTAGTTATGTCAAATCTCTGAACAATTCGTTTCAGTTTATCTTTATACCCCTTGCAACAAAGTTGTTGGGGGAAGGTATACTGGAATCAGGTTGTCCATCCATCTATCTGTCCATCCATCTGTAGACACAATGGTTTCCAGGCTCTGTTGTGTTATCTTTTTCACCTAGAGTCAAGATACCTATCGATTTTGGGGTCAAAAGGTCAAAGGTCAAGTGTACTGGACGTTGATATAGGGAAGTGGTTTCCGACTCTGTAATGTTATCCTTTTAACCTAGAGTAAAGATACAATACATACAGATTCCCCTTGGCACGAAAATGATCCCTATCAATTTTGAAGTCCAAAGGTCAAGTGTACTGGACATTGCAAAAATGACATCATTTCCGGGCTCTTACGTGTAAATTTTTTCACTTAGAGTCACCATATCACACATAAGGACTCCCCATGGGACAAGGATGATCCATTCCTTATTTGACAAGGATGATCCATCCCTATCGATTTTGGGGTCAAAAGGTCAAAGGTCAAGTGTACTGGACATTGATATTGGTAAATGGTTTCTAGGCTCACAATTTCAATTTTCTTCAATTCTGTACAACAATTTCCTGTATATGTTGAACCTCTGTTTCACATTTAAGAGAGTGTGTTTGACAAGTCTTTCAACAAAGGCCTCTCCTTGTGGTATAACATCATTACAACACACACATCTGTCAAGGAAAGCAACTGCACATTTTCATACTACCCACAACTTTCCCTTCTCACCTGGGGTTTTGTCATGCCCTTGACCTGACCACCACAATGTCAGGGCCATATTCAAAGAATCATTCTGCCGGCAGGGGGTATTTGTGTCTACCCCATGGGGACAATTCTTGTTTGTATTGCTTCAGGTTTAGCCAAACTGCTTCTAGTGATGTGTTTTTGGGTGTATTTGAGAAAATAATGAAAAGGTCAACAGAATACTTTTGTATTTTGATATTTAATTGATTTATTAAGGTGACTTCCTTAACCGAAGAGAGGGAGAATCTAGTGACGAGACAGCATGAACTTGAGGGAGCAGTCCTTGAACTCCAACAAAAATTAGGTACGAATGTTTGCTTTTTGGCATAGTACAAGTTTAGTGCTTCTTCCTAAAAAAATGTTACATGCACTTATCACCAAACAAACCATTGTCCACTTTGTGACCGGATTGCAAAGCAATTTCGGTCTGTGATATGGCGAAATCCGTCTGTCTGTCAAGCCGTCCGTCCGTCTGTCCGTCCGCACGACGTCAACATTTTGCATTTAGCATTTGCATTTAGCTTGGTTTTTTTCATACCCTAAAGGGTACTGATGTCAAAGTTGGTAGGTTTGTAGATACTTGAATGTTCTATCCAACCAATACAAAATTCCGGTCTGCATATTGGCAAAATCCGTCCGTCTGTCCGTTCGTCCGTCTGGCGTCAACATTCCCTTTAGAGGATGAAACATATATACTGGATTCATCTTGTTGTAAAGACATATACTATACGATATCATAGTCATTTATGCCAGGTTTGTGTGCGTCACCTCGCCAAGTATAAAACCCAGTGATCTGGTATCATCCCTTACTGGGTCACTTAATGACTAGGTAACTAGTATTACCACAACTTGTGCAACCTAGAACTGGAGAAAGCTTAATGCCATGGACTTTGAAGTTGGTATACTGATATGCATCAATATGTAGATAATCCCTATCACTTGTTCAGTGGTTCAATGTCATCTTGGACGTTGTTGCTAATAGGAGGATATCCACATCTCACAAAGGCATCTTTGCAATCCAGTCATACCCTCTTTGACGGTTTCTTGTTTCTTTCTGGTATAAATCCAGTCTAAATGCCATCAGCAAAGCAGATTATGAAAGGTATACACTGCTCCAAATCAAATTATGACTTCATATACTGAAAAAATTATGAAATAGGATCAGTATAACTTAAAATATTGTATGAGTTAGTTGAAACAAGATATTTTATCATTTTCTGTGTAGGTTTATAAGTACGTTAATTTGATTAGTTGACAGCCTTTTGACATTTTCTAACTATATGTGGTACCAGCAATCATTATTGCCAAATATAGTGAGAAAACATGGAGTCAGCTAAAAGGCAAATCAGATTATGTATGTGTGACATGTTTTGCTCTGACCATTGAAAGAGATTGTTACAAGTAGAATTAGATAATCACTAATTATCCTGGGATGTATTTATAATCATTATTTAAATTAAACAGAAGATATTGACACCCAGCAAGTCCATGCAGTCACTGCAGCTAATGCTGATGTTCAGAAGGAGATGGAAAATCTGAAATCTGAATACAGTGACCTTGTTCAGAGGCATGAAAACCAGATTAGGGACAATGCTCAACTCAGCAGGTACTATATCAGTATAAATGATTTCTTTACCCTGTTATTTTCAAAACTCTCAGTGAAGTTGAATTGAAAGGGACTAAGCGAAATTCGCAGTTTAGCAGATCATTGTCCTTTGTGCACTAGTTCATTAAAAGTATAATAATGTACATCAAAGACCTGAGAACAGACAGTCACATGTCGTAATACTTGTATTCATAAATTGCTATGCTAAAATATCATAAATCTCTTCTTTTAAGATTTTATACTAAAATGTGATAGTGCTAAATTAAGTTCATAGACAGTTTCAGAGGTTTGAATGAAAAGTTTTTGGATAGATAATTACATGCACATTCACTTCAATTGCGCCTTCAGAAATTAGTTCCATTCAAACGAATTAGTCCAAGTTATTCATGTTCAAGTAAATCAGAATTTCCTTCATTTAAGTAACATGTATCACATTACATGTTTTATAACATGGGTTTTAAGCCGGCGTGGCCTAGTGGTATCTCTCTCACCTCCTGTTCGGGAGACCGGGGTTCGATTCCGGCTCTGGTCATGCGGGTGTCCTGTCTTTCGGATGAGACAGTAAAAACTGAGGTCCCATGTCGTGGTATGCATGGCACATTAAAGATCCCTCACTGTTTCCGATGGGTCCGTTGCATAGATCAAAATTTGTATGCCCCACATCAGGCAGTTGCCATCACCATATACGTGAAATATTTGTGGTGTGACGTGAAACAAAACTCAATCAATCAATCAATCAGTCTAACATGGGTTGAGTCATTTATTTTGTTACTACATGTGTTATTATAGATTTTTAGAGGAGAAGGAATCTGTCATCTCAGAGCTTGAGTCCAAAGTATTAGAGTTAGGTAATGAGGCTGGAGACAGAAGTCAATTATTAGAGAGCATACAGAATGACAAGACGGCTCTCAGCCGAGCTCTCACTCAGAACAAGGATCTCAAACAACAACTTGCAGAACTTCAAAATGGATTTGTTAAAATGGTATAGATATCAATGTTTTCAATTAATAATTTCATTATCAAAATACTTTACTATCATTGCATGGTAAAGATTCTAGCATGCTGCTGAGTGCCCTTGCTTTGGGCACATATGGCTCTGTAACATAATATCTATCTTCGATAGAAGCTCTGACTTTTATCTCAGCCATTCTGGGTAATCCAGATTGGATCATTGGTCTAGTAAAATTTAAAGGTATGTCATGTGATAATGAATCAAATTTAGTCTGACCTTCTGCATAAACCAATAGTGTATAGACATAGCCAGTAAAAGATCTTTTACTTCTCACTGCTTTTGTTGGGTCTGTTGCTTGGGTACTGATTTCTTTGCAAGGCTTCAGACAGTCACCATGTAAGGGAAGTGGTCTTAGTAAGAAGATAAACACAAAACCCAACAAAGGAAGAGTTACTTTTTAGACATAATAGTATCTGGCCATTGTGTAGTCCTCACAGGGTTGTGTACAATGTATCTGCATTATCAACAATTTCATAGTCATAGCACAGCATAACAGTATGAAATAAGTATTTACCAATTAATGCCTGTTTATCTCTGTCGCTTGGGCACTAATGCTTTCCAAAGCAACACTGAGAGCATAGTACCCACCTAAACAGGCGTTAAGAGGTTTAGTGCAACACATTATCACACATGACACTATGCAGGCACTATTGTATTTCCTATGTTCATGCCAGTATTAGAAACTTTTAATAGATTGACCAAGTTGTCGATCTCGTCGCATTCAAACTCAACTGGCAGATTCCTGTCAGAACAGAAGTCCCATAGTATTCTTACTGCAAACTTTGTAGCATCTGCAGTCTTTTTACTACGTTGTTCCATCATGAAATCATTGGCCAGTGTTTAGCCAAAGCAGGCTGCCATGTCTGTTTGCTGTTGTCTGTAAACAATTGATAGCACCCTCTATATGGAAGTATGACTGATCTTCCATGGTAGATAACTCTTGTATAGCAAAAAGTGATAGTACTCGTCATTCGGCACAATGGTGACTGGGCACTATCGCTTCAGAGTATCTGTGGCGTTATCCAGTTGAATGCCTAGGATTTATCATGTGATGCACTAATGTGCTGTAAGTTCTATTGAGAATGTAAGAGATTTGGCAATGGTTTATTACAGAGTAATGATAATATGGAACTGATGACAAAGATACAGTCAGAGCAGCATTCCTCAAAGGAACTGCTGTGTCGCCTAGGACAACAAGATGAAGAGATTAAACAAATCCGAGAAACTGTAAGAAACATAATTTTGTAGTTATATTTGGAGAGAAAAATGATAACAAGTGATTAAAATTATTCAAGAATGATTTGTAGGAATCATTACCACTTTATTTAGTTTCATACTATTTATGATATTTTGTGGTCATTAATCTAACTCGAAGCATAATTTAAAATGTTATAAAATAGCATTTTTGTTTGCAATATTATCAAATTTTTATGGAATTATGTATAATGATTATAGCATGACATTTTGCAGTGATATAAGTAATGTTGATTGCCTTACAGTTACTACAAAAGGAATCCATGTTATCAGAACTACAAATAACAAACCAAGCTGCTACCAAGGAGCAATATCAGCAGGACCAGATCCAAGATCGACTGAGGCACTATGAAGCTCAGGTTCAAGTGGTGGAAGCTATACAACGAGAGTTACAGAACTCACAGGTAAGACAAACTCACAGGTTACCAGTCACACTGTCACCTACATGTAATATCAATAAGACCATATCCATGACTGACTGAGGCAACAGAAGCTCAGGTTCAAGTGGTGGAGGCTATACAACGAGAGTTACAGAACTCACAGGTAAGACAAACTCCAAAGACAAACTCACAATTTACGAATCACACTGTCACCTACATGTAAAATCAGTAAGACTGAATGAGGCAGTAGAAGCTCAAGCTCAAGTAGTGAAAGCTATACAATGAGAGTTACAGAACTCACAGGTAAGACAAACTTCCAGGTAACTTATAGGTAGAACAAAGTAATAGGTAAGACATAAACAAAATAATTCCTAAATTACAAACCAAGTAGTCACTAAGGAGTAATATCAAAGACTAACTGAAAAACCATGAATCTCTGACTGAAATGTTGGACGCTACAAGAGAATTTCAAAATTATAAGTAAGACAAACTCCCATGTAATTTTTGGATAACAAACACAATATTCACCAAGGAACAATGCCATAAAGAACAGACTCAGTATCAGTTGTGATGTATTTTATATTTTGCTCTCATAGTAGAGGATAATAGGTAGAGTAATACTACAAAAAAGTTCCGAGGAAAACTGTG
Organism: Pteria penguin; assembly: GCA_035048485.1. Classification (NCBI taxonomy): domain Eukaryota; kingdom Metazoa; phylum Mollusca; class Bivalvia; order Pterioida; family Pteriidae; genus Pteria; species Pteria penguin. Next base: position 29,966,782 of record CM068586.1, read on the forward strand.
AAAATCTTTTGAGGTTACACTTTGTACTGTAGATAATGCTTTTGCTGTTAATTATGTTAAAGCAAATTTCAGTTAGTGATATGTACTACTTTATAAATTTTATTTCTAAGACAAAAAAGAACATAGCTGATTTTGTTTAGGTAAGGATAGTATTTAAACAACAAAAGCAAAATAATTATCATATGGAAAAAAACCCATTAATTATATATCTTTAAATGTTAAGCATAATCCTGAAATTGCACAAAATTATAAAAGGGTATAATTTTAACCTCTAAATCAACACAGACTGTTTTCGAATTTACGTCAAGCATAGATAATTATTTACCTTTTTGAAAATATGTAAAGGTGTATATATTGATCAATATACATAAGTTGCAGATATATTTATGAATTACTGATGCAGCATTTGTTTTACACAGGATATGGTGGATGCTTTGACTACACAGAACAGTGAATTACGTACCATGCTAATCAAGGCTTCTGACCGGTCCCAGAATACATCAGTGAACATGGAGGATGAACAGAAAAGAGATGATGTGGTAAGTCACTTTATTCTATACAAAATTCATGATAAGTGAGTAGGGAAGGATGAACAATTGTTATTACATGTATATGTAGAGGCATTAATACCAAATGAAGTTTAAGATATGTGTATATAAAGTATTTACTATATGTATTAATTAACTGAGGAGTGAGAGAGAGAGAGAGAGATAGGACTTTTTATGTTGGTTTTCACTTGGTATATACTTCATAGTTGATGATAAGATTTTGTATTGCATTGTAGATTGAATCCCTGACAACTGCTATCAAGCAGCTGGAGACAGAGAGAAATCATTTGATACAAAGTCTGAAGGAACAGCATGACCTTTCTGATCAACTTAGTGTTAAAGTCTCTGACCTGCAACAAGAAATCTTTCAAAAATCAAACACAACTGGTAAAAGATGTTTATATTACACCAGAAACATAAATGGGAAATATATATCTTGGGAGGGGGGAGAGGGGAGAAAGCCAAAGCAAAACTGGGATGTGTTAAACTGTAGATCCTTTCCTAGAGCCCTAAGGGTAAAATAATGACAGTAAATGAAACACAGAAATGGTATTTAGAGAAAGATCACGCATATTGTGCTTTTACTTCCATAGATGTAGGTATATAACAAATCCATGATTGGTATACAGTATACCTTTATCATCTTGATATTATTACTCATAGCTTCCAGCTTGTACCATATTTGACCCATGGGGTAGGAAAATCTGTATCATTGTAATATGTCCTCACAATCCAATCATTTATGTTTTACTGAAAGTCTGTACAAAAGTTAGTTTAATAAACATTAGGTCCTTCACATCATGTTCAATTGAAAAAGAGGTCTATTTCTTTAAATTTGAAAAGCCCCAAGCAGTAAACCAATAAGCTTCACACAGTTATTAATATGGTCTAAATCCCGATAGTTTTGACTATCAACCAACTTTAAACTAGGGTCTGGCTCTTTGAGTAGGAAAAAACAGGCAGGTTGAAAATAACAACTCTTCCACTCACATTTGCAAGTAAATTTTGTGGTGGGCAACCAAATTTAACCTTTCTGTTTCTCTAGCCCGTATGGCGAATGACAAATACAGAATATTCAGAATGGGCTTTTCATTTTTCCTGTTACCATTTTATAATCATTACAGAATGATTTGTTTGTATAGATGCCTGATTAAAACATTTAAGTGACTGTATTCAGTCTATGTCTATTCTGCGTTTGTAAAACAACTTGAGTTAGTGTCAGAGGTTGGGAAAGGGTGCATGTAAAGAGGACAGCATGGTGATAGATAATGATGATCAGATAGATGTAGAGATGGAAGGTGATTTCATGACAAGAGTGAAAGTGAAACACCAAGCATTGATGGTGAGGACAAGATAAGTGTTTTTAAAAAGTTAGAGTTACAAGTCTATTTCATAACTAGAGTACATGTGTCTTGAAAGTTTGGAAGATGAATGAAAAAATTTTAAACACATGACATTGACTATGATAGATTTAATTTGTCATTTCAATTTATAACCAAATCAATGTGGGTTTCCACACTTACTGGTAAGTGTTAGCCCCTAGAATTTGTTGATGCAGGGGTCCACATGGCTCCTAAGGTTTGAAATGTCATTTTCAAGCCTCCTTCATCTGCTTAACCAAGACAGACGTGGATGTTTTTATGGTGGCATATGAAAGGCCAGACTTGAAGTTGTGTACCTGGGTTTCAAACTCAGGTCTGGTCTCTGGGAAAGGAAAAAATGGACAGGGTAAGAAAGTCTTATCTGTGATTCTTAATGAGTGACTTTACATACATCATTTTAGCAGAGGATTGGGTGGTGGTATATGAAAGTGTCTCACTTGAAGTTGTGCACCTGGGTTTTAATCTTTGGTCTGGCTCCTGGGTTAGGGAATCATGTCAACATGTGAATGTATCATGCACCCATTTAGCAGTGCCCTATTTTTTTTATACATTTTGAAAATGATTAATTTCAGATTCAGTTGAAACATTCCAAGATAATGACAGAATTTCAAGGTCAGAGTTTGATCAACTCAAACAGGCCATGGAACTTGTGCAGGTGAATCTTATTTGTATTTATTTGACAATTTATAGTTATGTATTTTATGTATAGAAAGTTGTAATAGAATAAATCAAAGATTTTTTGAATGTGCATATATATATATATATTTTTTTTTTATACATGCCTTAGGTTGTAATAAAGTCATCAGAAAATAGTACAGTGATATTAAGAAATAATTTGAGATACTTGAGATACATGAGGTAGTGTTTCAATCTTTGATTTGGTATGAAAATGTTTTTAAACATTTGGTGTAGAATTAATGAGGTACATGTAGATCTGACCTTCAACAGCTCCTTTAGATATGCATAGATTTTTATGTTAAGCACACTTTATATTCTGAAAAACGTTTTAAATGAAATAATTCTCTATTGTTAATTATTTGACATTACCAGTACATTGTACAGGTACATAATGAATTATATAAAGTTTTTTATCTGCATTTTCAATCTACAAAAAATAATGCCTTTTTTTAGAGATTGTATTCCACAATACTTTGTATTTGTAGGAAAAATATACTCGTGTCATGAGAGATAAGGCAGAGCTCACAGACAAAGCTGAAGAGCTAGAACATATAGTGTTGCAGCTACAGGGAGAGACAGATACTATAGGTAAACTGTAGATCAGATTATAAAAGACGGATAGTAGGGTATAGATACTAATAGAACAAGAGGGGGAAGTGGTGAGTATCTCTAGGGGTCATATGTACATGTAATAAGTCATTCCTTTAGAGAGAAAGAAAATAATGCGAGTGAGGGAAAGCCAGATACTGATGAGCTAGTGAAATTGTTTAGGGGTAAATATAGGTGAGGAGTGATTCAGATTATAACTGAATGTGATTGTTAAACATTCTACCGGTAAGAAAGAGAAAAAGATGTGTCAGATGAGTGGTAAATGTATGAAAGTAGGAACAAGGTTTATGATAGACAGAAAATATGAGACTTGTGATTTTCAAAGGTATCAAGTATAGGGGTACAGGGTAAGGTCAAAATTGAAAGTTCAAGTTTCAGGCAGGGTCATAACTGAAAATTCATGCAGTCCTTATAAATATTTCTTTTGTGAAAGATTTTATCATGAATGATATTAATGGTTGTTGTATTATCTTAAACATTTACTGAGTTTTAAAATTCCTATTGCCTGAATATACATTTGAGACTCATGGGGTTGGAAATGATATAGACATAGGCAATATTCATGGTTCATATGTTAAAGATACCTAAATGAATTGTAAAGAAAACTGGGATTATCACAGAGTTTTTGTCATGCTGATGTAAGCATTGTAGCCAATGAAACTTTTGTATTTGATATCAAAATGGTTTTTGAAATATGTACACTTGTTTCATAGGAGAGTATATATCACTCTATCACCACCAGAGGGCATTGTTACAGCAAAGAGAAACTCAGAAAAATGAATATATTTCCCATTTGGCCCGTGATAGAGAAGAAATGCAGGTAAAGTTAACTGTCTGGATTAAGCAATTTAGAACTTTTTAACATCCTGTTAGATTAAAGAAACTTTCCAATTCTATTAAAATAAGAATAAAAAGAAATGCCTTGGAGACATTTACATATAACCAAAATACTTAATGATGTAACATCTTCAGTAATTAATAATTGATATGAAGATTTTGAATGCTTTCCCATATTTATGTATCCTAATGTCAGATTTCTTGCTTTGACCCAGATACCTATATTTTATCCCAATTATCAGCACAGTAGTATTTAAAACCTGGATAAACATTAGTAGTATGTATTTCACTTTTCTGTCCATTTAATTTCTTAAACATACAAACGAATGTGTAGCATGAAAACATGTTGAAAAGAAAAACATGTATTTCTGATCAACTTAAGTAAAATACGGTACCTTTCAGATTGCAGTTTTGGTTTTGTATCACTGGCAAGCATTGCAAAACTTTGAGGTCATCATCCCCATCTCCTGACTGTCTGTCTATCTTTCTTTCCTATGTTTCAGTTATCTTCATCGGTTAAACGTGTTACATGGAACATTAAATTCTAATTTTATCATATGTGCTTGTGCTGTTCCATGTTTTAGACAAAACTTGGAGAATTACAGACATTAGTGATGCAGTTACTAGGAGAGAAAAACATGTTACAGAATTATAATGAGTCTTTTAAAAGAGTGGACTCCCCTGACATACAACCTCATCTCCACCCCCACCCTCATGACCAGAACCATGCACATAAACAGCACATTAATGGACATCATGAAGGTATGTGTTAAAAACACTATCAATCAATATCTCTCAGTTTTGTAATTTTTTGTCTTTGTAAACCCATTTAAAATATAAGTCTCAAAATTGATAGAATATTATCATTTTTTCATCACTGCTAGATTGGCCCGATTATACCAGTTCAGAATCAGATACAGAAAGTGAAGTGGAAACTATTATTGGTGGTTCAGACAATATTCCTCCCAGAATTCCTATACAAGAAGAGGAAATACAACAGGAAGTGAATGAACATACAACATCACATGTCACCCAAAGAGACCATACTGCAAATAAAATTCTGAATCTGTTATCGGAGATAGGGCATTCCAATCTTGTGGATCATCCCACTGTGTGTATAGACCACAATTTCTTACCTTGTAAATATTGTAAGGGACAAGTGCAGATAGTGTGATATTACTGTTTTATATTGATGACTTTATTTATTTTATATGGGAATGAGTTTTATTACTTAACGTTCTGTCCAGAGAAAGGTAAATTGATATATTACATATTCATAGAAATATTTTCTAAGTATTGATTAAGTAATCATGTAAGTTATTAAATTTCTTCTACAGCCTATACAATTTATCACAGATTCAATCTGTCCAATATATTTTAAGTTTTAACAAATTATTTAACTTTACAATAGAGTGTTGTCATGAGTCTTTCTCTATGAGTCAATACCTCCTTTACACAAGGTATATTGAATTGGCAAGATCAAGCTGATTTTCCCTGGGTCATACATTGTCAAAGTGACAATGTATGACCCATTTTGTATGTGTGACCCATTTTCATATCTCGAAATATGGTATATGTAATAAATACATGCTCTTCCACCTCTATTAGTTGCAGTTTTTCAAAGAAGTGAGTTTCAATTTCTGATCTCTTTGTGTTATAACCTTTTGCAATAAGGCAAAAAATTGGTTATGAGAATCTTTTCCTTAAAAGAAAAATAATGATCATTTAATTCAAAGGGTTATTACTTTAATGTAACTACCACTAATGGTTATACATGTATTTTAAGTAAATACCAGTATGTGTGAAACTTACTAAGGCTTAAAATGATATTCGTTTGGTAAAAATTCATGAAAACACTGAAATACAAATTGTACTCCAGCAGTGTAAACAGAGCAGGATACATAATGTCTGTGTTTGGTGGCATGTTCATTAGTATAACTGGAAGTGAATTTATAATGGAAGAACTACATTTACTCTGTAAATAAATCAAGAGATTATAATCTATGTCATCATGGATTATTTCGTTCATATTCTTGAGCATTTTATAGGTGCAATAGGTGTTTTCCTCAACCAAGATGACATTTACTTATCTCAAACAAGTTCTATACATGTATTCACGAAGAAACTTAAGTCTAAGTGTAAGACTTGAGACCTCTAATAGCATAAGTCATAATTCTAAGAATGAGTTGAAAGTTTCTCTCTGAATAGTACTCTTGATATACTATTTATAAAGAAACTGTCGACTTATTCTTAGAATAAAAACATATGCTATTATAGGTATCAAGTCCTACACTTAGACTTAAGTTTCTTTGTGAATAATACACCTGGTGCCTAATTGTACTGAAAACAGAAATAACAAACTTTATAATTGGATACCACTAAGTAAATTTCATAAGGCAGTACATGTATCGGAAATATACTACATAAATGTACAACCCAAAACAAGAAAATCAGTACTACAAATAAAGTATATTTAATGAGAATGTTGTCAAATATCTGTGATTGGTCAAAACTTCTTAAGCATATCAGGCTTGTGAAGAACATGTAGGTTGGTAACAAAAAAACAGCGTGATGCATTCATGTTTCTATGTGACTTGTTTATCACAATGTCATTTTATCATCTTCCAGTAATGTGCTTGCCAGTATCTCCTGATTTAATGAAACTACGCCAAATCCTGTATCGAAATCCTTCACCTAAGTTTCTGCCATATTTTGTGCTCCATGAAACATTTTGGGAACAGACAGATTTCTTTTTGTCTGTGATAACTCTAGACAAATGTTTTACAGACTGCTAGTTGTGACATTTCTTTCCTTCCAGCATTTAATGTATTGGGTCTGATTCATTCATCTGATGGTTGTGATTGGAGCACGTCACGATTTTTTCCCAGATTATGTTACGAAGGTTACTTGTAATGTTGGTCTTTATCGTTGATATATTATTTGCTCCATATTGCTTACCAAGTTGTGAATGGTGATTATGATTTACTTGGTTTCACTCTGATGGGATGGCATATACTGGCATCATTCATGATCAAGTATTCTGAGGTCAAAGTAGCAGATCCAAGTGTGAAACTCCTAGGGCATTTATCATTCTACAACATATAATCACAAAAACAGTCTATTTCATGTATTTTTGACCACCTGGCCTTTTCTATTAGTTTACAGGACAAAATAGATCTTAACAAACAATCATTCCTACTTGTAATAGCAACCGTTGTGGATTGTATATAAGATTTGGTATTTTCCTGTAAACCATTAGAAAAAGGTCAGGTGGCAGGAAAGTCAAGGAACTTGAACGTTTTATGATTTTGACTACCCTTATAGTGGACTATAAAGGAATATTATCATACTGAAACAATTTGCTTGTTCCTAGTTTGCATGAGTTTGAAATGTTCCAGAAACAAGTAAGATATACAGACATCTAAAACCTAAAAATTCAAATTTGTATAATGAATATTAATGTTGGAGCTGTTATTTTATTTGTCAAATTTTGTAATGTGAAAGATGATCCCATTTTTGTTATGGTAGTATTTTTCATAATTCATTCTCCATATGATTTGTCCTCTAGACATTGTACAGAATAACGCATGTAAGTAATTGTATAAATATTTAAATTACCCATTTATGGACGTTATCCAGCCTTATGGTATTGTGTAATGTACTGCAATACATCTGTATACAAGTGTAGCTCCTATGTGAAGCATTTGCTATGCATTAATATATTTTGTTATGAAATAATGGGAATCTACACATTGCATTTGTTGTTTGTTTGATTTACTGAAGATACCATGTGTCATGGCAAATTCATTTACTGTGCACAGATGAACGAAACAAATGTCTAGAGAGCTAATATCAAAGCCCTATTGTTGGCATCTGCAGCGAAGACAAAAACTTGGTCATACCTTCAAAACTATCAAATATAGGGCTTTCATATTTCACATGTACATTCCTTGCGACAAGCTCTTGCCATCGGTACCATCATATTTTACCCTGTGAACTTGACCTACTTTGTAGAAACTTTAACCTTGCTCATTATTTGTCAACTTCAGGGGTACAGCTTTCATATTTCACACGTGTGTTTATAATGGCCAGACCTTTCTGTCTGTACCAAAATTACCTTGGCACCTTGACCTTAAATTTTGATCTACTCTTCAAAAATTTTAACCTTGTCCATAACTCGTCAACTACTGGGAGTAAAGCTTTCATGTTTCACATTTATGTTCATTTTTTGTCATGGCTAGACTCTTCTGTCTGTACCAAAATTTTTATGCCCCTAGATCGATAGATTGGGGGCATTTTGTTTTTGCCCTGTCTGTTTGTTTCTTGTCAACTTTAACATTGGTAATAACTTTTGAACCGTTAGGGGTAGAGACTTTATATTTCACTTGCATAGTCAACCAATGAAGCCCTTTCAAATGACATCAAGGTGATGACCTTTTGACCTTGACAATGACCTTCATGCTAAAATTAACTTTTTTGGATGTTGTTGCCACCTGGGGAATTAGTGTTTCACAAACACACCTTGTTGACCTTGAGGTCTAACCCACTTACTAATGAACTGTTGGAGATGGGGCTTTGATATTCCACATGAACATCATCTAATGGTATCACAACTTTTTAACTTTTGACCTTTTCCTTGGACTTGACCTTGAATTAAGAAACATTGAAAATACATGCTTTCCCTCTAACAATGAATGCCGGTGAACTTTGTTGTCTTGTAGCAAATCTTGTTACACACAGTGTTGAGACTGGTATGCTGACGCCGTTTCCCAAGCTGGGTCTCGGACCTATATACCAGTATGATAGAGGTGAGATACTTCACTGAGTTCTAGTACATCACTGCAGTTTAATCAGTCACTGAGGCTCTCGTTCTGAATTAGTGATGTGTGTTAGGTCATACATGTTTATGTAATTTTCTTTTAAATTTGAGAGATGTCAATGGTGTAGTGCTTAAGTGCTTGGCGGTTCAGTTCCCAGATTGCAACACTGTTTAAGAGGTTGGTTACCACCTGCTCCCATGTCGCGATGTAACTGAAAAATTGTTGAAAGCGACGTAAAACACCAATCAACCAACCAACGGGTATGAAGAACAAAATACTCACTTTATGGTTTTCAATATTCATTGTCAGCACATGAAAAAGAGACAAAAGAGGCACAGGAATAAAAACAAAAGAAAATTCTTCACAAACTAGCTAACCAAATACTCTGTTTGTGAAAGATAAACCCCATCATGATTATTTACCTATGTGATGATAGCTAGTGTTTAGTAGTTGAAAATAATGCTAACTTGGCAAACTGAAGAGCTAAAGTGTAGGCTTTACCCCTTTGAGCAACTCTAAATTTGAAAGCACAACATGTTGTTGACTTAAATGCAGTAGGTTATACTCTAATGGCCAAAGCCTCTTGACCTGTTGAATTGTGAAAGAATCATCGCAATTCATAAATATCTTGCACAATCACAAAAAGTTTAGTACATAGATAATACACATATAATGAGGCATTTACAAACATAATTCATTGGAAGTGTGACAATCATAAATAACTTATTGTTCACTGAATGGTCTTGTCCACTGTTAATACATTTCACCAAGAGTCAAGGGGCTTAATGTATGTTTCATTATTCATTGTAATTTTGGTCAGTCCTGCTCCATAGTAGTCTATCACATATTCTGAACCATCCGATGGCTTCACTACTTGCATTGCAATAAGTAAGATGTCCACTAATTGCCCTAAGAAAAAAAATCCAAGAGTTGAAAATTTGAGTAAACCTATTGCAGGATACCCAAGATAAAATCTGTCCACTCCAAACATGCCCAAGAATATGGAAAGGAGAAGGGATGTTTCAAAGTTATATCCATTTGTCCATCGACAGGAAACATTTTTAAAGAATCCAACATCGGAACCATTGAAGTGTTTTTCTTGCCCTGTATAATCTACACAGATGATTTCCTCTGCTGGTTTACATGGAACGGGTGTGGTTCGTGTGTCCTCTCTACAGTTCACTTCAGCCTGAAGAAAGATAAACTAATATGACTGAGTTTTATCCTCAAAATGATACACAAATCATACATGTACAGGTTCAATAAATGGACTTAATTCTCTACTGGTCATGAACATTTTATGGTTTTAGTTTTACCTCAACCCTTGGGTTCAGGTCTTGATGAAATATGCTTAAAATCTATTTGAGTACTGGGATTCAGATAAAATTTCTACCACAGTGTTTTTAATTTAATCGTCACGTAGAAACTGAACTTTAATGAAATTTGTTATGGGGACATTGCAAGTACATTTTATACTATTAAAAGGATAATTTCTTCTTTGAAAATCCACATCATCTACACATTGGTCAAAACAGTAAAGGCCTAAGCATAATGTGACACTCAAGTTCAACCCTCCAGGGGAAACGTTTCATCTGCTTCACAACAGACAAGGGAATACTATAAATCACATTTAACGTGACTATTTTTGTTACGATTTCACCTTATAAACGTATACATATTAACTGGACATAATTTTCGCATGGAGTCATACTTGTGAATTTAGATATACAAAATAATGATCACCAGAAAAAAATTAATATACAGTGCGGCGTAATGTAAAATCTGAAAGTAAGTGCTGCAATTCATTGTGTCTGTGTCACAACTTGCCACAATGGACATTCTAAGGATATCACGAGCTCAGGGTGTAAGGATCTCTTGCTTAATAAAACAGAATTTTGCCAAGAATGCCCAAAGAATAAAAATGAAACAAAACCATTTTACACTATATATGCCGTACACGCGAGTTAAAAATACATGTACTGAATACTGTTAAGTGCCAAGGTCATCCAATATTTGATAAAGCACACACTGATTCGATGAGCACCATGTTGTTACAGATTTGATGAGCACAATATTGTTTAGTTACAGATTGAGATGCAGGTTCAAAACCTAACTTCATTTAAATGACGTAAGTATGAGAGTTAAACTGGATAACTTACTCTACTTCTGACGAGGCTAAATAAAGTTTGATATCGAGTTTTTGAAAGTAAAAACAGATGTAGTCTGGAAACGCATTCAGTTACTGATACTTTGGTCATGTTCTATATTTCCATCCTTTTGATTCCAAAACAATAGGGACACACTGTTGTCTCTAAACATTGTTAACATAATGCAGAACAATAAACTGCTTAACACAGTATAACTAGATTGTAATTAATATTTGAAATTTTGAGAAATCCATGACCTGTAGGTCGCACTGACTTAGATCGTGTGGAATCAAAGTTACATTTACCCAAGTCATCTTGCATGCAAAGTATCAAGTCTGTGGTCTTTCAATTTTAAAGAAAACTGACCTTGCTTTGTACTGAATCAAAAGAGCAGAAATCAAAGTCATCTCATTTACAAAGTATTTATTCTACGGTCTGAGTTCTAAAAAAATTATTCAATTGAGAAATATAGGTAAACGCACCTAGTCATCTCGCAATTGCATGCAAAGAATGAGTCTTAATAAGTCCTTGTAAGCTCTGAAACTAAACTAGAATGTAGGCAAGACAGACGTACATCATCTGCCTATAGATCGTTTGGCTTATGGCTAAAATTTTATCGAAGTTCCGCCCCTTGTCTCCTTTATGGGAAGTGAAGCTGGTGTTTAATTTTTCTTCATATTCATACTTCTGTTTTATAGTTTTTTTGAGAAAGATGCCTATATTTACACTTTTCTGAAAACATTTTCACATTATTCAATGGTTCAAATATTGCACAAGAATTGCAAAAATTGGAAAAATCTATTACATAACAAAGACCCTTTCATGTTATCTGTAGGATTAATGCTTTAGGAGAAGAATAGTGACATTTCCTATATAAGTTTTGGAAATTAAAACAAAATATTTAATATTTCTCATGTCATTTTGATGGAACAGTGATGATTTCTTCCCCCAAAATGCTAGTTACGCAGTTAATGTGAAAGGATTTGTTGACATTGTTGATTTTTATATATTGCACAGTCCATTCAGTAACAACCAAATGCAAACCTGTAAGTCACATCTACATCCTTCATAATCATACCCTTGACTGTATTATCCTCTAATATCTTGGCATCATACTTCAGTCAAACCTTAACTGGGACAACCATATACACGACATAATTTCTGAAGAAAACAAAACATTAGGACTTTTGAAAGAAACGTCAAAACATCAAAAACCAGCATACCGAGACCTGGTACCCCAAAAATTTGAATATGCATGCTCAGTCCTATACACAATACTCCATCTCAAAGCTCGAGATGGTACAGAGGAGGGGGGCTCGGTATCAGTGCAACTGATATGATCTACACATTAAATTGCTCCCCCACCCCCTTCACAAAGAAGACTGCACACTCGTCTAATCATGATGTTTATATCATAACCTTGACGCTTTTCAAACAAGCACAATACTTACTGTTATTCCTCCAGACAGTCAAACAAGAAAACAACACACACATACTGTCAGACACATCCAAAAATCCAAAGATTCATGCCTACATGTATATTCTTTTTTCCTTTTTCCTTCACAATCACTCAATGGAACCCATTACCCAGACACAACATCCTTTCTTCTTCGGTCAATATATTCAGTGAACAGCTAACCCAATGCATTCTCTCCGCCATAGTGTGATCACTTCAAGCATTGTAAATAGTTTTAATCTCACCTATCTGGGTCCGGCGCCATAAAGTGAGAATATACTTAAGTCAAATATTTCATTTCAGTTTATTTCAATATCAAACATTCAAATAAATTTTCATGTACAATGGCTTAATTCTATTTATAGATAGAACAAAACTCAATATAATCCAAATTTTAGTTATTAATTCATTGATGAACAGTAGAATATGAAATTATGACATAAGTATATTCTCAGTTTATGGCGCCGGACCCTGATTTGATAAATTTTGTGCAGTCTAAATTGTATATAGGCCACTAGGTATTAATCACCATTTTTGGGTCAACAACTTGAAAGTTGAAGAAGATACTTCCAAAATGGCGGAAAAGAGAGGAATTTCCAACTAATTTTAGTCATAAGAAAACTGTTTATACACCAGAATTTCTTTGCAATTAGACCAAAACTTTTCCTACATATACATTGTAGGCCTACTTATACTGTAACAGTTCACGGACAGTAACAGTTCCCTGAAGATTTGCTGGTTTGAGCATATATATAATGGACAAGAAATCATCCAAAAATTTAATATAAAATAAATGATTTTTGAAGAAGAATAAGATTTTTCTGGTAAAAATTATTATCACTGCCTTCTATCTTTTTCACTACTTATCACATTCTGACCTACTTTCCATATCCATACATGGGGGAAGTTGCTCTTGATCAATGAACCTAAAAATTGGTCTTTATGTTCGAATAATGCAATATTTTCTATAAAGCATTTTTATAAGAGATTAACCGTTAGCTTTATCAAATGTCATGTCATTTTATCCACTTATAATATCAGTAGACTAGAATGTTTGGAAACTATTACTGTGCAGTCGGTAAAAATGGCTGAAAAGAAGAATCATAAAAATGCGTAAAATGCTTGGTTAATGCACGAGTTTTGTTGTAAGTTTTGACATTGTTCTATATGTAAAGGGTAAACTACTGCACTGTACCAAACTTCGCAGAGTTTTGTTCACTGGAACAAAGTTGTTAGCCAAAAATTTCCAAAATCCTCTGGAAAGAAGCACCACAAACTAACAAAATACTTAGGAAAATATAAAACTCAGTTAAATCAAAATCCCATTTTATATCAATTCATTGTTGAACAGAAAAATTTAAAAATATGACATCAAGGTGGATGACCTTTTGACCTTGACAATTTTATGCACTGGACCCGGGTATTGTTACTGGACCTGTAGCCTACAAGTACAAGCAACTAATTAAGGGACAACTATTTGATTCTGAGGGGGGGGGTCTGGCAAATTTGGTCGAGTCATACTATTTATTTTCAGATCTTTGAAGGATAGAATATTTATTTCCTTAATATCCTGGGAGAGATTATTTATTTTCTTGACTTTTTTGTCGCCAAGAAATACTTGTTAGAACTGCATTGTAATATATGCCAATAACACACATCTATCTATAATCATAATTTGTTAACAAAACACTTTCTAATATAAGGTAAACTCAATAAAAAATATGCAAACACTACTTTCATTGCATAGGTTTTTTTTACTATTATTTTCTATAGTGAAGTGAATAGTCTCTCTAAGTCTCTGGTATCCAGGGGGAGAATTTCCATTTATCACAATAAAAGGATGTTTAAAGAAGTGTTGCTGTTTTCCCTTCCTGTCCGAATGATAACTTTTTTTTTTACTTACTTTAAACTATATTATTCATTGAAAAAAGCATTTCAGAAATTTGTTTGATATATTGATTTTTCACATTATTAACTTTGTCTTCACTACTTCGAGGTTAAAATTGAGAAAGCTTGGTAGGTATTAAGCAAAGATTTGAATTCCTTATGTACAATTTTACATGTTTTAAAAGCTTTAAAGAAACTAAAGACTTATGGCCATCTATAATCATTGTTCAATATCATTGTGCAGTGTTTTCTATATCTAAGATAAAACCATATATGACCCTTTGGGACACTTTTTACATTTGTTATTATGTACAGGTATATTAAGTGAAGATACACATTTTTGTTGGTTTTACTTTTGTTCTCATTTAAAGTTATGTTTGTGTTTATTTGACATTTGAATAAATGTGTTAAAACTATTTGACAAATGTCCTGTTGCACTGATTCAATTGAAACTTAAAAGGAATGAAATACTGTCAACAAATATGGCCACCATAAATTTTGAAATGCACACGATTTGATTTTAACATCAACTTTGCATGTGCTCAGGTGAGAGAAGAGACAAATTCAATTAAGATCACTTTTGGCCATTTGTTTTAACACTAAAATATCGGTGTGCCTGGCATATTAATAAGGGGTGGACAACAGGAGGGGAAGTTGGGGAAAGGGATTGGAAATTGGCGGCAAAGGGAGGCCGAATGACACTATTCTGAACAAGAATCTGAAGAGAAAATTTCTGAGAAAGCTGATGGTAGAGCCCTTGTCCCCTGTCTGCCTCTAAAAATGGACATGCAAATATATTCTAAACAAGAGGCCCAAGGGGGCCTATATTGCTCACCTGAGTACCTCAAGTCATTTATTTTTGCATCAATTACTGTGACTAAGTCAATACAAATGTTGAAAATATGTCAAATTTTATTTCATACCAGAATAAAAAACAACAACACTTTTTTTGCACATCCATTTAGATGAATTTAATATTAGGCATTTGTTTTTTCTCTGCAAGATGTGATTCAGGGCAACTAGTTAGTCATTTTCTTTAGGTGGGACCTGTTGTTCACTGATATCAAGTCTGGGTCATGAACAACAACTGTTTAAAATATTGTCCAGATCCAACTTAAAATGGCCTAATTTCATATGTTGAGTGGTGTGAAACATCTAAAACTTATTTAGACATGTAAAGAAATGAAAAAATTTTTGACTACAGCTGGATTTGAACCGCTACTCTTCTTATTTTAATTACCAAGTGGTATATGTACCATTGTGAGACCAGGCACCACCTGCTGAGCAATTTGGATGAATAGTACAAAATTGATAGAGGACGTATAGTACTTCATGTACCGGTATATCATATTTCATCAAAATTGTTCATGTGGTATAACAGCAGAAGTTGAAATTGTGAAGAATTGTCCCTATACACCCTCATTTCGAAGTCTTAAAAAATTCATAGAAAATCCAAAAATTGAGATATTGACAAAATTCTTTCAAAATAAAATTCCATACCACAATTATGATCAAAATAGTCCATAAGAAATCATCATTATCAATTAACTAGGAAATATGACACTTTTCTGCATTGAAATTACCAAGTCCAAAAACATTTAAAAAAAAACTTCTGAAATTTGACTTTGGAAGGAAACCAAAATGACAATACTTCTTCACTCATCCTTCTTGATCATTTCTATGCATTCTGTTTGTCTCTGTATACAGCCAGTATGAAGAAGAAGATTGTCAAATGAAGGTATTCTTTTGGAACCTACTTTTGACTGTTTTGGTGCCACCTGTAAAGAGGTCTGGACAAAAATGACAAAATTTGAAGAAGATCATAAATGATTTACTTCAACAAAGTTTTATTAAAATCCTTTCAACAGTTTTGCAGAAAAAGTTGAAAATGTGAAAAATAGCCTCTCCCCCCCCCTCTTTTTTTTGGGGGGGGGGAGTCTTTAAAAATTCATAAAAAATTTAAAAAATGAGATATTGACAAAATTCTTTCACAATGATATTCCTTACCATGATTATGATCAAAACAGCCTATAAGAAATCACCATTATCAATTAATTGAAAAACATGACATTTTTCTTCATTGAAATTACTAAGTCCAAAAAAAATATTGAAGAAACGTCAGAAATTTAATTTCGGAAAAGAACCATAAATAACAGCTTTTCTTCTCACATCCCTCTAGATCATTCCTATGCATTCAGTTTGTCTCTGTATGCACCTGTCAAAGGAAGATACCCTCTGTGTCGTCCTTTTGCCTGTGGTGGTGCCACCTGTTGACAGATTGGGACATAAACAACAACATTTGTAGGGGACTATGAGTACTTTATTCCTATCAAGTTTCTTAGAAATCTGTTCAGCAGTTCTTGAGAAGAATTGGAAAATGCGAAAAGTTTACGACGAATGGAAGGCACGCTATATGACTAAAGCCTTTGGCTCAGGTGAGCTAAAAAGCAACAATTCTATTAAATTTTTGTTGAATATATGCTGAAATATGAGTAAAATTTACATTTAAACTCCTGCAAATTATAACATAGGGAGCAATCTGGCAAGCAAAACGAACCAGAAAAAAATTAACAGTTTTCTATAGAACATTAATTCAGCTTAATATTTGCATGATCTGGTATATGTACATGCTAGTAGCCAGAAATTTTTTTTTCATTTCAGTCAAAGCCAGATTTTTTATTACTAGCATTTTCAGGGTCAGAATATTTATTTCCAAAAAGTGCTAGGGCTATCCCCCCCCCACCCCCCCCCCCCCCCCCCTTTTCAGAATCAAATGGTCGTCCCCTAAATTGACAAAATTTTGCTGTGTAATCCTCTCAGTAAATTTATTTAATTAGGTTTAGACAAAGATGACTCAGTTGTACTTAGCTGTGAGTGAAACATGGCATACAAACAAGAAAGAAACACCCCCCCCCCCCCCCCCCCCCCATCACTCCCATCCCCTCAGAATCGAATGGTCGTCCCCTTAGCTTAGCTTACCTGTGTTTCTGGATCTATCAAAGGAGCATCACAAGAAAATTGGCCCATTAATAAGTCTTCACATTTCTGTTGGCTTATAGCTTGACAAACACTTAAGACAAAACAAATTATCACGCTGAATATGATCTGCGAGGAAATCAATCCTCTCATTTTCCTTCACATACTGGTCAAAATGAAAGTAATACAACGGCCGAAAGGACAACTCGAATAATTTTTTGATTTTTTGTTAACTATTTTATTTCAATAAACAGTAAATTATATCATTCAAGTTTTTAACATATGCACGATAATTGAATAAAACATAAATGAAATTATGAATGGTAATCAAATAAATTTATTATTTTAATTAATATCATGAAAAATATAATTGATTTACGAGGAATTGACTTCGAACAACTTGTCTACAAACGAAACCAAGAAACGTGGTTGTGTTTTCATGTTTTCACAGTTCAAGTGACGGAGAAAGTGGATAATGATCTCGTCTTCTGATGAAAGCACTTCTTCTGACAGTGAAATAGAGGAATTAGCAAAGTCCGTTTTTGACATCACCAAATCTCAAACATTACGAAAGTTCAAAAGACATCAAAATACTTTGAAAAAGAAAGAGACACCTGCGGATGGCAGCACTTTGTCTTTAGGATTTGTGATTGACAGAACAAATAAGCCCACTAGTGTTGACAAAGAATCAGAAAATATTATTCTTAACAATGGTGAAAATAGGACAGAAAATGCAAGGAAGGAAGTCAAAAGGAATAAAGCCCAAGACCGTGAAATGTAATAAACATTGGAGCACACATAGTGAATCAGAAACATCATGCAGTATAAAACTTGTAATGAATTGAATAGATCCTTATTACATAACTGCAGACTTGATAATCATGTATGCACAAATAGCACTTTCACAAGGTCGTAGCTAGGAAGCATTTCAAGAGTAGGGTGGGAAATAAGATCTTGAATTACATTATTTCCTATGTAACGTGATAAAAATCTGTCCATGGTTGGCAAAAAAAAGTAGATTTTTGATACATTGTTTATACATTTCCAAATGTGCTTTGGGACAGGAGGCCTGTAGAATCAAGACTGTTTGAAGTTTGTTGTAAGAGAAGTCAATAGTATCCCAAAAGCAGCTCTTTTCAGCCCCCTCAAGAAGATTCGTGGGGCAGTAAAGATGGTTTCAAGCATATACTCGATTAATATTGTTACTGTTTAACTTGCTAATGGCAGGAAAAAATCTACAGTGTGGGGATGCAGGATCAGAATTGGTTCTAAGTATATCCCTTGCCAGATGGAAAAATCCAATTAAGTACACTGGTTTTGGGGGTTTCTGTACAATTTTGCCTTGACACTGGCTAGGAACCATCAAACACATGAGAAATAAATGTGATTAAACAACCATGTTCTGAAAAAAGAAGAGTCTTGTGTAAATATGTTCATGTATGCATTTCAGCTGTAATGCTACACATAGGTGTATTAGTAATTATCAAGAATAATTTCAGTCCTTGACATTCATAACATATATCCATATATTTTAGGAGCACATTTTCTTCAGCAATAGAATGTAGAATAAATATTGAAGATGGATATATACAGAACTCCATGAAAAAGAAAACAAAGGAGAAAATATCACAGTACAAAGCTAAAGATGATGATGTAGGTATATATTGATGTCATGTCCATTCTCTATTTAATACATGTAGTAGTGGAGGGTTTGACTTGAGTGTATTTATACACTTAAATTGTCATTATGCTGTGTTGCTGTGACATTTTATGTATATATAATGTTTGTCCATATTCATCTTGTCTATTCAGTGTTTGTCCATATTCATCTTGTCTATTCAGTGTTTGTCTGTATTCATCTTGTCTATTCAGTGTTTTCCATGTAGTGTATTTTAATGTCATGTGTATGTTTTTGGCATTCTTGTCTATTCAGTGTATTCCATGCAGTGTATTTTCATGTCATTTGTATGTTTTGGGCATTCTTATCTACTCAGTGTTTTCCATGCAGTGTATTTTCATGTCATTTGTATGTTTTGGTCATTCTTGTTGGTTCTCTCTCTCCAGACAGGAGATGCTTACTCCTTTTTGCCTTATGGTCTGATTTTCAGAGGTCCATGAACATCCATATCCATGTTGTTGGTATTACCACATTGAAATTATATCTGTTCTGTATTTTACTTGACTATATCTTATGGCTACTCATATTTAGGAGTGTTGTGGAATAGAGATTCCTCGAATTTTACATAATGTAAGGGGGCTAATGCCTGACAAACCAGTTTATGCATAGATTTTGATTATGACAGTAATGCTTTGATGGTAATGTCCCGGTAATAACTGAGTGGCAAATCATGTCAGGTATTACTCCATACATCAAATATAAAATTATTAGTAAGGTTTGTTGATTTCTGTGCTATATAACACCTTGAGAATTAAATGTTTACATACGTGTAACCTACATGTAAAGAAATGCATGTGTCATTTACAAACTAGGCAAGTTTTGCATTGCTTAGAGGTTAAGAAGTTTAACCTAATTAGAATGTTGTGCTTTTGATTCTCATCAGTGATTTGAAGATAGGTGAAAAGGAATTTTTTTTAAAAGTATCTAAGGGGATGATCGATCTTAGAGAAATTTTATTTTTTTAGATTATGAAAAAGAGTGTGATTACACCAGATTTTGAGAAAAAATTTGCCATACCACCATATGAAGAAAGTCTTCGTCAGCAAAAGAAACAGAGGAAGGTAATTAAAAAGTGTTATTCTTTCAATCCAACAAATTTATAAACCCTGCTTTTACTATACATTCCTTTATTTATAGTTTTTAAAATAAAACGTTTCCATATGTGTAATTTTTGGAAACTCAAATTTTTTATTGTATGATACAGTAATGTAAATTTATGCATTTCATAAGTAGGTCATATTCTTAATTTTGAAGAATGACAAAATGACCTCTTTTTTAAATTACCTGGCAGTTATCATAAAATTGTCTTTAGATAATATTTTGCACACTCTCCTGAGACTGAAATTGCAAAATGGTTAAAGTTATTGATATCAATGAACATAGTATTGTCACATCAACTTCATTCATCTTTTGGCCTAGTTGTGAAATGCTTTACCCAGTAATGATACCTGTTTGTTTTACTTATTAATAGGCTGAAAGAGAAAAAACAAAGGGAAAGAATTGGTACAATCTTCCTGCACTTGAAATGACAGAAGAGAGGAAGAATGACTTAGAAGTCTTACAAATGAGGAAGGCATTAGACCCAAAAAGATTTTATAAGAAAGCAGATGTAAAAGCACTTCCTAAATATTTTCAAGTAAGTAATCTAATTAATTCTTGTTGTTGCTACATCTGAGGGCTGAGTTTTTAAGCTGACATCTGTATTAATGATAGAACTGGTACATGTCAAGTTGCTTGATCTGTTTTTGCTTAGCAACAGTACGCTTAATTAGAACTGTACAAAAAAGTCTGTGCTGAAAATAGGGTAAGACATTCATTACAGGTACACCTTCAGAAATCTTCAAAAGATTCCTTCATTTGGTCTTAAAGATTTGCATAGTGAAGGCAGAGTTCCTGAAAGACGTCAGACCTTCGGTCCTGATTGCCTAAATTCGAAAAGGTCTGACTAAAATTCCAACTATGGCAGACCTATTGTCTGACCATAATTCTGCACATTACTAGCTTTCATTATTAATTTCTTTTAGCAATAAATGTCAGTTATAAGTTACATAATATTTTCTTTAAACAGATCTGCAATAAAAACGAATTTGTTTTCTTCTTACTGACGAGAGTCATTCTGGATTTTATTGTGTGATACTGTTGACATCCATAAATAAGTTGATAAATGGTAACTTTTTTGCTTAGTAATATAAAAAAATTAAAAACATGTTGTTTAAAAACTTGACTGGTGTTTGGACAATACACTGATCTGTTTTTGTTGAATGTGAAGCACCTTAGCGCAAAATACGATTATGATGACATCACACTAGGTTAGACAAGTCAAACATTTGATTATGATGTCATAAGCATAACAATCAAAAGTCCGCTAACCATCGCTTACTGTGCTGAAAAGTGGATCCGTGTATTATTGAATGGCAAATAAAATGGCCGTCTAGTGAGAGTCAGACGTCAAAACATAAAGAGACAGACAACTGGGAAAAAGCATCTAAGAGGAAACAATATTAAAAGCAAAATGCCCAGGGTGGACATTCAGTGCTGTCTTAGTTAAAAACCTTATTTACGAACTTGAAGATGAATAGAATTAACATGATTAAAACAATATAAACATTATGAATATGTTTGTACTGTATTTTCCAAAATATGCAGCAGAAATTTCTTAGGTCCTGCAAACATTTCTGCTTTGTAGGACCCATGTCCTGCAACTGTTGAAAATCTTTCAGGAACTCTGTGAAGGTGGGTTTCATCTTCACAAATAGGTCAAGATAATTTTTGGTTTGCAATCCCTGTCTGGATCTGCAAGTACATGGTTACAAGAAACAGTTGCTTAATGTACTTTGAATTCATCTATGGTATCTACAAAATAATATATATACAGCAGAAATCACCAGATACTGAATGCATAAGCCATTTCATTTCTGATATCATCTCAATAAATTTCAGTTTGGTCGAGTTATGGAGAGTGCAGCAGACTTCTATCATTCTAGAATTCCGAAGAAACAAAGAAAGTCCAATATGGTACAGGAGTTATTAGCTGATGCCGAGTTCAGAAAGTAAGTCTAGATATGGTACAGGAATTATAAGCTGATGCCGAGTTCAGAAAGTAAGTCTATATGGTACAGGAATTATTAGCTGCTGCAGAGTTCAGAAAGTAAGTCTATATGGTACAGGAATAATTAGCTGCTGCAGAGTTCAGAAAGGAAATCTATATAGTACAGGAATTATTAGCTGCTGCAGAGTTCAGAAAGTAAGTTTATATGGTACAGGAGTTATTAGCTGCTGCAGAGTTCAGAAAGTAAGTCTATATGGTACAGGAATTATTAGCTGCTGCAGAGTTCAGAAAGTAAGTCTATATGGTACAGGAGTTATTAGCTGCTGCAGAGTTCAGAAAGTAAGTCTGTATGGTACAGGAGTTACAAGCTGATGCAGAGTTCAGAAAGTAAGCCTATAGAGTTGTCTTCTTGTTCAAGCTTTTATAGCAGTATATGCAACAAATTCATTTTCTTTGTACATATTGCATTCTTTTATTCAGTCATCATAGCTTATGTTCATATATATATTGTAAGAGAGATTTTTAAAGTGTTTACCTACCTAAGTGTTGATAATTGTTCTCTTACATCAGTGTTGAGTCGAGATGTAAATCATGGCGGTTGGTAGCAATGAGAACATATTCCATAAAGCAAATAATGTAAACAACTTTCTCTAATAGAGCTGGTGTTGCTCAGTGATTTAAGCTTTTTACTCAGGAGTAGTTTTAGTTTCGAAATCTGCTGGTTTCATGTCCTTGAAAACAGACAATAAATTCTAAGTCTCATTTTTTAATAGGTGTTAGCATGTATCTGAACCATTACTTCTTTGGTTAGGTCTTTTGTATTGTTAAAAATCTATCAAGCAAGTTTTGCTACCACCAAGGTGAAATTCTTCTTGTGTCACATTAAACAGTAATCAGTCAGTAAAGATGTACTCACTCTGATAAAACTAATCTAATGTAAATGCCACATTGCAGTTGATATTTTACACTTTGACAAAATACTTCAAAAACATCATTTTAAAGAAATCATTCAAGTACAACTATTGCTGAAATCTTTCATCTACCTTGTTATTTTTTTTTAGGTATAACAAACGCAAATATATCGAGATCCAAGAGGCAAAGATGAAAGGAGAAGGCCCTTACAAGCATATGAAAAGAGTGAAGAAAAAGAAAAAATGATCTTAATTATTTTGAATATTAATAAATTAATTGAAACAAAATCGATAGAAGTTTTACATTGGATTAGAAAAAACTGATTAATCAAAGGGTAAAAACCTCCATCGATAGATTATATGAGGTACAAGTGGAAAACAATAACAGTTGCTACATGTATAATTACCCTGCCACCAGTAGACATAGATGAGATTAAGATAGATGTAGAGGAAAAAACAAAACATACACCAAAGGATCACATGCATTTCTTACTCCACATATCTCACGAGGCTATATTGTAATGATTTGTACATCTTTATTACTAGTATTATCTTACTAACACTTACCAGTAAAAATCTACCCTACATGTACATCCAGCAGTAGATATGGATTGAGGGCACAATTTCTATAGTTGATTTTGAAGAGACTCCAGCATGTATTAAACTGAAATGTCAAGCTTACTTGCAGAATGAATCCTAGTTTTCACTAGAGCATTGTAATAGTTCTACATTCCATCTTTTTAAATGTGGACAATATAATCGCTGCGTGTAAAATGATTTTGCCCACAGCGGTTTCATGTTTCATTACATCTGCATATAATAGTAATAGCTGTAACAGGCAGGAGAAAACGATGTGGCCGGACCCAGGATCAAACCCAGAACCTTTTGCTATTAAGCAATTCGCTCTTACCATTGAGCTATCTGGGCTGATACCTGTCTGTCGCACACCTACCCTGCCAGAGGTTTCCAACCTTGGAAACCGAAACACACAACAACCGAAAGATCATACCATCACAATGCATGTGCAACTCATGAGGGCTGGGCATGGCACCAAATGTAACAGGCAGGAGAAAAAAATGTGACTGGACCAGGGTTTTGAACCCAGAACCTTCTGCCATCTAGAAGGCGGTTTCACCACTGAGCTGGGGCCAATACCCTTCCGTCACATAGCTAATACACAACATATTTTACATGTCAAGATGTATCCATTGAAAGTATGGTTCACCTAGGAATCCTGAGAAATAAATCGTCCTAATACTGTGAAATATTGACGATGTCAAATCTGTCCAACAATTCACTTCAGCAGAAAAAGTAGGTCATGATCAAGCATTGAAACTTGCATGTCTAGAGTATTAAATATGCAAGTTTGGTACACACACATCTTATTTTAGCGATTAAATCTTCTTAAAACTGACACAGACAACGAGCTGAATGTGTTGAGTTCCTCTCACTTCGTAAGATTAGCCAACGACCATACAGACCACCAACACTTTGTGCCCAAGAAATTGCCTTTAATTGAATATTTCTAATATTACCAACAAGTTTCTTATATCTTAAATCCATTTCGTCATAAGTGAAGATACTTATTTGTAAAGAACAGTACTGCGACAAATGAAACAAGAGGACCAAGTGGGCCTATATTGCTCACCTGAACCCAAGTTTATTGTGTTGTGACTGCATTGAAAACTTCATGTAAAATGTGAATTGTCATCAACATTAAGCAATTGTTTATGCAGGCCAAATTTAACTTCATAACCCTTAAATCTATAATATTTTACAGCAAGTGAATGCTAAAAATTCTTCCAGTGGTTCTACAGTAGAAGTTTAAATTGTGGAAAAATGTCTCCCACCCCCTTTTTTTGCAGTCTTAAAAAATCCAAATATAGGGATATTGACAAAGTTCTTTCACAATCCTCACCATAGCCATGATAAAAAGAAACCAAATTAAAGAAACATTGTCTAGTCAAGGAGAAAAATGACGTTTATCTGCATTGAAATCACCAAGTCCAAAACAGTGTCAAAACTTTGATTTCAGAATGGAACCAAAAACAAGAACACCTCTTAACACATCTCTCCAGATCATTCCATTGCATTCAGTTTGTCACTGAATGCACTGGTCTGAAGAGAAGTTTGTCAAAGTAGGGTACCCTTAGTGACCTACTTTTGTCTATGGCGGTGCCACCTGGTGATGGATCTGGAAAAAAAACAATACTTGTAGGGGACCGTGAGTACTTCATGCTAAAAATGTTTCATCAAAATCCTTCCAGTGGTTCTGAAGAAGAAGTCATAAATGTGAACAGTTTAAGACGCCAGACGATACTGGAGCCTCAGCTCAGGTGAGCTAAAACTAACAGTAAATTAACATAAATTAACATAGCCAAGAACAATAACTCTGTATGAGAAATAGTTTTCAAAATCTCGTGATATATCTCTCGGCAGTGCTTACAAATCTTGGTGATTTAAAGGCAATGTGGCCTCCAGTGATAAGGTGCTCACCTTCTGACCAAAAAGTCCCTGGTTCGATTTCCACTGTGGGCCCACCATATTTCTTTGTGATGCATCAGGCAGATGCTGTCACCATATATGTGAAATAATCGTGGAGTGACGTAAAATAAGAAGCAATCTATCAATCTTGGTGATTTGAATTTCTATCAAAATGGTGAAAACATTTATGGCAAACTTTGCATTCTTTTGTAAATTTTGTTTTTGACATATGTTGCCTTGCCAGGACTTATCTTATCAATGTTATTTTCAGTTACAACTAAGTTTTTCAGATGACCCTACGAGAAATTATCTTGATTTTTCAGGTGCATGGACTTGGTGGTCTGGACAGTGAAAGATATTTCTGCACACTGCATTTTATTGTACATCTTCTTGGTGACCTCTGCCTTACAGCTGTCAGATGTCGTTCTCTTTCACTGTACCAGTAATGGTTCCTTTGGGACTGATCACATTTGTTTCTCATCTTGTGTCATAATTCTAGTGTTCAACAAAGCACTGTAGCATCCAACATGCTAGACCAGCTCCGACCATCTTTTTAATGTGTTACATGTTGTTAGGATGTCCATTATTGGCTTTAACTTGAAATGTTTTCAGTCACCCAAGCTTTTCACTTAAAATTCATTTGTACCAGTTTTTGAAAAAACTATTAAACAGTTTTAAAATGTAATCAAGATGGCCAGCCGGTTATTCAAGGGAAAATTAGAAAAAAAGTGTGTCTGTGGACTTCAGTAATACACAGAGGCATGGTCTTTTAATTCTAATTCAATGGAATTTACAATGAAAGATCTTGAAGCTATCTACATTCCAATACAGACTCATATGAACATGAAATATAATGCATGTTTTACAACTACATGTATCAAATAAGTAAATGTATGTGCAACTTGTAAATAAACATGAATGTCCCTGGTGGAAATAGAGGTCAAAGGTCACAGTCAAGGTCACTAGGTAAAAAACTGTGGTTGCAACACAAAGGACTTGTCACAAAGAATGCACATGTAAAAGATGAAAGCCCTACCTGTAACAGTTAAAAAGTTACGACTAATGTTAAAGTTTTTAGATATGTAGGTCAAAGGTCACAGTCAAGGTCATAAACTGTGGTAACAACATAAAGCACTCATCACAAGGAATGCACATGCGAAAGATGAAAGCCCTACCTGTAATGGTTCAAAAGTTATGACGAAGGTTAAAGTTTTTTTTGCCACAGACAGGCCCAAAACTAGATGCCTCCGAATTTCATTCAGAGGGCATAAAAACAAGTTAATGATAAAGGGTATAGAGTTGTGAGCCAATGATGTTCATGATTAAGACTGCCAGGTACTTTGTTGATCTTTATTCCAGGCTATTGGACAGTAGCAGTTGTACTGCCGGGTATATAATTATTCTGCACACACCTTTGTTATTGAGTCTTTTCGTTAAACAGTTACTAATCCCATTTGGGACGGTATCTGACATAAAAGAATTATGACGTCATCAAATTCCTATGAAAACGTCATTTGTTGACTATCGTTTCCCTGAGTTTTAGATCAGTTTGCATAGAATTTAATGAGAAGTAACTCTGTATTACCCGGTACGAAAAGACCGAATAAGATACAACAGACACAAAACAGTTATGTTCGTTCAATTTATTGCATTTAAGACGTAAATAAAAAATGTTTATGAAACAGGTATGGTCAGTTTTTTTTAGATATGAGGATTAATAGTGATGTCTTTCTCAACAGCAAGTCTGAATCTTAAGCAATGCTTAGAATGGAAGGTGGGAATGGAAAATCATATACCTCTCTATATTATCAATTAAGAACAATAAAAATGTATATATTTCATGTAAAAAAAAAACAGTAATGAAAATAATGATATAAATACGATATTGCATTTCATGATATTGCACAGTTTAATTGCACATTATAAAGTAAAAAACATGTAATGAATAAAATGTATTGCACATTTAATACTTCCATTAAGGCATTCCTTAGTTTTACAATGCGTTTATGTAATTAAAAGCTTCAATGAGCATAACAAATTTCCTACATCTAAAGTTTTCTTAAATCATATGGTGACAATGTTATCACAGTTTTTAACACAAAAATGCTTACATGACTTTTGCATTGGTTTACCACTAAGTACTACAATAAAATGAGCATGCACACATTCACAAATTTGTATCCAACAGCTATACATGATGTTCTTAAATAACCTTCCTTCTCAATCCTTTTTTGAAAATAACTTTCCTTCTCAATTGTTCAAATATACAGAACACAAACATTACAAGCAGTAGTTAGATTTGAACGTAATATAAGAATCCAACTTAACTAATACTGCTAACATATGAATCATGCTTAACTAATACCGCTAATTAATATGTAAATCTGAGCTAACTAAGCACTGCACAGTAACTTGCACAAATTGCTATGGTTGTCAACTTTATGATGATGATGATGATGTATAAATAATGCGTACCATATGATAAGGGATTTAATAAAACTGTATCACCAGAATAGATTATGATATTGTACGATATTATGTATTATGTTCCATCTCATGTTTCACTGTTAGAATAATTAGGGTTACTCATTCCACTCATTTCGTAACTACGGCTAGAGTTCTGCATATTCCATTGTCTGAAAAATAAAATGTATTTACTTACTTAGAACAAATGTACAAAGAATTGAAAAGAAGTGTGTTGAAAATAGTATGCATTAAATGACATCTTAATATATTGCCTTAGAGTATTCTAAATTTTGAGAATCTTAAATAATGAGTTACCTGCTTTGACCTTTTTATTTACAGAAGTGATATTTTACAATGTTTTATTATCAGAGAGTCTACGATAGAATCAGGCAGGGAGCAATTCATGAGTTCAGTCATAGAATTTCATAATACTCAATCTGAAATATACTTATGCCAAGTGAATTTCTACTAAAATATTTTTTTCTTGTTTACTCTTACCTATTGGCTCATATAAGGTAGATAACTCTTGTACTTAAACTACACACTATCCAGAAAATAATTTTACATAAAAAGGTTCAAATTCAACTTCTCATTAATTTGTTATTGATAAAAGAAATTGTAATATCAATATTTATAATGGTACATCTATTCTAAATCCTTAAAATACATTCTGTAAAAAGGGAGATAATTTGTATAAATAAGGAAAGATAACTCTTGTTTAAGTACACTGTTTGACATACTGCAAAACGCGAGAAAAATGTACATAATTAAAGAAAATTTTAATGGTATTTGGACACTCCATTTGTTCTCTTCATATAAAAATAGTGCAGACAACAATAAGGTTATTTATTTACTATAAAGATTTTTTTGGGTTTGAAACAGTTTTGACACCACAGTAATTCAAAAAGATGGTAATTTAAACTTTTATGCTCCCTGAAAATACCATGAAGTACGTATATCTCCTATGCCTTTCCTCAGAATTTGATAATACTTCACGAAAATATTATTTAGGTTAACAGCTTTTTGACAGAGGTCACTCAAGGTCATTTCTGAAAGGTCAAGGTCACTCATTAACTATGACTTAAACTACCATGAAGTACTTATATCTCCTATACCTTTCATCAGAATTTGATCATACCTCACCAAAATGTTTTTTAGGTTAAAAGCTTTTTGACAAAGGGCAGAGAAGGTCATTTTTGAAAGGTCAAGGTCACTCATTAACTATGACTTAAAGTAACTTGAAGTTCCTATATTTCCTATACCTTTCATCAGAATTTGATCATACTTCACCAAAATGTTTTTTACGTAAAATGCTTTTGGACAAAGGGCAGTGAAGGTCATTTCTGAAAGGTCAAGGTCACTTATTAACTATGACTTAAAGTAACTTGAAGTACCTATATCTCCTATACCTTTCATCAGAATTTGATCATACTTCACCAAAATGTTTTTTAAGGTAAAGTGCTTTTGGACAAAGGGCAGTTAAGGTCATTTCTGAAAGGTCAAGGTCACTTATTAACTATGACTTAAAGTAACTTGAAGTTCCTATATCTCCTATACCTTTCATCAGAATTTGATCATACTTCACCAAAATGTTTCTTAGGTAAAGTGTTTTTGGACAAAGGGCAGTGAAAGTCATTTCTGAAAGGTCAAGGTCACTTATTAACTATGACTTAAAGTAACTTATATCTCCTATACCTTTCATCAGAATTTGATCATACTTCACCAAAATGTTTTTTACGTAAAGTGCTTTTGGACAAAGGGCAGTGAAGGTCATTTCTGAAAGGTCAAGGTCACTTATTAACTATGATTTAAAGTAACTTGAAGTACCTATATCTCCTATACCTTTCATCAGAATTTGATCATACTTCACCAAATGTTTTTTACGTAAAGTGCTTTTGGACAAGGGGCAGTGAAGGTCATTTCTGAAAGGTCAAGGTCACTTATTAACTATGACTTAAAGTAACTTGAAGTACCTATATCTCCTATACCATTCATCAAAATTTGATCATACTTCACCAAAATGTTCTTTAGCTTAAGGAAATTTGTACAAAGGTCACTCAAGGTCATTTCTGAAAGGTAGTGTTTATCATAAAAAAGTTTTATTTCATAACTAATCAAGGTCAAGCTTACTCATTTAGCTTAAGATACTATGATCACTTGTTGTTCCACAACATTTTTGCTGTGCTTCTTGGAGCCTCCATCAGTTTTTTCTGATTTTTGTTCCTCGCTTTTAGCAAAAGTGAGGGGACATTAAATCTCATTCGTCTGTCTGTCTGTCCGTCCGTCTGTCTGTTGTACTGTGTGTCACAAAAACTTTAACCTTGGTCATAACTTTTTAACCGTAAGATGCAGGGCCTTCATATTTGGCATGTGTGTCCCTAACTGTACTACCTTTCCGTTGGTACCAGAAGTGTTTTTTACTGTGTGACCTTGACTGTGACCTTTGATCTACTTCAATGTAACTTTTTTACCGTAAGACGTAGGCCTTCATTTTTGGCATGTGTGTCTGTAGACATGCACAACCATGACGATATATCACAGATCACTGCACCCTTGCTGATAGAACCCTGAAAGCAGGAGACCACAATTCTCTGAATTTCCTTGTTGATATAAGAATTGAGTCATCAATTTCCTGCATTATAACTGCCGTTCGGGGACCATGCATCTATCAGTTTTACTGATACTCTTGTTATTCTGAAAATCTGCTTTTCTAATTTTTTTAATGTAAATGAAAAACATTAATCAAGAAGGTGAAAAACCGTTTCTGTAATTTCTGCATACATGTATTTCTAAGCGTACAGCTATTGGTGTGCCAGCAGAAAGTCCACTTCTGAATAAAATCAAGAGTCCCTCGGGTATTTCAATATTTTGATTAAAAGGAGATGCCTTGCATTGATCAGAACAAGATGCACATTTATATTTTTAGTACATTCAGATATGGTAAACCCCTAAAGACGAAGGGGCAGGCTTGCTGTAGTGGTTAAGCGCTTGGCTTGCAGCGCCGACGATCCGGGTTCGATTCCTGGGTTGCGCCACTATGTTTAAGAGGTTGGTCAACTCCTGCTTCCATGTCGCGATATAAATGAAGAATTGTTGAAAGCGACGTAAAACACCAATCAACCAACCAACCAACCTAAAGACGACATGACCAGATTGCAAAGCAAATTCGAATCAGGAGCAACACCTAGTGTGGTATAATACGCCTGTCACTCAGTTTGATAGGAAAAACATTATAAAGTGTGGAGCCCCCCCCCCCCCCCAACAATTAGTCAGGAGTCAAGATAACACATGCTTTGGCCGAGGACAATAACTGTGTAATATAACTGAAATTCAAAGAAGGAGGAATTTATTGCGTAAAAGAAGACTTTAACCCCTCCCTTTTTTTCTTCTATGTTAAAAATGTAAGAATACAGAAGAAAGTTGAACTGTCCCAATGGGACAAATACCACTTGCGGCTACAAAATTTGAAGTCAATAGGTCAACGATTTTGGTATCGACAGACTGGGCTCGCTACATTAATTGATTGATTATTGTTTTATGTCACTTCACGATTATTTTACGTGTATGGTGATGGCATCTGCTTGATGCATTGCATACAAATTTAAACCTTTGCAGCCGACCCACCCGAAGCAGTGAGGGATCTTTTACGTGCCACATCTGCCGAAACACTGGACTTCGGGTTTTACTGTCTCAAAGGATATGAAAGACAGAACACCGGTGTCCCCAGGACAGTAGTCGAACCCGGGACCGTCAAACGTCAAGGTCACAGAGTAAAAAATTTTGCAACCGACAGAAAGATCTTCCTACAAGGAATACATATGCGTATTATGAAGACCACACTTCTTTTGGTTCAAAAGTTATGGCCAAGGTTAAAGTTTTTCTCAAAAAATAGCTCAAACGTCAAGGTCTTGCCACATGGAATACACATGTGTAGTATGAAGGCCCAATCTCTTTTGTATCAAAAGTTTAAGGTTAAAGTTTTTCGGACAGACTGACGGACAAGGCGATTCCAAAATACTCCCTCCCCAACTTTGTTTGCGGATGGTATAATAATATTTATTTATATTTATATTATAGTTCATATATAATTCTATCATAAATTTAAGTTTGAAAGAGCCTGAATGAGAAATGAATTTTTAATTATTTTTTAATAAATGTTCAAAATAAAAATAAAAAAATCAAAGACCCATAACTCTGTACAAACGAAGGGGATATTTTCAAAATGGAAAGGCATATTCCTTTATTTTCTGTATAAATTTGATGAAAAACAATTCATGATTACTGAAATTAGTATATCCCATAGAAACTGCCATTATGCTATCAATGAAAAGGGTCACTCAGGTAAAACTGAGTCAATCATACTGAAATGCCATCTGGTACTTACATATATTGATATATAATTATATTCCAAGTTTCAATCCAATATCTTGAAACCCTGCTGGAAAAAGTCCGGAAAACTGTAAAATCCTCGAAATTTTCTAGTTCAAGGGCCATAACTTTGGCAAAGCCAAGTCAATCGTACCAAAATGCGAACTAGTACCTATGCTCATTGGTATAAGTTCTATACCAAGTTTCAATCAAACCTTGAAAGACTGCAAAAAAAGTCCAGAAAACTAGACTTCGGACGGATAACGTCATGCCATTATACATCCCGCCTGTCACGGGCATATAACAAGGTCAAGGTCACACGCTCAAAATTCGAGACATTATTTGAAAGCATTCGTCATAAAGAACCTGTGTGTGAAGTATCAAAACCCTATTCCTGTTAATTTAAAAGATATAGCCAAAGTTAAAGTTCCGTAAAAGTTGGTTGAAGTCCAAGGTCAAGGTCACTATGGTAGGTCAAAAGTCATAGCATAATTTGAATGCTCTGATCATAAGAAACCTATGTTGGAAGTATTTTGTTTATACTCCTCTTAGTTGCTGAGATTTTGCTTCAACCAGAAACTTTAACCAAAATATTGACGGACAGACGTGCGAACTGACATCGCCAATCTATACACTGGAATTGCTTTGCAATCCGGCAAAAAATTATTTTTACTACATTTAACATTATTCTAGTTCAATGCTCTAGAAAAAGTACACAAGTAACTATCTGCCAAGGGGCTACCATTTTTCTTATATTTTGAACTCGTCAGCCTCCTTAAATCGCAAAAGAGTGAACACAAGGGAAGCAATCCTTGAGCGTTTTTCAATATTTTTTCCATGATTTCATCGTAATATGCGATATTTACGAATATCAAAATAGTTTGGTTGTTCTAAACAACATACTTAAAATAACTAATTGTAAATTTAGGCAAAGTTTTGTTATCAAAATAGAGCTAAACACGAGATTAATAAGCCATAAGAAAAGTTAGCTTTGGTAATTTATGATTATTTTGTACATGGACGCATGTAATTATTTGGAAAAACCCAATGGTAATATTTCATCTATCATATATTCAAATAGTCATTTTTTCAAGAATCAAAAAAAGATTTAAATGAAAGCGTCCAAACTTTATAAATTTCTCAGTTGAAAATGCCCTATTTTTGTATTTTTTCACATTCTGTACTTTAACCAGGATTTCATCCTGTTGCCATGACAACAACAAACTGGCAATATTGATCTGAGGTATTCAAATATATTTTTAGATGTATGAAGATAAATATAATAATAAAATTATGTTGATTCAGGTCACAAAATATATAAAAAATGGCCATAGTTTTAATTGCAAGAAAGTAAGAAAAAACAGTACGTTTTTCAGACTAAGAATACCCCCATTTCTAGAGGAGAGTATTAATGAATAACGAAAGTCATTTTTTGAACATGATATTACTTATATTCTTCTGTAACTATCTTCTCTTCATTTTTGATTAAAAATAGACATTTAGAAAAATATCAGAAATTGAGATATTTGACTAATGCCTGGTTCTATCGTAGACTCTCTGTTAAGTGAATGCTTACTGTCTCTTTGTGTACAAGAAAGCTCCAACCAAAATGATAACGATGATGACAGCCCCGACAACGACTCCAGCAGTAATCCCAGAACTGTTCACATTACTGTTGCCTGATGAACTTCTACTGGCTGCAGCATTACCAACAGCTGTAACGAATTTAATGCATAAAACTTTTTAACATGTATTGAAACTTGTTTATTTAATGTTTTATGTAACACAATGAAATTATTCAACTTACCGGTATATAGTGTCAGCATCTGCAGGATGCACTGCACAAAAATTTAAACCTTGGGGATGGACCCAGCAAAAGAGGTGAGAGATTTGATCTCAATATTTACAGTCTCGCCCAAAACACAGGAAGAGACCTCCTGCCCTTGGAGTCCAACACTACCTACTGAGCTACCACATGCTGACTCTACAGTTAAATTTGTATTATCTTATAACAATGTAAACTATTTGAAGCAGCGTGAGCAGAGACGTTCAATCTTTTAAACCATTCCAGAAATATTTCTATGAAGCATAATATTATTTTCCATTTTAAGTCTTAGAATGAGACATGTAGCTCATTTGGGTAGGTGCTTCAAGCTTCAGACCGAGATGTCAAAAGTCTCTAGAACACCAGTGACATGTTGATCTCCTGTCATTTGGATGAAACAGTAAACACCAAGGTACTTTGTCATGGATGAATTGAAATTGAAATATTCCTCAATGCTTCAAGTGGGTTCCATAGCATAGAATAAAAATTTTAGGGGCCCACATGAAAATTTATGAACCCACAATGGACTAAGCAGAAGAATGATTTATAAACATATTTATTTTCCTTGTAACATGCCTCCTAAGTATCAGTATTCTGTTTCAATTTCCGACTCAATTTCTCTTGGACTTCGAATGCTCTTTCTTCATCCTCATACTCTCTTACTTGAATCTCCTTTCTCATTCATGCATACAGAGAACTCGAAACTTTGTGATGGAAGTAACATTACTCTCTTTTCTTTCACTGCCCACACTCTCAACTACTCCAGTCACTGACAACCCTATGGCATGTATACGTTTTATATGTCACATGTACAGCTTTACGCGTTAAGTGTCCACTGGACTCGCACAACGCTGAGTTGCACAAAAAAAAAAACATACTTGGAAACTATGATCCCGATTCTAGTTGCCAAGTGGGTGACCCATTTCAGAATTCTGGTAGTCCAAAAATGGACATGGACCCATTTTGTTGTCAAAATATATGGAATTATGAAATAATTACAAAACACATTTTCTCCACAGATTTTTGTTTCCTAGGCCTTTATCAAGTGGAAAAAAAATATAAAGAAATCTATGTGAAGTCCATTATGGCTGGTAACATGGTGCTGCTCTGGTTTATTTATGCTGGGCCATTTACTGGAAAGAATGGATTTCATATAGATTTTTTCATTGCATTTGTTTCCACTTGATGACAGTCAATAATTAAAAAAATTTGGTGGCGAAAGACTGTTTTGTTTTTATTTTATACTAACTTTCCTTTGAAGGACTCGTAACTATATATAGAATTATACTTATGAATTTCATAAAATAAAACACAAGTCAATAAAAGATGTTAAAATTGCTGTCATTTAATTTGAGAGATACCTTCCACAACAAATCTTTAATCACATTGAGAAAGGTCACCTTACCTCCATTGGAACATAACGGTGTCTGGCCAGACCATGATCCACTTGACTGACACAGAAGGGAGCCGGTACCGCCGATAGGGGAAAAGCCACTATTACAGCTCTGAATACATGACTTGCCCACAGTGTACGGTGGCATACAAGTCACCTTACCATTAGGGATTGAGGGAGGGGCAGGACAGGTTTTTGCTGAAATATTAAGGGTAAGTATTTTAAACATCCTGTCAAAGAGAAAACAGAAGACATCTAACAAAACTATATGACAAAAAACACCAAGGACATGCACACAAAACTTGATAGTAAAATATACACTTGAAGTAACTAACATCACTTGGTGTGGTTAACCAGTTTACGGGTGCCCACCTTCCCACTCACTGCAAAAGCAGCACAATCAAAGGACCCACATTTGAAAATTTATATATAATCCTCCATATAGAGAAGAAGGATCAACAGGTTTCTCTAGAAGAGAGGTCATGAAATTTTCCCATACAAGAAATGTTCAATACTTTGCTATCAAAAATATATAAGGCAACATCAACTTAAGTTAACCGTGCTTAAGAACAACTGTGTTTAAAATTGGGACTTAACAATTTTACAAAACCAATGCTCCAGCTAAAGATTTCATTCCAGCTGATTTAGTAAATAAATGACTGATTTAAACATAAACATGTACCATACTTCCCTCTTTATGAGAATACCTTGTTCCTATGGCTGGTTGACCTTGTAGGTTTCTTGCATAAAAATTTTTTTTTCTCAGTAATTTTAAAATCAAAATTTTCAATAATTGTTAATAATTCCTCAAAACTTCTTAAAATACTTAGATTATAAGTTTTTACATGGAATCAATGATATTGGAACAAGGAAATATATTTAATTAGAAGGTAACTTTGTCAAAGGGAATGAGTTCATTTAGAGAGAGTGCATGCTAATCTAAACATCTTGGCTTTTTCTAGAAAATTAAAATCTCTATCACTTACCAACGCATTTCAGTTGGTTAACGGTCCAGTAAGCCATGTTGGTGCTGTCTTTTTCACATGTGACAATGGAGCTACCACCCTGTAGAGAGTATCCCTGTACACAGCCGATCTGGCAGGTGGAGCCATAGTATGTATTACACATTGAGGACAATATCACTCCATTGGTCGGAGGGTTTAGGCCAGGGCACTGCAGTACTGCAAGATTGAAGTTATCAAATTATCCCTGAATGTTGTTCATTTTCAGGTTTTATTAGCTTTATCTCAATAATTATTGTAACGATAATTGTGAGCAGAGTTACTTTGGAAGAGAATCTGAATTATCTACAGTAGTTAAAGAAATTCAAATATTATCTATATGGCATATCTGGGATATTAGATTCAAATTCTAATGTACTAAATAGTTTTAAGGTGAAAAACTATAAAATTACATTGACAGCAAGGGATCCTTAATTGACACAAGTCTTTTTATTCAAAAACTTATTGGAAGTTTAGAAATAATTAAAAACTGTAAAAATACTCCGTAGGGAATGACTGTAGAATTTAAAGTCCATTGGCTGTATTGCTGAATAAAAAGCTTTAACCAACAGATAAAAATATTAATTAATTTAAACATTACTTAGAAATTCATTATTTAAAGATATAATTATTACCTTTGACAATGATTTGGAACTGACATCCAGAGGTCTGTCCTGCTGAATCAAATGCCATGACATTGACCGTGTATGTGCCTGCACCCAGCTTGACAGGAGAGTTCATGGTTTGTATTACTGTAACAGGTTTTCCAGAATTGTCAGTAGCAGTGGGTTTTGTCCAGGTAACGGTGGCTGTTTGGAAACCTTTGTCTGTGGTCACACCAATGTTCTGAGGACAGGTAACAGCAGGAGCTTGGGTATCTGAAACAAGAACAGATTTACTTCGTAAGTTTATCTTTTCTCTGACCTCAAAGGCTTATACAGAGCATACAACCAGGTTCAAATTCTTGAATGATCCAGCTAATGCAACATCAACATCCCAGCTCAAGCTGATGCTCATTCATAGCAAGGTACACTCAGGCAGATGATTGAAGTGCTTCAGAACATTACATCAAAATTCAATGGACACAGGAAGAAGGTAGCAATCTTCTGAGTGTTAGTCTACAACAACAACCACCATAATGCGGGCTCCTACCACAATAACCATCACACTACAGGCTTCTACCACAATAACCACCACACTACAGGCTCCTACCACAATAACCACCACACTGCAGGCTCCTACCACAATAACCACCACACTACAGGCTACAACCACAATAACCACCACACTGCAGGCTCCTACCACAATAACCATCACACTGCAGACTCCTACCACAATAACCACCACACTACAGGCTCCTACCACAATAACCACCACACTGCAGGCTCCTACCACAATAACCATCACACTACAGGCTCCTACCACAATAACCACCACACTACAGGCTCTTACCACAATAACCACCACACTACAGGCTACAACCACAATAACCATCACACTGCAGGCTCCTACCACAATAACCATCACACTGTGGTCTTCTGCCACAATAACCACCTCACTGCAGGCTCCTACCACAATAACCACCACACTGCAGGCTCCTACCACAATAACCACCACACTGCAGGCTCCTACCACAATAACCACCACACTGCAGGCTCCTACCACAATAACAACTACCACAATAACCACCACACTACTGCTCCTACCACAATAACCATCACACTGCAGGCTCCTACCACAATAACCACCACACTACAGGCTCCTACCACAATAACCACCACACTACAGGCTCCTACCACAATAACCACCATACTGTAGGTTCCTAACATAATAACCACCACACTGCGGGCTCCCACCACAATAACCACCTCACTGCAGGCTCCTACCACAATGACCACCACACTGCAGGCTCCTTAGATTTAATACTTTCAGTGGATAAATCAATCAGATAATTGCATGCACCCATGTTACTTTCTTATTTTTCATATCACTGACCTGAAATATAATATGCTTACCTCTACACATTACAGCAGATCCATAGCTACTCCACTGTCCGTTGCCATAACAGGTTTGTTTAGCTTGTCCGTAAAGCGTAAATCCTGTATTACAGCTAACAGTACAGACTGTTCCGGGTAACAGGGTAGTATTTGTCGTACACCCAGTAGGAGAAAATGCTCCATTCTGAGGATTAGACAGCTTGCCACAAGAAAATGCTGAAAAGACAAATCATAAAAGACATTTCATAATACCTCACAGAGTCCTCAGCTTTCATGAGTGGTAAGTTTTCAATAATTTTGGTCATTTGTCTCAGATAACAACAGAACTATTTACTTATGAGGTGACAGCATATACAGTAGAAATGTAATGATACATCTTCTCACAATATGATATGTATCATGATACTTTAACAGCGACACAATACATATCATGATACATACACTTTCTAGTCAAGAAATCAGGTTTATACTTAACTGCTTCAGTTTCAAGAAATTCTTGAAAATTGTTTTTGAGAAAGATACTCGATTCTTCAAAATTAGTTGTTTTACAAAGAAAAGTTTTTTGACAATATATTGGGACTTTTTAGGAATGATTAATTCTGTTTGAGACAATTATCTACATGGATATATCATTATATATCATAAAACTTGCAACAGATTTTTTAAAGAAGGGTATATTGTTGTATCATATGAATTCATGTTAGTATCCCATTTCATACCATGATCTCTGTTATGCAATATATAGTATCACAGTAAATCATTACACTCATAATATACATTGAAGTAAGTTATCAGGTTACACACATGTAAAATAGTGTACTTACTTTGACTACAGGTTAAGCCATTTGGTTGTAGAGAGAGACCATCTGGACAGGCACATTTTTTACTTCCTCCAGCAACAGGTAAACAGATATGAGAACATCCTGCTTTGCCATTAGAGCAACCGTTAGTACCTGAAATATCATACATGATAAAGCTTTCCCTTTAACATATGTTTTCCATTGAAATTTACATCAATCTGATTAAAACCATATCTTTATTCCGCTTCTCTATTGGCCCCATTGCGGATAAAGATCTGGCGAAACGCCTTAAGGGGTCATGTTCAGGTGAACTCTGATGACGTTTCAGTCACCGAAACCGTTATTTCCCATAGCCAATCAATGACTCGGTTCGGCATGTAATAGTGACGCAATATGTAACAAACACTGTTCAAAATCTACCTTGTAGGTCTTGCATGATGGGGATGTTAATTTCATTCCTAGGAATTTGTAGCCCATCCACTGATTGGCTGGAAATCAGAGTTCACCAGAACATGACCCCTTACAGAGTTTCGCCAGATCTTTATCCGCAATAGGACAAATAGAGAAGCGGAATATAGATATGGTTTTAATCAGATTGAATTTACATAAACTTTCATAAATAACTAGAGAGCAGTGTTTTGACATGATGCCAATAATAATAGTTGAAATAGGTAGGTTGGTTAGACACAAAGATTATAGACACAGTGACACAGTGTTGCTTTGCTTCCCAAATAACAGAAGAATTTAGAAAATAAATATGGCATTGTCTGAACCTGTAAATCCCAATCCATTTTTATGAAGATGGATGTCATTGAGTCTTCCAAATGCTATCGGACCAACAGCTTTCTTATTGCTCCCATCTGTGTTAACTTGCATGACAGTTCTGAAAAAAAAGGGGTTGGTGAACACTGATGCAACAATCTCTGGATATATTTGTAATGTCAAGGTTAACATGCCAAACATTATGGAGACATGGCAAACATTAAAGCTTAAGCACAGACAGACAATCTGACAGAGAGACAGGAGAAAAATTACTGCAAAAATCACTTATATTTTGTGTGGCCTTATTTTTGCCAGACCTGTATACCTGTATTCAAAGTCACATCATGGATAGTGGGGGCTTCATTTTAGTTTGGAGTGACAAGTGTGAAATAACAAAAAATAAAGTTTTCACAAATAAAAAATGATTTACAATATATAATGAACAAAATGGTAGACTTGGATTTCAAATCTTGCAGGATTTGGTAGATTTATGTGTTAAATACATGTATGCACACTTGTTATATTTATTAGGTACTTAAAAACAACTCTCATGCATCCAGGTAAATGAGACGTAATGATTTTGTGACAGTCAAAGTTGGTAACATCAGACTTTTCAATTCCTTAACATACAGTTGATCTTTGATATCTTCAAATTTGAAGGGACTCTCTGAATCACTTCAAGTTTAGCTATGTTCAAAGTTTCTGTGTTGTAATAAAGACACAGAAAGACCATGGTGAGATCAGGTTTCCCTATCACCATTTTGAATATAGTTAGGGGTAAGACAGCCTGTCACATATGGATACACACAAACTGATATAACATAATCATTGTACAAATAAATCAATTATTTCCCAAACCCATGGCTTCTTTTCAAGCGTTTGGGTGTGAAGTACTGTATAATTGTATGACTGGGACCTGACAATGACTTGAACTTGTTTTCAAGTTTCAGTAGTTGGAGTTTGAATAGGCATATAACACTAAAACATACAGAAATGTTGTCAAAACTAAATTATTTTTTGAGTTTCCAGGAGTTTTTTTAGTTTTTGGGGTTGAATTACCATAGTTGGATTGTATTCTGAATCAAATTGGGTTGAGTTTCCCAAAAGGATATATGCCTACACTTCAGCTAAGTCAGTTTGTACTAAATTCATGTTTTATAAATCCTTATTCACTAATTTTTGCAATGTCAGTCTTCAATTCTATTATTTCATAGAATTTTACTAAATGAACAAAATTTGTCATAAATCTAACACTAGTTAGAATGTTATGACTGGCTTTGATTGAGTCCAACTCGCTATCCAAGTGTACATCTTTTCACGAAACTCAATACAACTAGTTCAGCTGATAATTGAGAGGATCAAATTCTGAATATGTATAAGAATCTATAATTACTGTCTCCTCCAGTCTGTGAAGTACAGGATACTATTGTAAAAGGTCAGGCCAAAGTAATGTGCTTGGATCGTATGCTCGTCAAGTACTGTTGACACTCCCGTACCATCCAAATTTGACTTGCCGATCATTCCAGTTCCACCATCGCACCAATACATTTTACCACCTGCAATAAAGAATACTTTTAAACTTCATGTTAATTGGACCTTATGCTATGATCAAATTGATCAATGATAACACTACAGTTGTATGAATTACTTATGATCACATTTGATAGGTAGGAGTAGTCAATGACGAGATTCCACAGGTAAGTATAGTCTATGTATATTGTGGAGTAATTCTTCTGTGTGTACTCCGAACTCCCCAAATCCTATGTGTTTCTATTTTGTGTCACCCTTTCAGGACACATTATTAAAGTATTCACAATAATAGTCTTATTCTATACTTACAATACTTACTATATATCATTGTGATGGGAGCCGTTGCAAGGCCTCTTTATTGCAATGACCTCTTTCTCTCCTTCAACAATTCTTGCATTTATTTTTACAAATGGTTACTTACAAATGCTTGATTATAGAGAAAATTCATGTATGTTAAATCAACATCCACTTATATAAAGTCATAAAAGTCTGAAATACACCCCAAAATATATTTTAACAATTATTTCATTGTAATTCTAGAAAAGGACACAACTATGAGTTATGATGATGACAAACTTTCTAGTTCTGATAAACATTTGGGTAACTGGCTAGGTCAGGGTCCGGCTTCATAAACTGAGAAAATACTTAAGTCATAATTT
Source organism: Pteria penguin (assembly GCA_035048485.1). Classification (NCBI taxonomy): domain Eukaryota; kingdom Metazoa; phylum Mollusca; class Bivalvia; order Pterioida; family Pteriidae; genus Pteria; species Pteria penguin. The sequence goes on from CM068586.1 coordinate 30,009,045, forward strand.
CAAATTCTTCTGTTCAACATTTCATTAATAACTGGGATTTGAATCTTATTGAGTTTTATTCTATCGATAAACAGAATTAAACCATCCAGCAAGACAATTTATTTGAAAGTTTGATAATGGAATAAATTAAAATGAAATAATTGACATAAATATTTTCTCAGTTTATGGCGCCGGACCCAGGATCCATATAAAATGGCTCAGATACCAATGGTAGCAAAATTATCATAGTGATGTTGTAATAGGACACATGTTACTAGGTAATGATATACCTTTGGGTTAAGGCAAACATCTTTGTAAAACTGGGTCATTATCTATTCATAAATGGCAGGGATAGAATCTAGAGACCAATATCTTAATTTTATCATCAAGACCTTGAAATTAGACAACTGACCTAGGGTCAAGATCATGACACAAATACGAGTTAGTTGGTTGTTGGTTGGTTGATTGGTGTTTTACGTCGCTTTCAACAATATTTCAGTTATATCGCGACATGGAAGCAGGAGGTTACCAACCTCTTAAACATAGTGGCGCAATCCGGGAATCGAACCCGGATCGTCGGCGCCGCAAGCCAAGCGCTTAACCACTACACCACGCCTGCTCCTCAAATATGAGTTAGAAACTTTATGTAAAGCTGGGTCACAATCCATAAATTTACCCTAAAGCTTAATAAAAAGAAGAAATACAGTTTGGACAGTAATTTAAATAATTAAATAATTACCAATGGGACTTTGGAATAAGACAAATGACCTTGGATCAAGGTCATGTTATACCTCTTGGTTATGGGGAACATTTATGTCAAGTCTGAATAAGATATACTGATAAACACAGAAAATACATCACAGACACAAATGGAAAGACAGATGAATGTATGGATGAACAAAAATGTACCAACAGATAAAGTGATCACTGTATTGTACCTTCTAATTTTTTTTCCATTTTTTTCTTGGAAGAGGTTTCCTTCTACATTTCCCATTTTATGGCTCAAAGATTTTGTGTATGTGTGTGTGTGTAATGTTTTTTTAAGTAATACTGACCCTGAAAATCAATGGCTAAACCATTTGGCCATTTTAGACCCGTGGTGATTAAAGCTTGTCGATTGCTACCATCATAATTAGCTGTTTCAATTCTGGCATTCTGTCCCCAATCAGTCCAGTAAATTTTCCTGAAATGAAGCAAATTTAAATTTTTGAAAAATAAAGAGAAGAAGAAACCCTTAACTTTTATCTTTGTTTTTCCTCATATTCAAAATAAAGTGAATCTTCAATATGTTGATATTTGTAATGCCGTATATATCTGCAATTAACATTTTTTCAGACATGTGCAAATGGATCTTATGTTTTACCCTATATGTTTTTATAACAATGACTCCACATTCTAATCCAATTTTTGGATTAGTGACAATGACTTATTCTTATCCTGTTTGAAGATTAGTGAAAATGTCTCTAGTTATGATCTTGTTAGTGGCGTCAACAACGCTAGTTCTAACCCTGTCTGCGGATTAGAAACAATAATTCAAAAATTTAATCCTGTATGTGAATTATTGACAAGGACTCTAGTTTCTACTTCTGTATGTGAATTATTGACAAGGACTCTAGTTTCTACTTCTGTATGTGAATTATTGACAAGGACTCCAGTTTCTACTTCTGTATGTGAATTATGACAAGGACTCTAGTTTCTACTTCTGTATGTGAATTATTGACAAGGACTCCAGTTTCTACTTCTGTATGTAAATTATGACAGGGACTCCAGTTTCTACTTCTGTATGTGAATTATGACAAGGACTTCAGTTTCTACTTCTGTATGTGAATTATGACAAGGACTCTAGTTTCTACTTCTGTATGTGAATTATGACAAGGACTCTAGTTTCTACTTCTGTATGTGAATTATGACAAGGACTCCAGTTCCTACTTCTGTATGTGAATTATGACAAGGACTCTAGTTTCTACTTCTGTATGTGAACTATTGACAAGGATTCCAGTTTCTACTTCTGTATGTGAATTATTGACATGACATACATGTCTATATGCCTACTTCTGGAATAGTGACAAGGACCACTATCTAATAATGTTTATGAAAAAGGTAAAAGAAAAATAAGTTGTTGTTTCCGCTAACCCGAGTGACCTAATTTTATCAACAGCTTTATAGGCAAATAAAAAAATTCTGAGAAAAAAATATGGATTCAGTCTGCAGTTTTATAAGTTTTTTGGTGCAGATCAATAGAACACTTACTGAATAAAGTATTGCATCTATGTGGGGGCATGTCAAAGCATGTAAAATACACAGATGTTATTTAAAAAAAACCTCAGGTGTCAAATTTAACAATACTGAAAACAAACATGCATGGAATTGCATGGCAATACATAGTCCCCTACTAGCAGAAAAATCTGTTCGTGAGAATAGAATGCAATCTTCATGCAAATTTAAACTTGATCTGTACTTTGTCATGGTAAGAGATGTACCAAATACCAAATGAAAATCTGCAAGCATGACCAAGAAAACTGTGGAAAACTGAGTTTTTGCATTCATTTTCTGAGTCCAAGAGCAATAACTCAACAAAAAATAAATGAATTGGAACAAAATTCGAACTTGATCTGTAACTTGTCATGGTACAGCTATGTACCAAATTTCAAAGAATAATCTATAAGCATGATGAAAAAAAAGTGTGGGAAAACTGATTTACCGTACCTACGGATCGACAGAGTGCAAACCTAAAGTCTCCATCAGCAAAATTCTCTGGTAGGGGACTTATAAAATGAAAAAATATATATATAATCTATTACCTACCTAACAGATCCAATGTTTTTCAGCAACATTACTAGAAACACAACAATTTTTATATTTTGCCTAAATAAAGACTCTAGGTTTTTTAACCTGTATTGATTCTTGTTCTACACTGTCTCTAATACCTTACCTTTGTATGGATAACTGAAAGTGATTGTAAGTACTTACGCTGTCTGCGGATTAGTGACGATAGCTCTAGGTTCATCCAGATTCTGATTTATTACAGTTTTGGATGCACTTCCATCCATTGTCATAACCACAATTACATCACTTCCCGTATCAGTATAAAATAATAATTGAGATGGAGAATCAACTGCTATTCCATCCATGACGGCCGCTGAAAAAGACATTTATGTTTGTAATAATACAACTTATCTAATAGATTTACTCAGCAGTAAACTATGAAATATTCTTATAAACACATAGGGCTATAACTAAAAACAAATATATATATATGTACTTCATTAATTTTCAGGAGCTTTTATTATATAACATTAACCAAGTCTTCCAAGTAGAAGACAGTGTAGGTACAAAAGAATTTCACTTAAAACATTTCATTAAGTACAATTATATGACTCACATTTTGGTAACTGTCGTATCGTCTTCTCATTACTGCCATCTAGTGAGGCACTACGGATTTGTTTGCTTCCCACGTCAGTCCAGTATATTGTTCTCTGAACAGGGTCATAGTCAATGGCAATAGGGTTGGCATGGTTATGTAATGGAATATTTAGATAATTCCCACCAGACCTCAGGTCCATTCTATAAATAGTTTTATTGGTAGTATCTGTGATTAAGAGGAAATTGTCTGGTGTTGAACCTGGAAAGAGAGAATGATTAGTAGTTAAACTTTGTTCAATATGATGTGAACATGAAACTAGAAGTGGACAAGTGAGTCTTATCCATGGTTATATAAATTATTTATTTGTGTGCTTTGTCCTGTTCCAAGTTCATTCTATCAAAACTGATTCACATGGCAATACCATCAGTACTTCATTGCAATAATCTATTATTTTCAATAATTTACTTTTCATCATTTCAGCCAATTTTTACTTATCAAACTTCAGGGTAATAAATCATTTGATCTCTAGACATTATAATCTAATTTTGTTCCTGAACATGATACCATGCCATTAAAGACAGACTGTTTATATAAATAAAGTCATGAAGCCTTAAGGATTCACTAAGAGACAATTTGATCTTACATTTAATACTGAATCAAAAGAATCTTGAAATCCCTATACAATGGTGAGGAGTGTTAACAGAAAGGGATGGAAAATTAAAGTACAATGATGTAGGGTTAAGTGAAACAAGCAAAGTTTTAGAGAATTGTGGTCCCCCGCTTTCAGGGTTCTATCAGTAAGGGTGCAGTGAACTGTGACACATTGTCATGGTTGTGCATGTCTACCGACACACATGCCAAATATGAAGGCTAACTGTTAAAAAGTTTGAAATTGAAGTAGGTCAAAGGTCACATGATGGAAATTTTGGTACTAACAGAAAGGTATTGCAATTAAGGACAGACATGCCAAATATGAAGGCCCCATGTCTTACTGTTAAAAAGTTACGACCAAGGTTAAAGTTTTTGTGACAGAGGAACGGACAGACGAATGAGATTTAATGTCTACATGTTTTTGCGAAAAGCGGGGGACAAAAATGAGTTTATGTCTATGGTAACGATAAAGAACATAGAACAAATAAAGTACCCTGGTAGACATGTAGTATTAAGTATTCATGAATAAATTCAAATTTTCAGTGTATACATCAAATAACTATGTACTCTGATAGCACCTGAGTGGTTAATTCAAAATGTGTGCTGTCTGCTAACACTGTTTTGAAAACAAATTAACTTGTCAATCTGCATATAAACATCTTAATATTAATGTGTGCTCCAAAAGTTTTAGCACAAAATGTCCTGAAAATAGCTTTCTGATCTATTACATAACACTTGATCCGAAGTACCTGTGATAGCTTTCTGATCTATTACATAACACTTGTTGGTATGTACCTGTGGTAGCTTACTGATCTATTACATAACACCTGATGGTAAGTACCTGTGGTAGCTTTCTGATCTATTACATAACACTTGATGGTATGTACCTGTGGTAGCTTACTGATCTATTACATAACACCTGATGGTAAGTACCTGTGGTAGCTTTCTGATCTATTACATAACACTTGATGGTATGTACCTGTGGTAGTTTACTGATCTATTACATAACACTTGATGGTAAGTACCTGTGATAGCTTTCTGATCTATTACATAACACTTGATGGTAAGTACCTGTGATAGCTTTCTGATCTATTACATAACACTTGATGGTAAGTACCTGTGATAGCTTTCTGATCTATTACATAACACTTGATGGTAAGTACCTGTGGCAGCTTTCTGATCTATTACATAACACTTGATGGTAAATACCTGTGGTAGCTTACTGATCTATTACATAACACTTGATGGTAAGTACCTGTGATAGCTTTCTGATCTATTACATAACACTTGATGGTAAGTACCTGTGGCAGCTTTCTGATCTATTACACACCACTTGATGGTAAGTACCTGTGATAGCTTTCTGATCTATTACATAACACTTGATGGTATGTACCTGTGGTAGCTTACTGATCTATTACATAACACTTGATGGTAAGTACCTGTGGTAGCTTACTGATCTATTACATAACACTAGATGGTAAGTACCTGTGGTAGCTTTCTGATCTATTACATAACACTTGATGGTAAGTACCTGTGGTAGATTTCTGATCTATTACATAACACCTGATGGTAAGTACCTGTGATAGCTTTCTGATCTATTACATAACACTTGATGGTAAGTACCTGTGGTAGCTTTCTGATCTATTACATAACACCTGATGGTAAGTACCTGTGATAGCTTTCTGATCTATTACATAACACTTGATGGTATGTACCTGTGGTAGTTTACTGATCTATTACATAACACTTGATGGTAAGTACCTGTGGCAGCTTTCTGATCTATTACATAACACTTGATGGTAAGTACCTGTGGTAGCTTACTGATCTATTACATAACACTTGATGGTAAGTACCTGTGATAGCTTTCTGATCTATTACATAACACTTGATGGTAAGTACCTGTGATAGCTTTCTGATCTATTACATAACACTTGATGGTAAGTACCTGTGGTAGCTTTCTGATCTATTACATAACACCTGATGGTAAGTACCTGTGATAGCTTTCTGATCTATTACATAACACTTGATGGTAAGTACCTGTGGTAGCTTTCTGATCTATTACACACCACTTGATGGTAAGTACCTGTGATAGCTTTCTGATCTATTACATAACACCTGATGGTAAGTACCTGTGGTAGCTTTCTGATCTATTACATAACACTTGATGGTATGTACCTGTGGTAGCTTTCTGATCTATTACACACCACTTGATGGTAAGTACCTGTGATAGCTTTCTGATCTATTACATAACACTTGATGGTAAGTACCTGTGATAGCTTTCTGATCTATTACATAACACTTGATGGTAAGTACCTGTGGTAGCTTACTGATCTATTACATAACACTTGATGGTATGTACCTGTGGTAGCTTTCTGATCTATTACATAACACTTGATGGTAAGTACCTGTGGTAGCTTACTGATCTATTACATAACACCTGATGGTAAGTACCTGTGATAGCTTTCTGATCTATTACATAACACCTGATGGTAAGTACCTGTGGTAGCTTTTTGATCTATTACATAACACTTGATGGTATGTACCTGTGGTAGCTTACTGATCTATTACATAACACTGGATGGTAAGTACCTGTGATAGCTTTCTGATCTATTACATAACACTTGATGGTAAGTACCTGTGGTAGCTGTGTGTAAGGTTGTAAATAGAACAAATGCAGGCGGATATAAGCTACCACAGGTACTTACCATCAAGCGTGCATTTGTTCTGTTATGATCTACAACCTTAAGAACAGTTTGCCCCTATATAATTCTGAATTTACATGGTTATACCTAAGAAACATGAAACCTGGACTCCTCCTGTAATGACAGATAAGGTAAGGTACATACCTGGAGCACAGATAACCCCAGCATCTTCCTGATGTCCACAGTTATGAGCTCCCCATCCATTAGATCTACATGAAGTGATGGATGCCTCACTCCCAGTACAATTTGTGTTGTCTAACCAGATCTGACCCACTCCTTGACCATAAGCTGCTTGTGATTTTGCTGTTGCACCATTTCTACAATTAACACAATAAATAAGAAATTACCTCTTATTATCTTATTTAGAGAGAAAGGTTTTTTTTATAATATTATTTGTAAAACATCATACCCCCTAAAATAGATACTATAAATTGTTTTTATATCTTTTATATCTGGTTGACTTATATTGATAAATAAATCAATTTATATGAAAACAAAAAACCGTCAAGGACGGTATGACCGGATTGCAAATGTTAAACGCAAAATGTTGACGACAGACAGACGGATGGACTGATTTTGCCAATTTATAGACCAGAATTGCTTTGCATTAACATTAACAATACATGTATGCAAGTGGTCACCCTAAAGGCAAAAAACAGTGGGTGTTCACTGAAGCTTAAAGTCAAGGTCAAGGTCACTAAATTTTTGTATTGGTTGGATAGAACATTCAAGTACATGTATCTACAAACCTACCAACTTTGACATAAGTACCCTTTATGGTATGAAAGAAACCGAGCTAAACGCAACTAAAAAACAAAATGTTGACGCCGTGCGGGCAGACGGACGGACGAAAAAGACGGATTTCACCAATTCATAGACCGGAATTGCTTTGCAATAACATTAACAATACATGTAACACCGTGAAGGCAAAAAATAGTGTGTGTTCACTGAAGCGTAAAGTCAAGGTCAAGGTCACTAAATTTTTGTAATGGTTGGATAGAACATGAAAGAAACCAAGCTAAACGCAAATGCTAAATGCAAAATGTTGACGCCGTGCGGACAGATGAACGGACGGACGGACAGAGGTTTTCGCCAATTCATAGACCGGAATTGCTTTGCAATCCGGTCAATTATGATGACAAAAACACTGCATGCACTAAGATTTGGTCACTTGTACTTTATCTAAGTTTAAAGAAGATATACAATTGCTGAAGATGAACTCTTGTAACAGGGTAATGGAGTTTAACAAAACAGTTGTTTACTTTAAGGAATCTATTAGATATGTGATGTATAAAGTAAATTTATACCGTAAGGCAGCTTCGCCTAGCCTACAAAGCATGCCGCATATAACGTCACGCCTGATTTCAGATCATAACTTCACTTCTGCTAAGCATGCTGTAATATATGTACCTCATTGGAATAACCTTTTTTAGGGTTGCCTCCGTGGCATGACGTTATATGCTGCCTGCTTTGTAGGCTAGGCGAAGCCGCCGTACGGTATAAATTTACTTTATATATCACATATGCACCTATATGGACGTCTGCTGGTGTCTAGGATGTGACATCCCCAGCTTGGAAAACCGAGCCACGTACAACCAATTTCAGATCATAACTTCACTTATTGGATATGTGGTTTTAATATATTTGGTGTGGTGCATGGTTAATGAATGAAAGGCTCCAGACTGGAAACCAACCAGTAGCTTGTAGCTGGTCTTTCAGATCTGACAGCAAACTGGGGTACCATGTCACTAACTGTGGTACCATGCCACTAACTGGCACTGTGTCACTAAATGGGGTACTGTGTCGCTAACTGTAGTACCATGTCACCAAGTGTGACACTTACAGGATCCCTCACTACTTCAGTCAGGTCTGCTGTATTGATCTAAACTTCTGTGTGATGCATCAGTTAGATGCCCTCACCATATTATCAGTAAAATAATTGTTGTATGACATAAAACAAGAGTAAAACAAATAAATTCAATACATTAGCAGACTAATTATGACAGGTTATTCAAGAGACAATGTACAGAGCAAAGCTGACGCATAAAATTTTCTCCCATTAGACATATAAATATAGAACAATTAACAAATGCTAGATATGACATTTGAAAATGAAGCAAAAAAAAGTCAGTTTGTTTTCATTTGTGATCAGCAAGCTATAAAGAAAATAAATCTTGAATATAAGACTTCAAAACTTTCAATTTGCAAGGTATTTTTAGTAAGACACGTTATATAATTTTATGGCTACCTTACAGTGGGAAATCAAAATGACTTGAAACTCCCAAGATTCCATTTCTCACTTAATTTTTACCCATTTGTGTCCATGGTATTTTTAAATGCATAATTTTGCCCTGCACAACTTCTTCTTTGTTTTAATATGAGATACAACACATCCAAGTTATAAACATAAAGCTACCTTGAATATCCCAACATATTGCATATAACTCCAGCTGCTCTATTATTCCAATTGTCATCACAAACTGTACCCCATTTTCCAAAAGCATAAACTTCGACACGACCAGAGTAGGCATCTGGACCATTGACCAATCGAATGAAAGTTTGTGATGGATTTGGGGTGGGGCGTGGTGTAGTGCTTCTACGACCAGGTCGTGGTGTAGTACTCCTTGGTGCTGGAAATACATATACAGAGATACATATATGAATGATGGATCATATTATAATGTACAATAGACCACTATCAATCAAGTTACAATATACTTGTCACTTTATATATAATGTTGGACTTTCTACCCAGTGAAAATATTACATTATATTCACGGAGTAAAAATTCTAAATTAGTATTTAGTTGAAAAATTGTTTTATTCAACTTTATAATCTACTCCAGTATATAGAACACTTAAATGTACCCATGCAAGTTAGAGAAGCAAACAGTGCATTGATTTGTGATTATGTATATGAAAAGATAACTTTTTTGTGAGTATGATATTTGCTTGAAATGCATAAAACCAATGAGTCTGTTCTTTTGATTACTGGTCACATGTGCAGTGTGCAGCCAATAGGCACACACACACACACACATTAAAAAGGTACTTCATAATGCAGTATACTGTACAAGTGATGTGAAAATTGCAGTATGGGTACTATATATTGTAAGACTGATATAATATTTTAGAACCTTATACAATTCAGAATATGTTGGAGAATTTACAGCATTAAATGTCAGATTGATTAAGGCTTTCCCAGCACCCTTTACACACTTTTAAGGAAAGTATATCTTGTACCCTGTATTGTTTAATGAGACTTGCTGTGTACCCCAGATGATACATGGGAGATTAATAAATGCTCAAAGAATACGACAGTTAAAACAATATTTCATTTATATTTCAAACTATGTAATGAACACAATTTACGCTTCATACACACCATATTCTGATACAAAATGTATACAGATGAGTATTTTCTTACTATTTGTACAAACGACGCCCACATCCTCTCCATGGCGACAATTTGTGGAGTTGAAAGGTCGGTGATTACATTGTAGAATATTTGTTTCATTTCCAGTACATTTGACATCATCCAGCCATATTGGTCCTGTTCCTGCTCCATAATATGCTCTTGAAAGACTGTAGGCACCAGCCCTAAATGAATAAATATAAGTATGAGTACGTATAATATACTTTTGACATCAGCATCAAATATACATAAACCATATATCTTTTGTTTGAGAATGCTAGATTTATGCAGCACCAAGGTAAGTGTACTAATACAAAGTACGTGTAGACTGCATCTGCCTGATGCAATGCACAGAAATTTAGATCTAAGCAAAGGACCTACCTCAATTAGTATCCTTATCTAATGTGAGAAAAATTCTTGATTTTCCTGCCTTATCAGGAAGACAGAACATTGACAAACCCCTGGTTCAAAACTGGGACCATTGGGTGACCAGCCAAGCAACTAACTGATTAAACTATGTCACCTTCTACAGTTTCTATAGGTACCAGTCTTAAGCACTTTATATACATGTATAGAGCACTATTGGCATCAGTTCCAAACACAACAAACAAATACTACAGATACTGTAAATACCTACTCTAAATTACAAACTATATGGTAGGCACTAGTCCTAAATACATAAACAAAACACTAAGTACTGACCATACATCCAAAATAAACATAGACAACTGCCAGGGGAAAATGTGACATGGTTGGGACTTGAAAATGGGTCTTCCTCCTCACAAAGTGGATATTCTACTGAGCTATCAGGGTCAACAACCCAGATTTTCATGCTATTCCCCCGCCAAAGGTTGTACAACTTAATGTCTGTATACTGCGGAGTAGCCAAATAACTTAACCTCATGAGTACTGGGTACAGCAACATATCCATTAGAGGTAAACATAACTTTACCTCATGAGTACTGGGTACAGCAACATATCCATTAGAGGTAAACATAACTTAACCTCATGAGTACTGGGTACAGCAACATAACCATTAGAGGTAAACATAACTTCATGAGTACTGGGTACAGCAACATATCCATTAGAAGTAAACATAACTTAACCTCATGAGTACTGGGTACAGCAACACATCCATTACAGGTAAACATAACTTAACCTCATGAGTACTGGGTACAGCAACACATCCATTAGAGGTAAACATAACTTATCCTCATGAGTACTGGGTACAGCAACACATCCATCTGAGGTAAACATAACTTAAGCTCACGAGTACCGGAAACAGCAACATATCCATTAGAGGTAAACATAACTTAACCTCATGAATACCAGAAACAGCAACATATCCATTAGAGGTAAACATAACTTAACCTCATGAGTACTGGGTACAGCAACACATCCATTAGAGGTAAACATAACTTCATGAGTACTGGGTACAGCAACATAACCATTAGAGGTAAACATAACTTATCCTCATGAGTACTGGGTACAGCAACATAACCATTAGAGGTAAACATAACTTCATGAGTACTGGGTACAGCAACATATCCATTAGAGGTAAACATAACTTCATGAGTACTGGGTACAGCAACATATCCATTAGAGGTAAACATAACTTCATGAGTACTGGGTACAGCAACATGGCCATTAGAGGTATGCATAACTTAACCTCATGAGTACTGGGTACAGCAACATATCCATTAGAGGTAAACATAACTTAACCTCATGAGTACTGGGTACAGCAACATATCCATTAGAGGTAAACATAACCTCATGAGTACTGGGTATAGCAACATAGCCATTAGAGGTAAACATAACTTAACCTCATGAGTACTGGGTACAGCAACATATCCATTAGAGGTAAATATAACTTAACCTCATGAGTACTGGGTACAGCAACATTACCATTAGAGGTAAACATAACTTCATGAGTACTAGGTACAGCAACATATCCATTAGAAGTAAACATAACTTAACCTCATGAGTACTGGGTACAGCAACACATCCATTAGAGGTAAACATAACTTATCCTCATGAGTACTGGGTACAGCAACACATCCATTAGAGGTAAACATAACTTATCCTCATGAGTACTGGGTACAGCAACACATCCATTAGAGGTAAACATAACTTATCCTCATGAGTACTCGGTACAGCAACACATCCATTAGAGGTAAACATAACTTAACCTCATGAGTACTGGGTACAGCAACACATCCATTAGAGGTAAACATAACTTAACCTCATGAGTACTGAGTACAACAACACATCCATTAGAGGTAAACATAACTTAACCTCATGAGTACCATATCCATTAGAAGTAAATTGTTTAATCCAAACAGTTGTTATGGAATTCATCAAAGCTGAATAACTCCTATACATCTTTCTATACTGCACTAGATATTGTAGCCATTATACGTACGTAGGATATCCCAACATTCTACAGGTTACTATAGCAGCATTGGTAGTAAAGTAATCATCACAAACAGTTCCCCACACACCGTTACGCTGAATCTCAACACGGCCATTACGAGAACTTGTACCTCCCACGAGTCGAATAGGCAGCTGAGCTGAATAAGACAAATCATCAATTGTTATACCATTATCATTTACTATGTAAGAATGTAAGAAATTAACAAATAAAAATCTATGATGTGGCACACTTCATGATATTAATGTTCAGTTAGCAGTAAGACTAAAAGGTTATTGCAAACAGATTATGAAACATTAGCATCAGATAAAACATCTGGGGAAAAATAATTTTCTCCTGTCAGCTAGCTACACCTGCAATGAATATAATTCCATAGAAAAGAGAAATAAAATGTTGTATATTTTCCAGTTATGTTGTTAACAAACTTACTGGTTCCACCACAGATAACACCGACATCTTCTCCATGGTCACAATTACTGTGTCCTGGTGGCTTCGATGAACACTGTAATATAGTCCTTTCTGTACCTGTACATTTCACATCATCCAGAAATATTGGCCCTGATCCTTGACCAAAATAAGCTCTGGATTTATACTGAGCACCACTCCTACAAATATATACACTTCAGTTTAAATAGATTAAAATTTTACACTTAAAGGATGTCATTTAATGTTATGCCTTCTTGTTGAACCTCACTACATAGGAAAACGTGAACTGAAATGTGTTAAATAAACATATTCACTAAAGAGGTCCGCTTACATATGCTATCAAATAGGCCTCTCCATGTTGTAAAAGTTTAAACATTGAAATAACCCTGTAGATATAAGATAAGTTATAAAATGTTACAGAAGGAAAAGTTAAGGGCCATTCATCTGAATCAATCTGTTATTACCGGTACTCATTATCATTAGACAATGACATACAATTATAAATCATTGTATCATTATCAACTCCTCTAGCTTAATGAATATGCAGGAGTTAAAATACTGAAATGATGTTTCCTTGCCTATACTACATTTAGTCCTGACTAAATTGAATCAATATGTCTACTTTTGTCTATATTATAATTGTTACCTTGGGAATCCCAGCATTCCACACACTACTGCAGCAGAATGGCTATCAAACATATCATCACAGACTGTACCCCATGTGTTATTGAAGCGTACCTCCACTCGGCCTTGAGATGTACCTGGTGTACCATCACTTCGTACAAGACGAAGAGGTACTGCTGGAGCTAGTAGCACAACATATATATATATATATTTACATATATATATAACTTTATCAATATGTATATCATAGCATTGTAATTGCTTTTTGATCATTTACCAAAGCTTTTTAAAACATTTCCCCTCACAAAAATACATTTTCATGTTGAAAGTATGTCTATATTATATGCACCTGCTGATCAGTGATCAGTGATTCAAAAGACAAAGGCAGAAAATCTGACAGAATAAAACCTTCTGATGCTTAAATCACTAAGATATTCTGACCAGCAATTATATAATTTTATCCATACTTTTCATTAATATCAACTCTTACACCACGAGGTCTACCATTTATATCTGTTCGAGGATTAAGTCTTTTGAATTCATGGATTTCAATCTGTAAAACCTTTACTGTGCATGTATAAATTTTAACAGGATTCATATAATAATGGTTTAGTATCCCTGGAATGCTTATTTTTGACCGTATAAAAAATGAATTAAAAATAGATATCAAGGAGAAACACAAATCACACTTATCAATGACTGCATTTATGTAATGCAAATCTTTTTTTTTAATTCAAATTCTTTCACGCTAAATATGTACGATAACATATAAGACTCAAACTCCCTTACATTGACAGATGACGCTAAGATCCTCATTATGTCCACAGTTGTTCTGTCCCCATGATCGGAAGCTACATGAATCCACTGATTGTTCTGTACCTGTACAATGTAAGTCATCCATCCAAATCTTTCCAGTTCCTGGCCCAAAATATGCAGATGACTTCACAGCTGATGTAGCCATAGAGCTGTAAAAATAATAGTCGGGAAACATGCAATACACATCATTAAAGAGATGTGTTGTGACTATGTTTAAAAATTAAGAAACAGTAGGTATCATAAACACACATTTCAAGAAAAAACCCTATTACCCTATTATTAAGTATACAATATGGTGTATTGAAATACCATATGATTACATATCCATAGAGATATGTATGTATGTATGTAATACAGCACCTTTTACAATGCTTTCTTGACAAAAAAATCTGGTTACTTAATTTAAAGAACAAAAGTTCTCAGAAGACAACAATTAAAGCTCGCTGGTGGCAACCAACTTTAAATAGAAACAGTATTTTGTACGTATGTTAATCTTTGGTGTCAAGGTCAAAATGTGAAAAATTAGGATTTTTGATTGTACTGAAAGGTTTCGTCAGAAGGAATACACAATGAAATATTTAGGCCCTATCTCTTACTGTTTATAAGTTATAACCAATGTTAAAATTTTCGAAAGTAGGTCAAACTTCAAGGACAATGTCACAAGGTCAAAAATTTTAGTACCCAATGAAATGTCTTGGCACAAGGAATACACATGTGAAACATTAAAGCCCTGTCTCTTATGGTTCTGAAGTTATGATCCAACTTAAAGTTTCTGTCTACAGATGCCACCGCATGTGTGACAATAGCTTTCTGGACATACATCCCAGCGAGCTAAAAAATCAATGAAAGGTACATGATTACATTCAATGCAAAGCAACCATTTAAGATAGTATGATCTTGTGGACAACATACACAAATAGATTTGTTCATTCCTGAGTAAGATATAGTTTGAGCATTTGCTTGTGGATTTTCTGTAAGTTCGGACTTCTCCGAGGAGAGGGAGTGTTGAGAGTCGAGTCAATGACCCATACCATATAAGTGGTAAGCACACACACAGTAAGAGAGACATCTACTGACAATGTATTATAGAGATATATACTTGGGTTATCTAACCTGGAAAGTAGAGCCATTCTATAACAAGATTTTACTTTCAAAAACTTAAGATCTCAAGAAACGTGGGACATTATGCTGTATGAAGAATTCACCCAGCTGATCTTACCTGGAGAAGTCAAGTGACAGAAATGTCAAGGAATTCATTTCCAATTTATTACCTTGGAAAGTTGAGTGACCTACAGATAACCTGAGCCACTCTATAATCGGTACGATCATCACAAATGGTTCCCCACATCTGGTTATGGAAGATTTCAACACGCCCCTCATACTGGTTGGATCCTCCCACTAGTCTGATAGCTGATGTCTGTATATTACCTGTAAGTACAGTGAAATGCTTTATTTTTATGTGTTCAAATTTTTTACCACAAAACACATATTTGTGGGTCGTAATTTTGTGGACAGCCCATCTAGTTGTAAAAAAAATTTAAATGTCCAGTCATTTCATATTCCTAGGTATATACAATGGACAAACTAACCATTTACGAGATGTTGCAATACAAAATAACTGTGATTTGAAATAATTATTACTTAATTTATTGTTCCACTAAAATCGTCTGACCACAAAGAGGCCATTTTATAGCTTTGGCTGGGGTCAGCGTTTATTTACCCTATCATCAATCATGTTTCTGCTTTGGCATTATGACAATGGGATAAACATAATTCATTAAGGGAGGAAAATACATTCAGATGACAACTACAACAATCTTTATTTATTACGAGTACATTTATAGTATCACTTTTCATGGAACATAAATTTGTTGGTGCACGCAACCAAGAAAACCATGAAAATCGGATACCAACTAATAGAAAGCATTTTGCAGTATTTAATAATGATCACTAGTTTTTTCTATAATCAAAACTGTAACATCTCATTCAAATTTGTCAAATAATAAGTCACATTATTTGCGGATTGACAATAATGGGGTGTAAAAAGAAAACTTTTGGATTTATACATGGGATATTCTAATGATAAATACTTTAAATTTCCATCTGAGTGAGTAACTACTATCTAAATACATACGATATCATTAGATATCTATGAAATTTTAATGAGAAGGATGGGAGTAAATGAACAATGAATCTGGATATGACATTATTGTCAAATAATGAAATGCCATGTAGCTTTATATTCCTTTCAATGTATGTACTAAGGAACACTTTATGTGCATACAAAAACTATAAATGAGCTTGTAAGAAATTGCTTTTACCACCACAAATGACGCCTGCATCTTCACTATGTCTGCAGTTATTGATGCCCCATCCACGACTACCACATTGAGCAATACTGCTTTCGTTACCAAAACAATTAAGGTTATCCAGAAGAATAGGGCCAGTACCTGCTCCGAAGAAGGCATGGGTCTTAGCCCTTGCTCCAACCCTTAAAGTGACAGTGTAAGACATTTGTTAAAATGTTAAATATACAACATTTACTAAACACCTTGTCATGTCATATACTGATATACAGGATATCTAGATATGCCAATGTCACTAAAAGGTAAACTTTATTCTGGTCTTCCCCCAGTGGGATCAAAAAAAGAGAATACGAAAGTGGAAATTCTGGATTTACAGTCTGGATTGATGAAAAAGGAGAAAGTCTGATGATTTTGTTGAAAATAAAAAAAAAATGGATATCAGAAACTTAGAAAAAGCTGAACTCTGCTTAAATGCAGAAAATGTTCCTGTCTCTTACAATGGAATTATTATACTTCTTTTGTGCCTGGAAAATATAATTTAAATGCTTTATTTTGATTTTCATTTCCCTTTCTTTGCACAGATATATCTATAATAATACAAATTCAGCTTTCCAAACTCTTTTCTCTATTAGTAGAATATAAAATGGTAACTCACGGTGATAATCCCAGCATTCTGCAGATAACACCAGCTTCATGATAGTCGAAGTAATCATCACAAATGGTTCCCCATGTATTGTTATAGAACACTTCAACGCGACCATTTAATGAATTTGTACCATTTACCAATCTGACATTGACATTGGTGGTTACAGTTCCAGCTATATAGAGAGAGGAATCAAATTCATGTACTACAGAGTACAGTAAATTTTCTTTTAAATCAAATAATAATAACTATTAGAACTAGGCTCACCTACCTCTACTTGCAGTCTAGTGGTTTTGGCAAAATAATGAGAATTGCAAAAAGATAAATTTAATGTATTTTTGTCTTTATAAACATCCATCAATTGACACTGGAAAACATTTTTCATAAATGACATCACTTAAAGTTGGAATGACGTCATACAGATGTTTATATCGTCATAGCTTTTCCTTATCTTATCTGAGACTTGGTTCCTTGTTTGCTGCTTGGAAGATTAATTGTGACAAACAATAAATTGAGCCTTATTTTATGATTATGCCAAAGATACCCATCTTCAGGGGTCTTGGATGGAAATCTATTTGTCCTAATAAGCTACTCATCTAATTTGTGCATGTTATCAAAACAAAACTGTACTATTTAAAAAAAAAAGTGGTGGTCACAGGTAAATACTGTTTGAAAAAAAAAATAATGCATTGTATGACTAAACAATATTATAGTATCTTCCAAAGAACATGAGTTTCATGTGAAGATATTTAAATAGACACAAGAGACAGACAATAATATTATGTAGCTATGCTTTAAAAGTGACTAAAAATAGATATCTTATGATTTATATGTGACTCGAAATTGATTTTAGTCATTTTCATGTGACCTTTCATTTTTAATTATTATAAGACATCAAGATCTTGAAGTGGATATTATCACAGCTCTACATACCTTGACGACATCTCACGCCAGCATCTTCTGTATGATCACAATTATGAAGGCCTAAACCATTGTATTTACACTGTCCTAGGTTGGTCTCCGTACCAATACACTGGACATCATCCAATAAGATCTGTCCTGTACCTGGACCATATACTGTACTGGCTACGGCAGTTGCACCATCGCTGGAAAAAAAACCCACAGTTTCTTTCCTCTTTACAATCTTACTCAAAGAAAATTTTCAATGAAAAAAAAAATGAACTAAAATAAAATTTGATCTAGTTTGATAATCTGATTTATCTGCTATCTCTCTGGTCAATTACATGTGCTGATGTCTAACATGAATTACTCTAACCTGGGAAATATTTGTTTAGATGGTTTATTTCTTTTTAAACAGACGTGAAAATATAGTTTTGGTACCAGATTTAATATAGCAATATCATATATTCTTAATGTGTGTTGAATATCATAATTTGATTGTTTCTAAAATGCTAGAAATATAGAAAAAGCTAGATACTCTTACTGCAAGAAAATATGAATTTAAAAATCACTGAACACATCATAAAGATTCCTTTACATAATTACACCAACTGATAGAGTTTATTATATAACACTACACCAGGACTATTTCACCTGTATGGTGGTGGCACCTGGTGGTGGTGGTGGCACCTGGTGCACTGCTTGATGAATATTTTACTTATAATGTAACAGGCTCCAAAGCAGTTGGGATTCTTTTACAATCTTATGTCTACTGTGACAGACAAAACACTTTGCTGGGATTCAAACTTCTTTTCTGTCCTGAACTTAACACTATGACCACAGAAATAAACAACAATAAAGATTACCTAGCTCTGTAACTTATAAATTCTTGTTTTTAAAAGATTGCTGAATGTAAAGATGGAACTTTCTTTATAATTAAATTTGAGTCTTACGTAGCATAGCCAAGCATCCTGCAGACAACTTGAGCATCAGCCGTCGACCACTTATCATCGCATACTGTTCCCCATATACCATTGTATTGAACTTCAACTCTCCCTTCCATATTTGAAGGACCATTACTTAGTCTAACATGCAATGGCTGCACACTTGCTGCAATTTAATGCAATATACGACTATTTCACTCATTACTATAATAACCTGTATAATTATTTCTAAATAATTGTTTCATTTTACACTGTTACAATTATGCTAAATACTATATCCTATTTCCTTGCTCTATTTATTAACTAATCAGAAAGGAACTAAAAGCAGGTTTGATGATAATAATGTCAGAAAATTCAGATAAACTCTACAGAACTGACTGTACAGTTGCCCACTTTTATATCATTTAATTTGGTAAATCAGGAAAACTAGATAAAATACATGAATCTTCATTTGAATAATGTCATATGTGTTTATTGAGATTTCATAGAATTGAAATATGAACATGAAGGATCATAACTATATGCATCAACTGGGTAAACAAGCCCCTTGATAAAGGAGGAATTGACCTTTTGACACCACAAACAAACCTCATTCTTCATAAAGTGTGAAGTATATGATACTCACCTCAAAAACAGCAAGAGGCCTTTCTTTCAACAAACACAGGTACCATACTGCCATTTACATACCACACTATCATTCTAAATCAACTAGAGCATGTTTGTGAAACATATGCCCCCGCATGGGCTTAATTTATAGCAGCAACGATCTTTTCAAAATTATAAGTTTTATGGGCAAAAAAACCCTTCCGGTATAGATATTACCAGTAGTGTAGTATTGCCTTTTGACATACTGACCCTCACATCTATAGGCATCCTTCCATTTTCATAAGATATTAAATTACCTCTGTTTAAAAGAACTTGACCTGTAAAATATGTGAAATATGATGAAATTCTACTGAACATTTAATAATACAGATGAATCACCTGGAAACCAACAATTTCAACCTTTTCTATCAGCTGTGACCTTGACCTTTGACCTTATGACCCCAAAATCAATAGGGTTCTTTCTCTCTTGATAAGTAGGCATATATCCATATTTAGTTTGAATATGATGAAAGGTACTTGAGCAATCATCCAAAAACCAATAATAACAGACTATTTTCATTAGCTGCGACCTTGGTTTGAATATGTTAAATTTACTTGAGTTATCATCCAGAAACCAATAATTACAGTGTATTTCATCAGCTGTGATCTTGACCTTTGGACCCCAAAATCAATAGTGTTCTTCCTCTCTTGATAACTAAACATATATCTGAATTTGGTTGGAGTATGTTGAAAGGTACTTGAGTTATCATTTGGAAACCCATGTGTGACGGAAGGATGGATGGACGGACAAAGAAAACACTTAATGCCCCCTGCCATACCTGGCGGGGGCATAAAATTATGTATCCTGATACATAAAATGTCATCAACACAACTTTACTGTGTTTATAATTCCTAAATAGCAAATAGTCACCATCCATACCACATTACTGTGCATATAATTCCCAGTAACCAATAGTCACCATCCATACCATTTCACTGAGCATGTAATTCCCAGTAACTCCCAGTAACCAATAGCCACCATCCACACCACTTCACTGTGCATATAATTCCCAGTAACCAATAGTCACCATCCACACCACTTCACTGTGCATATAATTCCCAATAACCAATAGTCACCATCCACACCACTTCACTGTGCATATAATTCCCAGTAACCAATAGCTACCATCCACACCACTTCACTGTGCATATAATTCCCAGTAACCAATAGTCACCATCCATACCACTTCACTGTGCATATAATTCCCAGTAACCAATAGCCACCATCCACACCACTTCACTGTGCATATAATTCCCAGTAACCAATAGTCACCATCCACACCACTTCACTGTGAATATAATTCCCAATAACCAATAGCTACCATCCACACCACTTCACTGTGCATATAATTCCTAGTAACCAATAGCCACCATCCACACCACTTCAATGTGCATATAATTCCCAGTACCCAATAGCCAGCATCCACATCACATTACTGTGCATATAATTCTCAAATGACTGATAATCATGACCTACCACTGAACACCACCACACCTCCCCTTAAACATAGACTCCCAACTTACCATCAACACAGAAAACACCAACATCTTCACTATGATCACAATTATGATCTCCCCATCCTTTAAATGTACAGTTCTGGATGTTGGATTCCATGCCCTGGCATTCCACATCATCCATCCAGATAGGTCCTACACCAGATCCAATTGACTTGAGGGGCCTTGCACCACTGCTCAATTATATCAGAGTAGTATTAAAGTATAACAGTAACATTGCCAATGTGTAACCTAAAATTTCTTTGCCGAGAGCAGAAAATGAAATACCTTTATCGATACTGTGTCAACCACTAACAAGTTTGTTAGTGTTACTTAGATCAAGTTTGCCAAGAACATTATAGTTAATACCACATCCTGGCACTGATCTGGTATGCCATGCATGTGGTCTTTAAACTGTTTGAAAATTTTCCAAAATGGTAATGCATCAGTACTACTGTCATTGAAATTATCATACATACACCCATTGTGATAACTCTTATAATACGGTACATACATGTATAATAAAACTTCTTATGTAGACAAGAAGAAAATGACATAAAATGTATTTTGTCATATGGTGTGTTAAATACCTTTAAACCCTCTGAAATACATTTAGTAAGGGTAATGGAAAGGTTACATGGTAATGACACTGAACAACTTCATGGCTAGAATTTGTGATTTGCTTGAATTTATTTTGGTAAATCCATGACTAAACACTGCAATTAAAGTTAATCTTAATAACATTTAGATTTTTCAATCTTTTTTTATTAAAGAAACACCAGTAAGCCTCTTAATCTAACTTATATAGGTATATATCCCATATGTCACCTCTGTTACTTATACTGGACCAGTTAACAGCTACCGGTATGTCACTTCTGTTTAAATTCAGGTCTTTGCATCGGATTTGTATTAAGAATGATGCCTTATGTAGATTCTCCAACACATTCGTCTAAAAATTAATTGAGTATTTTAAACCCCGTTTTTACTGATCATCATAATAACTTTCATCTTAATATTCAAGTAAGGGATGGGCTATAGTGACCTTTTCTGCAAAAATTCTTCAATGACAGAAAATTTAACAAATAATAAATTACTTCTCTTTCTTTCTTCTCTTTCTTTTATACACTCTTTCATATTACTCTAAACATGTACTCTATTGGTAGGGTTAGGAAATATGGACACTACTAAACACATGACAATTTTGAGAGGGTGGGGTTATTGGCTCAAAATGATGATAAAATTCATTTTTGTCTGTCCATTCTAGACCAAATATAATCTATATCCATCATCCCATGATTTTCCCTGCATGTGAAAATAAAGAATGTAAGAAGCATAAATGCAAATTTTCAAAAGTGACCATTTATTGTTAAACATGCAGACGACAGGTCAATTCCTTGGGAAACTGTATTTAAATGAATGAAATTACAAATTAGCCAGGAACCAGTTTTATCAGTAAACTGGTCCTGTGCCAGTACGGTACATTGTGTTATGGACAATGTTTATTAATAGTAGGCCATTGCAGGGCTAAATTTGTTACCACGTCATTTGAAGATATAGCATTGGATGGTCTTTGAACAATAAATTCCATAACAGGATTTGGTTCACTAGTTTGCTGACTTGAGATAAATCTGCATTATACATTCCAATAATCTTGAAACTTATGGTTGATGGTTGATGCTTACTTTATACTGTATCCTAGCATTCTACAAACAACTTTAGCATCTCTCACATCGAATGAGTCATCACAGATCGAGCCCCAGATACCATTATATCGAACCTCCACTCGCCCCTGACTTCTGGTAAGGCCACCTGTTAGACGAACTTGTACTGGAGGAGGGTTAGGATTCGCAGCTGAAAAAAACCCATACAATTGATGAGGTAAACTATACTGATACAGTTTATGAATCAACAACATAATAATGTATTGATATAATTTACGGAAGAAACAATATACGAAAATACTCAGGAAAAAATAGTCAGTTTCTCTGGCATTACTATAATTCATGCTTGACACATGTATATCTAGAAAACCAACATCCAAAAATGCATTATTGAAATACATGCCTAAAGCGTAGCTTTCCATCAGAGAGTACCTTCAGAAATTAGCAATTTTAGTACTTCTCATTTCTTACCTAGACAGATTACACTAGCATCCTCAGTGTGATCACAGTCGGACGTCCCCCAAGGTTTACGCTGGCAGTATCCAATACTTGTCTCATTTCCAACACAATCTATATCATCCACCCAGATGGGAACAGAGGAATTAGCACCACCAAAGTAGGAATTAGCCAGAGGAACAGCTATGGCACTGGAAAAGAAAACAACCAATGAAATTTAATGTTCATCTCAAAGAAATGTTATCATTGTTAGATAAGAGAGATTGAAACCAATTTCCTTTTAAAGTTTATTATATTGAATTTGGTAACACGATGCGTTTGTGAAATACGATGCCCCCAGTTGCAACATGAATTTAGCATAAAGGTCATTGTCAAGGTCACAGACACTGGTCTCTGGAAAGTAAATAATTTACAGTTTTATTTTGGTATTACCCACATTATAGCATCAGGAGGCTGCCCTGGGGTCATGAAATGTTCTTTTCTTTGACTTTTATGTATATGAGTTACATTAAAAACAGTCAGAGTGAAAAGAAATTTCACAGATAAACCAATACATGCAAAGGTTACCCGTAATTGGTCAGTTTGCACCACAATCAAACTCTCAATCTAAAATACCAGTCATCTAAAAAATACTGAAACTCTTGGTTACAACCCTAATATCTCGATTTCTTAGATATCAACAGCATGGCAATACAATAGTCTTTACTTACTAATTCAATCCCAGCTGTCTACAGACAACTTGAGCCTCCTTGATACCGAAGCCATCATCGCATACAGTGCCCCACTTTCCTCCATGATATACCTCCACACGTCCAGAGTTTAGGGTGCCATTCTTAAGGCGCATCTGAACAGTTAGTGACTGAGCTGCAATACCATCATCAAGTTCAAGTTAACAACTTATTTTACCATTTGATAAATACATAATAGCTACTGATATATTTCAAATATTATTTAACATAAAACTTATTATACATCGTACATAAAAATTATATCAGTTTTCACAAATATATAAAGTAACTCATATATTTCATTATTTGTCAGAACAACACAATCTTTTACAATTGCATTTTATATCAAGACATACTAGCTCCACAATCATTTAGGATACAATAAAGATTTTTACATGCATGTAACTTTTCATACTTCGATTTATTTTATTTTATTTCATCAAATAGCTATCATTAATGATTTCTGAACTAGCAAGGAAATTTTTACTGAATCATCAATTATCAGAAATCACAAAAAGTAAAAATTATTTCATTTTTCTTCTTTCAGTTTTAGTCTCCCAAAACCTGCAATACATTAGAAACAAGCTGTGTTTGTGAAACACTAATGCCCCTGGCGGCAACAAAGTCCAAAAAGTTATTTTCAGCACGAAGATCATTGTCAAGGTCAAAAGGCCGTCGATCTTGGTGTCACTTGAAAGGGCTTCATTAGTTGAGTATGTA
Organism: Pteria penguin; assembly: GCA_035048485.1. Lineage (NCBI taxonomy): Eukaryota > Metazoa > Mollusca > Bivalvia > Pterioida > Pteriidae > Pteria > Pteria penguin. The sequence continues at coordinate 30,033,949 of CM068586.1, forward strand.
TGTGAAATATTAAGTCTCTATCCCTCACGTTTCGAAAGTTATGGCCAAGGTATAAGATGACAACAGACAAACAAATGAATAGACAGACAGACAGGGTCCAGCGCCATAAACTGAGAAAGTACTTAAGTTAATTATTTCATTTTAATTTACCGGTATTCCATTATCAAACATCCAAATAAATTCCCAAGCAGAAGGCTTTAATTCTATTTATCAATAGAATAAAACTAAATAAAATCCAAATCCCAGTTATCTATTTATTGTTGAAAAGAAGAATTTGAAATTATGACTGACATATTTCCTCAGTTTATGGCGCCGGATCCAGGACAAAAAAAATATACCCCCGATCGATTGATCCCAGGGGCATAAAAATTATATGCTGACTATGGGAGTCAAGATAATTGTTAACTTTCCTTCTGTCTCAAATACACCGAAAGATATATTATCCTTTATCGGGCCTTGTTTCTATTAGACATTGTACCTTTTTTCATTTTCTTTATCTAACTAGTAATTAACAATACACAAACAAGGAAAACAACTTAAAACATTTCTACCCATATTACTATGGAAATTTACTAACACCGTAATGGGCAAACTAAAAAAAAAAAGGAATTATTACCATGTTGGTACTTTAAACTAAAAGTATATCCATAGAAATATATGAATGGAATGTCTCACACATGGATATTTATAATGAAGGTATTTATCATTGGGGGTTTTTTTTTGGGGGGGGGGTGTTTTTGTTTGTTTTCGGGGGTTTTTTTTGTTTTCTGTTTTTCTTTATTTTTTTTTTGTCAAAAGGAAGATCAAGGTCACATAAGTCTTGTATCATTGACTTCTCTCTCAAAGTATCTGTGTATCAAGTTGTACAAACCAGAAGTCATTCAAGCATTCAACGTTCAGGAGGGGACATGAGAAATTAAGATCAAAGGTGAGGTCAATGTCACAAAGTCTGGTACAGTTCAAATGCTCACATCAAGGGGCATATGTGTATGAATTGTGAGAAGGAGTCATACAAAAACATAGGTCAAAGTCAAAAGAAAGATAAGGTCACAAAATGCTGGAATAGTCAAACTGCTCTCTACAATATTTATCGGTGGTTAAAATTTTGTGAAGGACCCTTGCAAAGCATTCAAGAATTTTAAATAAACATAAAATCTAAATACTGAGGCCAAGGTCATAGGGAAGGTCAAGAAATTTTGGTAGATTTAAAACTTTTTTTTTTTACAAAGATGTATCTGTGTATAAAGTGGCACACAAATGTCTACAACAGTTTTCATATAAATTAGATAAATGCAAACTGGGATAAATGGACGAATGGATGGCAAAAAACGACAAACGCAGGGAAGACAAACATGAAAAATACTACATGCTGTGGATACATACATGGAACCATAAAAATGTTATGACAACATTCAAGGGAGGATTTAAGCAAGGTGAGGAAATTTATACAGATACAATATTTATGGGATAGTAAACTGATATTACTGACTGGTATCACATATAATTCCCACATCTTCTGTATGGTCACAATCGTTTGTTCCCCATGAATCATGGGAACACATAGCCAATGAGGACTCTGTGCCATTACATTTAGTACTATCTAGCCAAATTGGGCCATAGTTAATGTTAGCCTGGGCATACTTTGCCCCAGAAACAAAACGGGCCTGGACACTGAAATAAAAAAAAATATATGTTTTGTACTTCAATATAAAGCATCAAGAAGAATGGTGATACGATACAACAGACCATATGTTATGGTGATGTCATAAATATTATTGATTACATGTGATGTTAGCTTAAGATCATGTATGGTGATATGATACACAGAAGATCAAAAATGGTGAAGTATCTTTATTTGTGATATACCTATATTTGATACATTGTCATCTATTGTCATTTTATTTTGACAAAGATTCTTTTATCTAATATTTCATAAACAACTTGCAAAGCAGTAATTTGCACTTCAAATTACCCTATTCCGTATATATTCAGTATATGCTTTCTGAGACCATACATATCATGTAACCAGTGTTTTGACTTTAGTACATTTGCCACTGCACAACCAGTGATGTAGAACTCCCATTTTCTGACCAAAAAAACCCCCCAACGTACCTCGTACTCTCCAGCAATATTGTTCAGGCCAAACCAACGACATTTTACATTGATAACAATAACGTTAAATTGATGCCAGATGCGGTGAAATCAAGATATAGCACACTGTTGTAAAGAGTGGTGGTCATTTTATTTTTCTCACATCAAGCGTATTGTCTCCTGACTGTAAGAAAATCTGGTGACAGTCTATAGTGTCACAGATGGTCACCATGTGACAGATTTCCTCCAATCTGTATCCTGGATTTTTGTCCAATGTGAAACACTTATATATATTACATTGGACAATAACCACAGATAATGCAGTGTTTGATACACAGTCATGTTTAAATGAATATTAAATATCACTTAATACTAATTACTAATGTTTTGCTTCAAGTTTACGCATTTAACCATGAAATTACCATAATAAATTTTTCCGTTTACTGAATTATGTCCCCTACCTCCTCTTCCATTTTACCCTGTCCGACACCTCATAACTAACATCCTTGTTAATTAATATGTGTATTTTATAGTTATTATCTTGCTTTATAGTTACATATGTAATAACGCTGTATATTGAGAATGTTAATTTCGCGGAACCCCACCAAATGTTATACATGTGTATACGTTGTGACGTAATTCTTTGTTTATCGTAATTTTTCATATATTGGTTATAAAGTAAGATGGATTTCACCTAGCTAACATTTCCAATGCTAATAAATTCACCAGGAGAAGGTCAGGGGACCGATATATAGTGAATTCCAAGTTCATTGTTATTTATTTTATGTTACTTACCTTTGGAGGACTTTTGAAATGTTTGACATAAATCTTTAGATCTGAATGTCTTCCAGTTTACTTACTATGTTTGACCTATCATGTTGCAGACCACCTTGGCAGCTTGATCTGTGAAGTCATCATCACACACAGTTCCCCATGTGCCCCTGTAGTTAACCTGTAGCAGACCTTCCTGAGAACTGGGACCTCCCACCAATTTGACACGAATATTATTAGATCCTGGGGCTACAATACATTCATTTACAGTCAATCTAAATTATACAGAAAACGCTCAAAAACAGATAATATTCATAGGCTATAAAACCCTGGCTGTGAAGATGGATACAGATTTTACTCTACACAGAATCTTAGAAGAATATTAAATCCTTTCCACCATTTACAAACACTTCTTTGATCTACAACCCTACACTGCATGTTGTATCTTCAGCAAAAATAAGTAAGTAAATTGCTATTCAATACTATTCATTACAATGAGACTAACTTTTGACCCCTACTATAACACAGTTACTTGTTTTAGTGGCCATTTGATGAATACCATGGTCTCCATTGTAACAAAATAAAATGTGATAGTTCACACACCCTTCTTAACACAAACAAACCACAGTGTTACACTGTACGTTATCCCTCTATAATGGTATTGCAAAAGGGAAAAAATAGGAGTTTGAAACGGATGCAGAAATCTGTTTTGGAAGAAAAATAATACAAAATGGAAATTATTTTAAACATGTTCTTAGATGAATTTGATGTTAGAATTTACCATTTGAGCAGATGACACCGACATCTTCTGAGTGATCACAATCGTTGGTGCCAATTGCGTTTGTGTTACAGTCCAGAATATTTGACTCATTTCCGAGGCATTTCACATTGTCCAATAAAATGTTGCCTGTTCCCTGTCCAAATGCAGCAGCAGACTGCGGTAATGCATAACGACTAAAACAAAAGGCATTATCATTTACCAACTTCTTAATGTCATGTATTTATATCACTGTAGAGTAAGTTTAACTAAAGAGCTGTGCCGCAAGCTCATGATACACCTCTTTGTACACAAAGCAAATTTTCATCTTATCTCATATATTTATCTCTATATTGCATTCCATGAAGTAGAAATTTCGTCAAGTTAAAATTGGTCAAAACATTCTGTACTAAAAACAATCACGAAAATTTGGCAAAAAATTTTGACAAATAAAATCCCACAACTCCATGATGAAAAATTGAAAATCAATCAAAAAGTATACAGACCATGAGGTTATCACAATAAATAACTACTTCAAGTTTGAAGTAAATGACAGCAAGCAATCCTAAGATACAATGCAATACATAATATGATAAAAATTTGACCAGAAAAGTCCCATAACTCCAGAACAAAATATTAAAATTGAACCAAAAGGTATACAGATCGTGAGGTTATTACAACAAGTGATGTACAGCAAGCAGTCCTAAGACATAGTGTGATATGTATAGAAACAGCCAACAATTAATCCCATAGAACAAAACACTAAAATTTAACCAAAAAGTATACAGACCTTGAGACTATTACGACAAACAGCTTTGTGAAATTTGAAATTATTCACAGAAAGCAGTCCAACAATATAGTGTGATATATAAAAATCGGCCAGAATTTTAGGCTCTCACAACTAACAACTGTGTACAAAGTTTTAAGTAATTCATTGTAAGTATTCTGAAGATATGATGTGGCATGTGGATGACAGACAAACAGATGAACTGGCATACAATAATACCTATGTCAAAGATGGACATTTAAAAAATCTTAAATTAAGTCCTTCCAGAATTGGAGTCTTTTCAAATGTGTGTCTGAAAGTAATTATGAAAGCACTGAATCCCCAACTGAATGATGAATAAATATGATATAAAATGAATCAAGATGCGTTTTAAAACACAAATATATGCTGGACTACAAAACTTTTGAATATAAAGAAAATAAAAACGGGGGAGCTATGCTATCATTCAGCTACATAAAATACATTCCTATAAACATGTATATATTAATTGCCAACAAGATATTCATGATTCTCATCAGAAACAGTAGACCAACCAGAAAATCTATTACTTCATTATCCTCATGATTATTGACACACAGATAATCAACTTACTATGGTAAGCCCAACTGTTTACACACAACCTTAGCAGCATTAGCATCAAACATGTCATCGCATACTGTTCCCCAAGTTCCATAGATGTTGATCTCGAGTCGCCCTTTATTCCTTGCACCTCCGTTGACGAGCCTCAGTCTTGGATCGGCCGTATTACATGACACCCCTACATCCTCTGCATGATTACAGTTATTTGTGTACCAGCCTTTATTACGACACTGAGTAATGGTGTTCTCTGTTCCTGTACACAAAGTATCATCCAACAAAATTGGTCCAGTCCCGTTGCCGTATGTTCCCCCTCCTATAGCTTTGCTGCGGTCTCTGTGCACAGGAAGGCATATCACAAATAATATATTGTTTACATCACACATACTATACTGTAACTTTTCACAGAGATTTAAAGTTTCTGATTCCTCAAATTAAATTAAATAAATTTTTCTAACATGCTGTATCAGAAGTGTACTAATATCATTACATTGCAGCAAGGTAAGGGTTATTCGTGATACGCTAATTCATGATTATTCTGATACAAATGCATTCTAAGATATGTACAAAAAAACAGTCATGAGTAAAACTTTTTTATGATTAAGCTTCTGTTTTCATAATTTTAAGCTAAGCTAAGTCAATGTCCGATACTGGGATCCCCTGAGATACCCACCGTCTGAATCCTAACATATGACACACAACTCCAGCTGCATTGTCATCAAACAAATCATCACAGACAGTACCCCATGTGTTATTATAGTAAATCTCCACACGTCCATTTGATGTAGAAGTTCCATTTCTTAGTCGAATACGGATTCTTTGTGCTAAAGAAAATGAAAACTAAACTAGATGACACAAGAGCTTTGTATATATGATTTTGAGTAGTGTATTTGACCGTTGCTGATAGTTTAATGCTACATTATGGTTGTAGCACTTGCTTGGACTGTGACCTTGCTTGGACTGTGATCTTTGCCAAAAGGCAAAATAAAATTTCACCTTAAGTTACAAAATTCCTTTCAGGATAAAATCAATCCCTGGTTATCACATGATATGAGATAATATATATTAATTAAAAAAGGGTGCAACATTTGATATTCATGACAGAAGTTATGGGAAGTTATATGTACTTCTAAATGAATTATACATAATTTGCCTCAACCATCTCCCATAATGATAGGAGAATGTTACTTACCACTACCACATACTACGCCAACATCTTCATTGTGCTTACAGTTAGAAATACCCCACGGCCGATGTCGACAGTATGCTATGTTAGTTTCATTTCCCCGACAGATAACATTGTCCAATAAAATTTGTCCAGTGCCCTGACCGTAAAAAGCTCTAGATCGAGGCTGGGCTCCATTCCTGTATTGTATATAATCCATCAAATTTTAAGATTTTGTGAAAATTTCTGTATAGATACGTGTATATATGTGGATATAAATTTTTTAATTCTACAGTAAATTGGACACTGACAGAAGAGTCTTCTTAAAATATATACATGTAAATTTGATTGACCAATTTATAGTAGACATTTTGATTTTGCACAAGGACAGGAACTAAAAAATGCTTTTTGTTCAATTCAAAGTTTAATGTTTAGCTGCGAGAAAACGACTAAAACTTCCTGTTAGCATTTTGTTATTATTGAAAATAACGATGTATGTGTGAGCTGATAGATTTACCAAGGAAGATGAAGCATTTTACAAACGACTTGAGCAGCTACTGTATCAAAGTAATCATCACAGACGGTACCCCACACACCACCATGATACACTTCTAGCCGCCCCTCATTGGCATTTGTTCCACCAACCAAACGTACTGATGTATTGTAAGGGTTAGCAGCTGTTAAGATAGAAAAAAAACATATAGTATGATATATTGTCAATATAAGATGACAGTTTGCTTAAGGGCGAAAACATTTTAGTGATATGTAGAATATCAAGAACACCTTCAATTAATTGATCCTTCCATTATTGCGCGAAAAATTGTTAAATATATATTGAATTTCATGACGTCACAATACATTGTACTTTACACCTCAGTCATACATCGGACAAACATTGAAAATGTATTGTGACGTCATGAAATTTAATAAATATTCTGCGAAAGCAATGGGTCAATTATATCTCAATATACACTGTATCCTTATATAACCAGAAGACCAAGTAGGCCTGTACTGCTCAACAGAACATCAATTTTCTAATTCACAGACAATTAACTGCTTGAAAATCTTGCTTCATTTTCTTCTCTTTTTCTATCATTTTTAAAATCTGGCCTTGGTATAAAATGAATAATGATTTTTTTTTTCTTTTTGCATTTAGCAAAGTCTAAATCACTTCCCTTCATTATGCCAGAAATGGCCTACTGAAACAAGAGGCCCAAGTGGGCCTATATCGCTCACCTGAGTACCTAGATTATCAGTCATGCATGAAGGAAGAATTCATTTATTTTTGCATTAATGTGACTAAGTCAACACAGATGTTGAAAATATGTCAAATTTTATTTCAGGCTAGAATAAAAAAACAACAGTTTTTCGCACATCCATTCATGTGATTTTGATATTAAGCATTTCCTTTGTCTCTGCAAGATGTCATTCAGGGCAACAAGTTAGTCATTTTCTTTAGGTGGGGCCTTTTGTTGACTGATTTCAAGTCTGGGTCATGAACAACAATTGTTTCAAATATTGTCCAGATTTAACTTAAAATTGCCTAATTTCATATGTTGAGTGTTGAGAAACATCTAAAAACTTATTTAGATGTGTAAAGAAATGAAAAAAAAATTTTGACCACAGCTGGATTTGAACCTCCATATTTCAATTACCAAGTGGTATATGTACTATTGTGAGAACTGCTTTTTAGACATGGTGGCATTATCTGTTAACCAATTTGGATGAAATTTACCAAATTGATAGAGGACTTTTAGTACTTCATGTATTCCATGTTTCATTAAAATCTTTCATGTGGTATAACAGCAGAAGTGAAAAATGTGATTGAATTGTTCCTATACACCCTCATTTGGAAGTCTTAAAAACTTCATAGAAAATCCAAAAATTGAGATATTGACAAAATTCTTTCAAAGTAACAATCCTTACCATAATTATGATCACAATAGTCCATAAGAAATCATCATTATCAATTAACTAGGAAATATGACACTTTTTTCTGCATTGAATCACCAAGTCCAAAGAAATGTCGAAAAAAATTCTAAAATTTGATTTTGGAAGGGAACCAAAATGACAATACATCTTCACTCATCCCTCTAGATCATTTCTATGCATTCTGTTTGTCTCTGTATACAGCCCGTATGAAAAAGAATATTGTTAAACGAGGGAACTCTTTTGTGACCTACTCTTGACTATGGTGGCGCCATCTGTAAAGAGGTCTGGACGAAAACAACAGAATTTGAAGAGGATCATAAGTGACTTATTTCTACCAAGATTTATTAAAATCCTTCAAACAGTTTTGTAGAAAAAGTTGAAAATGTGAAAAATGGCCAACCCCCCCCCTTTTTTTTTGGAAGTCTTAAACGTAAAATTCCTAATTTCATATGTTGAGTGTTAAGAAACATCTAAAAACTTATTCAGATGTGTGAAAAAAAAAAAAATTTTTTTGACCACAGCTGGATTTGAACCGCTACTCTCCATATTTCAATTACCAAGTGGTATATGTACCATTGTGAGACCTACTTTTAGACATGGTGGCATTATCTGTTAACCAATTTGGATGATCCGCACAAAAAACAAAACCTTTGAAAAGGACTATGAGTACTTGCATCCTACCCAGTTTTATCACAATCCTTCAAGTTGTTCTGTAGATCAAGTTGAAGATATGAAACATGTCCCCCCCCCCCCTTTTCTTGGAAGTCTTAAAAAATTCATAAAAAATTCAAAAATCGAGATATTGAAAAAATTCCTTCGCACCAGCATTCCTTACCATAGAAATGATTAAATGAAACCAAATGAATGCATCAATGTTTACTAAAAGAAAATAATAACTCTTTAATGCATTCAAATAACAAAGTCCAAAATAAAAATGAAAAAACGTCAAAAATTTGATTTCGGAATGGAACCAAAATATCAACACTTCTTCCCATATGCCTTTAAATCATTCCTATGCAGTCGGTTTGTCGCTGTATGCACCCGATCTGAATAAGAAGTTTGTCAAAGGAGGGTACCCTCTGTGACCTATTTTTGTCTGTGGTGGTGCCACCTGTTCATGGATCCTGACAAAGATGACCACATTTGTCGGGGACCTTGAGTATTTGATGCATGCCAAGTTTCATTGAATTCCAGCACGTGGTTCCGAAGAAAAAGTTCAAACTGTGAAATGTTTACGCCAATTATCCCACCCCCCCTTTTTCTTGAAAGTCTTAAAAAATTCATAAAAAATCCAAAACATAAAATATTGAAAAATTTTCTTCGCAGTAGTATTTCTTACCATCAAAATGATCAAATTAAACCAAATTAATGCATCAATGTTTACTAAAAGAAAAAAATACCTCTTTTCTGCATTAAAACTACCAAGTACAAAAAAACGTCAAAAAAACGTCAAAAATTTGATTTCGGAACGGAACCAAAAATAACAACACTTCTTCACACATCCCTCTAGATCATTCCTATGCATTCGGTTTGTCTCTGTATGCCCCCGGTCTGAAGAAGAAGTTTGTCAAAGGAGGGTACCCTCTTTGACCTACTTTTGCCTGTGGTGGCGCCACCTGTTGATGAATCCGGACGAAAAACAACAACACTTGTAGGGGACCATGAGTACTACATGCTTATCAAGTTTCATCAAATTCTGTTCAGTGGTTCTGGAGAAGAAGTCGAAAATGTGAAAAGTTAACGACGGACGACGGACGGTGATTGATCACAATAGCTTACTTGAGCCTTTGGCTCAGGTGAGCTAAAAAGAAGCAATAAAAAACCAAGAAATTTGAAAACATTGAAACTTTCAAATAACCCTTCAAATAGATATTTTCTAATTAAAGTTGGCAAATAAATGCTTGGTGGCTTCTATATCTATATATGAATATATCAAACCAGAGTTATTAGAAGACAAAAGAGCTCGAAAGGGGCAACCAAATTCGAAATAGCAAAATTCTTTTGGAATTGTCAAGGTCATGATTAAAATGTAAAACATTTTGATACGTAATGAAAGATCTTGTCACAAAGAAATATTTAAACTCTATCTCTTACTGTTCATTATTAATGACCAGGGTTAAAGCTTTTTAAAAGTGGTAAAACTTCAACATTACATATTAAAGCCCCGTCTCTAATGGTTCTAAAGTTATGATCCAAGTAAAAGTTTTTGTCTATAGACGATGACAACGACGATACCAGGGGTATGACAATAGCTCTCTAGACATTCGTCCCCATGAGCTAAAAAATGACACAAAAATGTATGTAAAAGACCAAGTCGGTAATTCTTTTTCTTAATATAAGTTATTGAGTGCTGCAATACAGTGAAAAAATTGTAAATACACATACACAAAAAAAAGAAGTATAAAGGGAAGGTCAAGGTCCTAAAATTCGAGTATAATCAAATGCTTTATAAATAGATTCCTTATAAAATAGCTATATACAAATGGGATGGACAGACGAATAAAATTCACGTGACAAACACTTTAGATCCCACCATAACACAACCTTTTACGCACACAAACAGCACAAAAATCAATTGTTCATTCCCAGAGGAAACAATCAAATAAAGACGTACATGTACATATGACAGAGGCGTCTTCTGTGTGATCACAATTGTTATTGCCCCATCCTCGGTGCCCACAAAACTGCAGTCCTTTTTCGGTACCAGCGCAATTCAAGTCATCAAGAAATATGGGACCACTTCCTGGTCCATATGCAGCTGTCTGTCGAGGTATTGGCTTGAATGCAGTACTACTGTTTGAATGATATAATATTGTAAATTAACATACTGATCTATGATTTATATACAACAAAAGCTCTGCTAAACAGCAGTAGACAAAAAGAGGTATGAAAACTGTATTACATGGGTTTTACATTTAAAATTAATATGGAAAATTCTCTAATAAAATGGAAATATAATGTTCCAAAATTAGATACAAGATATAAAATGTAATTCTACGAATGACTATTGTTGCACATATAAAATTCTACAAATTAGTTTCTGATATTGAAAAATTCAATTGTAAGAAATAAAAGGTTTAAAGTAGACAAATAGAAGGAATCATGTCAAATAACTAAACTTTGAAGCCCTCAAATGGTACATGTAATGAATTATAGGTACCTTGTGAAACCTAGCTGCCTACAGATAACTGTGGCTTCCTTGACACCGAATGAATCATCACAGACTGTTCCCCATGTGTTGTTATAGAATACCTCCACACGTCCCTCCCAGTTACCCGCTCCTCCTGATAGCCTCACTGGAACTTTTACAGACACTGCAACACAAACAGATTGCAATGCATAATCTGGGTTTTGTTTAATATTCACTAAAAGTATGAGGAAAATCATATACTAAACTGAAACAGCCTTCATAAGACATATATCCCTACCAGACATCACATACAGGAATTTGATTTCCAGATCATTCAGCTATGTCAGAAAGGTTGGTACCTCATACCTGCCATACTGATCTATGTATATGTGTAACTAAAATAATTGTTAAGAACTAGATGCTGTTTTGGAATAAAAACAGATGCTTCTCCCACACCCCCCTTTCCCCCTCTCCGACTCAAGTTTTGTGGGTCTTTTTTTTCTCTATATTGTTTAGGAAATAAAAATATACAAATGAATGTTTTTTCTCTACTAACATTCGACATAAGAAATCATTATACATTTTTTGGCAATCTGTCAAGTAAATGTGATGCTTCATATGTCCCTAACTTATGGACAATAAACTTCAAATGCTGAAGAAATATTTGTTGTATGAAAGAAATAGCCCACACACAATTTGCAGACACAATTTCATCAATGAAGTTTGAAGTGACATTGATATTGATCACATGACCTTGGGACAAGGTGATGTGAAACCTTAAAGTGAAAGGATATCCGTATGAAAGATAAAGCCTAGACACACTTTCATCATAGTTCAGTGACCTCTACCATGGTCACATGACCTTGAGTCAAGGCGTAATGAAACTTTTGGGTCATGATCAACAAAATATTAGAATATGAAAGTGACGGATATGATAGATATAGCTCAGACACAATCTGTGACAGACAGACAGACAACCATGGCAAAACTAACATCTCCCATTAGGGGAAACATTATTTTAAAAATTTAATCTAAAAAACATCATAACAATCAACATGTATTAAGACACCGGTTTTTAAACAACATGCATTCAAATTTCATTTAAGATCAGCAGGAACAAAACAAAATGTCACAGATATTAACTCAATATAATGAAATGGAGCATGCCCCTTCAGGTAGCCTGAACCCCTACGTACCCTACTCAATTATTAACATAAAAAACAGATTTCTTTTGGGAATTTTTCTAACTCAAAAACAAATCTGCAAAAAGCATTGCGATGTGATGTCATTTGAGAAATCTTGCTGATGGAGATATACCAATAGTTATTTTACCAATCATAGGTGCCATTGCATGCCAAAATTACCGGTAGATGATTTCAATGTCAAGAGTATAGATTTTTTTTAAATTATGACTGTTAAACTACATGACCTTTGAACCCTACTTTAAGATCAAAACCCCTTTCCAATAGGTCATTAACTTTGAAATGTAGCCAAAGAACTTCATCGTCTTTTTAACATTGGTATTCAGATTTTTTAAAACATTCTTTAAACATTTAGACAATTACTCAAGATAAAGGTCAGCAAGTCAAAATAATGCCTGTTAAACTTATGTTTAAGATCAATACTTCACCAAAGTATGATTGAAGTGTAAAGAAACCTGAAAAGGTGTATGTTTAAAAATTACAAAAACTTGTCCTATAATTATGAAAATCTGTAAGAGTTATCCTTCCTAATAATAGCACATGCACAATAATATGCTTCTTGGTAGACAAGTATTCTTAGTGTTCAACGAATCAAACAGGTGACCTTAAAACTGCTTATCTTCTATTCTACCTCTTTCTGAATTACTCAAAACAAAATGCATAATGTAATCAAATAGCTGGCAATTCCTATACACCCAATAAAATTTGATGAACTAATAAAGAAAACTATGAAGCCAACATTTAGTGTAAAAAGCTTACAATCTTGACAGATAACTCCAGCATCCTCACTGTGTCCACAGTTACTTTGACCCCATCCATTAAAAGTGCATGATGCCAAGGTCGTTTCTGTACCAACACACACAACATTATCCATCAGGATGGTTCCAGTGCCAGCACCATAGGGAGACTGAGTTACAGCAACAGCTCCAGAGCTATGTTGTAAAAGGTTAAACAGTAATAGATTGATTGATTATCGATTTATGTCATCCCGTTTGTCTGATAGACTGTACAGAATTTTATATCTCTGCAACAAACCCACCCAAAGCAGTGAGCACTCTTTTATGTTCCATCCTAATGTGATACTAAACTTCAATTTTCAATGTCTCACCCAAAAGATGGGACACCAGTGTGCCCACAGCAGAAATTGAACCTAGGACCCTTCTGTCATGAGCTGGACAGCTCATCCACTGAGTTTATAGGTAAATATGTCTGATCAAAGCCCTTCAGGTCTGGAGAGGATTTCATCTCGTAAACTTCTCCCAGGCAAAACAAAGTAAGCTAATTAAAATCAATTTCCTTGAAACAATGTCCTTGCATTGAGCAGATAAATGTATTACTTAGTTTGTTAAATAAGAATCTAATAATGTATTAAAAATTATCCGATATATTCCCACGCAAAGAAAATAATGATATCTAACTGATTTATCAAGTGCAAAAGTGGTAAGTCTACACTAAAATCAGGGAAGGAAATAAACAAATTCAAAGTGAAGTGAAAGTACAAAATGGATAATGCACTAAAAAAAATGAGTATCACGGGAACAAAGTGGACAATAGGATATCTGTGTGTTCAACTCTTTATTTGTCACAGAAAATCTTATCTTTTTTGTATACCGTATTGAAAATTTAAATAAAATTAAGGTCGTTATCATTACTTACACTTCCTCATTGCTACGTATTTATTATTCTCTTGATCACAAGATATTAATGATTTTTTGTTAGAGTTAAGCAACCGTTAAAATAGTAATGAGTTTAGTATGTATGAATAAAATCCACATGTTAAATCAATGGTTAATGTCACGACAGTAGGTACAAAATTCACATGTAGTAAAGAGGAAAATGTTAAAAGCTTAAAAAAAAACCCACAAAAACGGTATTAATAGCTTCTGAAGGATCACTTTTACATAAAAGATGTTTGGGAACAGAATCTTTTAATGGAGGATAAGCTTGATTTTTTTCACCAACAAACAACACACTGTAATCTAAAATGCTCTGGTTAAGCATCAAAAACATTACAGACTTAGAATAAAGCCCTTATCAAAACAATAAAACTGAGATAACACAAACCTGTAAAGACTTAAATGTAATATATAACCACACTTAATTTCCACTAAATGTCAGAATATATATCATTTCTATTTGATACAGTAGTTATACCTCGTTAATTAAATAATGAAGAGTGAGTTAAACCCACAGAACATTGTTGTATGCAGAATGTAGTATGTAAATACTTACAATGGTTTTGACATCATTCTGCATGCTACCTGAGCATCAGCATTGCTCCACTTGTCATCACAAACAGTACCCCACTGGCCCTTGTAATTTACCTCTAATCGCCCTTCATTACTATTTGGACCATTAGCCACCCTGACTTGTATCGTTGGTATAGCATCTGATAGAAATAATACAATATGATGGGTTTCAACAAGTATGATGTTTACAAGTTGAAATAACAAACAATTTATGATATAATACCAATTAAAGGACAGCACACAAATCCCACAATAAGCAGTGTAAACTCTAAATAAAAATACTGCTACTGGGCGACAGAGATTATGCAACAAAGAACAAACAATGGGTAATGCCAAACTCACCTGGTAAGCAGCTAACAGCAGCATCCTCATCATGACCACAATTGTTGACTCCCCAAGCTTTGTGTGTACATAGAGCTATATTAGACTCTGTCCCATTACATTCCAGGTCATCTAGCCATATAGGACCTCTCCCTCCTCCATACTGTCCTGAAGGCAGCACTCTGCCACCTCTGAAATATCATCACAGAAAAATATGATGTAAGTAAATCAATACTACATTTATTTATCTGTATTGCTTTTTACCAAAACTATAAGAAAGTATTTATAACTATGTATTTTTCATCAAAACAGCAAAACTTTGTACACTCATATAGATTACTATTTAGTTAACCATTTATATTTATACAAATTTCAAAGGAAATTTCAAAATTTGATCTGAAAAACACATCTATGTTTTTTGATGATAACTTACATGTTCATTTTGAAATTAATATATCTGTGCAATCATCTATTACACAGTCAAAGAAGCTTCAATCATCAACAAAACAGAAGAGGAGGTTACATAAATTGTCAGGCTGGCATTGTAATTGTTACATGAAATATCTATACATGTAGATTGATTACAGAAAGCTGCATTAACGTTGATTATATGAAAACAAAGCATTAATCAATGGGTTCACACTTCACAAACACATGCATGAATATTCTACAGTGTGTATTTAGAACATGCAAGAAATATGTTCCCATGATACAATATTCAACGTTTGCTAGGTACCATAAACTAGTTTAGGTAAAGTTTCCTAAAAAAAAATCCACACATATGTTTATGGGAAAAATTTACCAAGAACATACGTTTCAGGATAAACGGATCTGTGGACTACTGAATCATCATACACTAGTATTTATCTGAAGTAACGGATCTGTAGACTACTGAATCATCATACACTAGTATTTATCTGAAGTAACGGATCTGTGGACTACTGAATCATTATACACTAGTATTTATCTGAGGTAACGGATCTGTAGACTACTGAATCATTATACACTAGTATTTATCTGAGGTAACGGATCTGTGGACTACTGAATCATCATGCACTAGTATTTATCTGAAGTAACGGATCTGTAGACTACTGAATCATCATACACTAGTATTTATCTGAGGTAACGGATCTGTGGACTACTGAATCATCATACACTAGTATTTATCTGAGGTAACGGATCTGTGGACTACTGAATCATCATACACTAGTATTTATCTGAAGTAACGGATCTATGGACTACTGAATCATCATACACTAGTATTTATCTGAAGTAACGGATCTGTGGACTACTGAATCATCATACACTAGTATTTATCTGAAGTAACGGATCTGTGGACTACTGAATCATCATACACTAGTATTTATCTGAAGTAACGGATCTGTGGACTACTGAATCATGATACACTAGTATTTATCTGAAGTAACGAATCTGTGGACTACTGAATCATTATACACTAGTATTTATCTGAAGTAACGGATCTGTGGACTACTGAATCATTATACACTAGTATTTATCTGAGGTAACGGATCTGTGGACTACTGAATCATTATACACTAGTATTTATCTGAAGTAACGGATCTGTGGACTACTGAATCATCATACACTAGTATTTATCTGAGGTAACGGATCTGTGGACTACTGAATCATCATACACTAGTATTTATCTGAAGTAACGGATCTGTGGACTACTGAATCATCATACACTAGTATTTATCTGAGGTAACGGATCTGTGGACTACTGAATCATCATACACTAGTATTTATCTGAAGTAACGAATCTGTGGACTACTGAATCATCATACACTAGTATTTATCTGAAGTAACGGATCTGTGGACTACTGAATCATTATACACTAGTATTTATCTGAAGTAACGGATCTGTGGACTACTGAATCATTATACACTAGTATTTATCTGAAGTAACGGATCTGTGGACTACTGAATCATTATACACTAGTATTTATCTGAAGTAACGGATCTGTGGACTACTGAATCATTATACACTAGTATTTATCTGAAGTAACGGATCTGTGGACTACTGAATCATTATACACTAGTATTTATCTGAAGTAATGGATCTGTGGACTATTGAATCATTTTACGCTAGTATTTATCTGAAGCCTTACTTTAAGAAGATTGTGTGTTTATAGGATAGTCAAGAGCATATGCATTTTCATCTAGAAAAAAAAATTTATTATGTACATGTTTTAATATTTATTATTTTCATTCATCACAGTCCCAAACCTGTTTTTCATCAATAAACATTGAAGCAATATTATTTTCAAAATAATCAAAACCTGTTTGATTGTCTAAATAAGTGGCCTCTTATCCTTGTTGACAATCGCTTATGAAACACAGTGTGCATAACTATTTATACATTTATTAGAATAGTAAAAAAGAACTTTTCTCTGAAATGTTAGATAAAAAAGAAATAATAGTGAGAAATATCAAAAACAAGATCAATTTCTATGATAATTGAAGTTTTAATTTTGTCCTGGTATATTGTGGTGAAGAAGTTCCAGATTTGATTTCCACAGTGCCACTTCGTGGATGTCTAATTGTCCATATGAGACAACAAAAATAGAGGATGTTTCAGTAAACTATGACATGTTGAAGGTACTGCAATGCTTTTATGTGTCCATCATAGATTGAAATTTCCATGTAATGCATCAAGCATATACTATCACTGGATAAATAATTTCAACTCAGTGAGACGTAACAAAAAGACAAGCAAGCATTAAGTACATTTAATTCTACTTTCTAACTTTTAACTTCTTAATTTAAACTTTGGCACCGATTGATCAGTCTGAATAGTGAGATTGGCAAGTTACATCTATTTCCAATAATTTAAGTGAGCTTGTACTGACCTATTAACAAGCAATCATTAATGAGAGCTAACACAAAATTTGATAAATATTCCAAGCTGAGTGCTGAAATGTTCAACAATCAAATGTGAGACAAAGGGGTAAATAGCATGGCTTCCTCAAAGTTAAATTATTAGTTATCCTCGAGAGGTAGGAAATTTGTCCAGATTAACTGGTCAATATAAACATAAGTTTGGAAATTTGTTCCCTAAATTCTTTTTCTGATCCGGAACGGATTTCCAGATCATCAGTGCAGAATAACATTGAGGAAATCATTTCCCATATTTTTTGACTGGATAATGGTATTTCAGGATTAACAGAGCATCAAATTACAATATTTCCATTTTCAAATTATATTTCTCTAAATGAACTTCACAGATGACGGTGAAGTTTATTTTCCATGAACACTATGCGGTGGTGTGAATGCTGACGTCATTTAAAAAAATGCGGGCAATTACGTCGGATGAGATATACCACTCATTTTTAAACCAATCAAAATATGTGTTACATGTAAAATCAAATGATTTAATGGGTGAAGCTAATACATAAATCTTTGAAAACGAGGTTAGAAGAATTTAACAAATTGTCAGCTTACAAATCAGATTTATTCTATGAATGAAAGTATTTAGGGAATGCAAATTTGATTTGTAGATCACAAAATATTCATGAAAATACTTTGTAATGGAAATACCAGGAATGAATATCTTATTGTTGGTGTTCATACAAAATGAAGTCAGCATGTCACTGTTTTGGGGTTCGTGGAATTTACGTGTGACATGCTGGATTCTATGAACAACAACAATATGCTCAATTCCACACCAGAAGGTTCATACAACAAATAAACAAAAGAAAAGCACAATACACTGCTGAAGTTTTCATATCGCTGCAATGCAAGCCACATTGAACTATGTCAGAGTAATTCTTATTTTTTGGACAGGTTGATTAACAGTCAAGGTAGGATAAAAATCTAGGTAAAATGAAAATTTCGTTAAAAGAAATATTTATATTACAGATCAAAATACTTTCTCTAACAGCTCACAAGTTTTCTTTCTCCTGGAAATAATAATTTTTTTTTTTCATTGATGTTACATGTCTTTTTACTAAATTCAGTAACTCAATTTTATAATTGTTACAACTTTCTGCATGATCTTTAAGTTCTAAATAAAACATTTATTTGCTCCCAAAAATTTTATTAAATATCAGTTTTTAAAAGTTCAGGAAAAGGGAACAATAGAAATTAAACACTTGACTGGAAACAAACCACTAAACAGCTACGGCACAAAAGCTTAAAGGGAAAACAGAATATACATGTAAACACTAAAGCATCAAGTATAAATACATTTCCTAAGGTTTATTAACAAATCTTCCTAAGCTTACATGATGAAAGGAGATAAAGAAATACACAAAGCTAATAAGCAAATAAAAAAAAATTACCCAAGTTTTACCCCAGGACTGTTAAAATTAAGATTTCATTAATTTAGATACAAGTTATGCATTTAAAATAAAAAACCATGATGCTACAATACATTTACTTAGTTTCATTAATAAGCAATAATATTTTTGACTTGAAAGCACAAAATTTCAACTGTCTTATTAACAACCAAAATGCAAATGTTTCCATGTGAACTCAGTTACACACAAGAACAGTATATAAAGACATACACTTGTCACAAACATCTATTCAGAGTCAGAGTCAAAACAATCAAAGGACTAGAGTCATGGTTGCCTCTGTCACAGGAACGCTTCAAAAAAGGTATGCACAGTTAATCAAGATTCAGATACAAATAAATTAATTTTGCCCTAAATCTTACAAAATATAGAGTACAGTATTTATATTTCTTGTTACATTAAAAATTTCCCAAACATTTTATCACTAGTATTAAACCTATACAAACCTCCCAATATTCAATGTCTACAAACATTACAGAAACTTGTTTGTTTATCGCAAGGAACTCTGGGAACACCTGTTTATACACTTAAACCAAGTGACAAAATGATAATACATCCACGTTTTCTTATTTTGAATCTGGGTAACAACTGAATGTGTGTGCATGATTTTATATCAGTATGTACACGCTGCGTTAAATATAAGAAGGTACTCATTCCAAAAAAAGAATTTTATTTATGTTTATCTTAATTATCAACATATATGTTTTGTTACTTTTTTCTTGCTACAAGTATATCATATTTTTATTTAAAGATAACCATCTAAAATCTTGAGATTATCATTTTAAATTCTGTCTTTCAACTTTACATACTCTCCTTTCAGATTTTGACTTTCATGTTCTACATTCAATATCATTGAGTTCTGCAATTCACTATGTGAATGATGGAAGAACAGTGTTTCTTTGAATTCATTTATCAAACTGTCATCTGCTATATCTGGAAATCACACTTCAATGCACACTTTAAGTCATCAAACACAGGTGCTCCAAGTTATAGGTCATTGCTTATCATTTTACATCGATGACAGCAGAAATGTCAATACATCAGTTTTTGCATTTCTGATAATGGTCAGAATTTTTTTTATAAAGTGTACAGAGAGTATTCTTAAAATTGAATTCTATAAAAATTGTTTACTATATAATCACTGAACAAATTTGATTGAATACAGTAAATCTTCCTAATGTATGTACTCTTCAAATGAAAAAAAAATCTTTAAAGTCAAAAAATTAATAATAATAAAATCTACAGTATGTACAGATATACCTACCTTATTTTGATAAATAGTGTATTAAATACGAAACACATTTTCATATGTTTGCATTAATTTCTTTTCTATATTTTCTGATTGCAGCAATTAAAAATCTCCAAAAGAGAATGAACACATTGAAACTTCACATTCAGGCATTAAATACTCTTTTCCTTATAAGTCTACTAGGTATTTCTTTAATATGAGTGTTTTAGTGATGAGAAATTTTTTTGGTGTGAACATTATCATTGATATCTTAAATTCTGTACAAATTAGCAAGTACAATACAGAACCATAAAATGAATGCTCCATTCAAATTACATTTAAGTTCTGAAGTTGTGTGATCACACAGTTAAATAAAAATAAAATACATCAATCTCTACTTGATACTGAATTAAGCTAGCAGTATGAGACATTGTGCGGGCAACTCACACCTTAACCATAAATACACCTAAAAAAATCTATTAAAAGTTTGATATGAATAGATCCCTCTCAATACCAATAAACTGTCATGCACCTTTCAACTTCTGAGCATTTTAATTTCAAACCTACAAGACTTAATTTTGATAAAAATCCAAATGAAAATACAATGGGTTTTTTTTCTTCTCATCTAAACATGATTGTCACCTACAATCAGGTCAAGATCAATGGCAGGTACTCTTATAATAATCATCATGATTACTGAAAAGTAAAGACAGCAGAACCTTGTCTTTTTAATTTTCTAAATTCTATACTTGAGAAAAAAAAACTTGTTATAAAATACATTATTCATACAAGAAATCCTTAAAATCATTTACATGTATATCATTAGAAGAAAATTTATGACATTTGCTGTTCCTCAGGCTACCTACCGTGATCTTCCAAGCATAGAACAAATGACTTTTGCCTCCCTGCTATCGAAATTATCATCACAAATAGTTCCCCATTTTCCAAATACATAGAGTTCCACACGTCCCTGATACTGGTTTAGCCCTCCCCGAAGTCTGACCTGAACATTGGTGGGATTGGTAGATACTGAAAGCAAACATTTATGGATGTGTAGGATATATTAATAAAACAGCCTAAAACCTGAATTATTTTATTTATCTATTATTATTAGACATTTATAGAGTGCCCTATATGTGAAAACACTAAGGCACTTTACACGCATATTTTTTAAAATGTACAAATACAAGCTTTTAAATAGCAATGTCCAGTAATAAAATTGCAACGCATTATTATTTACATGTTGTAAACTTTCTTAAATAGAAAAGTCTTTAATTTTTTCTTAAAAATCCTTATAGAGTCACATTTTACGAGATACAGTGGAAGTGAGTTCCATAGAGTTGACGCAGTCTTGTCGAATTGTCTGTTTCCATATGTAATTGTATGTGTATATGGTACCACTAAAAGATTGGCTGATTCTGAGCTTAAGTTATGCTTTGGTGCATATGGCTCAAGCTCAATGATGTATGCTGGAGCCAGCCCATGAAGTACTATGTATGCATACACAATAGTTTTAAACTGACATTGAAACTCTACTGGTAGCCAATGTAGATTAATCAGCACAGAAGTGATATGGTCAAATTTTCTCTTTGACCATGTATGCACACGTTGAAAATTGTCTGTGAGATGTTTGTTTATCCTAACAAGTAATGCATAACCATAGTCTAAAGGAGATGTTACTAAGTCTGATACGTCTGACGTTTCATAAGTGAAAATAGCATAATTTTGATATTGCGTTGCAGCGTTTGTCCATGATTTATGTGCTATTTGAATAAATAAATAATATCATGTATAGAGTAAATTTATTATGTTTTTTTCATTGAAATGTCAAGATTGACAACTATACCCGACAAATACATACATACATCTATGTGTTTTAGCCCTTACTTGAGCCACTATAAGGCCTACCTATGTGGGTAATGTTGTGGACTCTATAGTTTAAAAGAACAGAAATGTGCTCTTCTTGTAAGCCCAGTGATAATGCTTAAATAGACTCTGGTTATCTTTTTATACACATATAGATTACTCTTTGTATGCATATATATTTTTTCTACACTGCTTTGAACAATGTATGAGAGTAATGAATTGTCGTTCAAAAATATAATTTCTTAAAGTTGTATACCCTACAATTCCTTATAATTTAAAAAATTTGGGCATGTAAAACAAAAACTGTATTTTTCTCATATGGCTGAAGTTATTAACTTTGCGTTAATAACATGTTTTGTTGCTTCAAACCCTTGGAGATATCAAAATAAAAAGAGAATACTTCGTAAATAAAGTGGATATTCCATAAATACAACCATAACCTGACTAAACGTGCAGTTTAATCAAAACAAATGCGATGAAAGGAGACTTCAAAAGTAAACAATTTCAGTAAATACTAACGTTAGCAGACTTGAATGCAGATTTTTTAAGTTACTCGTCAAGTTTATTTACCTCACACTCCATGATGTGGCTTCCAAATTAGATCACATGATAGGGTGGTTGTAAACATTCTGTTTACAAACATAGCGTTTTAGATAGCCATATCTCATTTAATACGACAAATTTGATCACAACATTAGCTAGGGTCCTTTTTTAACATGTTTTAGGCTTTTAAATATAATCAAAACAATTTACAATAAATTTACCTATAATATGCCATGTTCCAGCGAACAAAGGGTATACAGCTTTAACATAAATAGACGATCTTCCCATTTTACATGATATAAGCGGCCCAAGACCCGACATGCAACTTTTTGCCGGGATTTTTATTTTGACGTTATTGTTTAACTTGTGACGTCACTATCTAGTTCTTTATGTCAAAATGAAAACCCCGTCAAAAAGTAACATGTCAGGTCTTGGGCCGCTTTTATCATGTAAAATATGAAGATTGTCTATTGCCTTATTGATGTTTACCTCCTTGCAGACACATGACACCTGCATCTTCATTATGACCACAGTTATTCTTTCCAAATGGTTTGTGATCACAGGCACCCAAACCTGGTTCTGTCCCAATACACTTCACATCATCCAGCAGTATAGGCCCTGTTCCATTACCATAATAAGCATTTCCCACAGGCACAGCAACTGCGCTAAAATTGAATTAAGTCACAATATATAATTTTAAAAAGCCAAAATATTGGAGTGCATTCAGAATCATAGCTGCTAGGCTAGCTGCTAGGATTCGCATAACACATCATTCTGAACACTCTGCTATATTAAGCGGCTAGGTAAAATTGGTGGACAGCTATAAATCCTCTTTCATATTTTGAAATAAGTTATCCGCTTTCGTAGATTATACTATGTTTCGTATTACGGATCAATGCTAATTGTTTCCGATTTAATTTTTACTTTGGACTGGATAACCAAGGTGTTTTCAAGCAAAAACAGAAACGAGCAAAAAAGTTCAATGTCCGCCATTTTGAATTTGAAAGCTAGCATAAGAATTTTAGGCTCGGTTTTGCTCAAAATAAAGACAAAGTTTCCTACAGGTGATGTCATAGTCATACTTTAAGGTACTTAATATCAATGTTATTCAGACATAAAATTAACTTCATACTGAAAACTTCATGAAATACTATAATACTTCTTACGTTGGAAATTTGAGTGCATTGCATACAACTCTGGCAGAGTGCTCATTCCACTCATCGTCGCATACCGTCCCCCATGTGTTGTTCACTTGTACTTCCACACGTCCCTCATACTGATTTGGTCCATTTCGTAGTCTCACAGGGATCTGGGCAACTTGAGCTGAAATTTAATAATAGAGTAATAGATTCTCTTATAGAGAATTATCATTGAAAAAGTTAATTTTTAAGTCAAAAGGTTACTTTAAAGTTATTAAGGTACAGTACCTCAGTATATTACTTACTTGTCACACTCCTTCACAGTGTGAAGCTCCTAAAACGTACCCTGTTAGGGGGTTTGACTTTAGTGTGTTTATACCCTTAATCTGATACCTTGTGACATGTATACAGTGTAGAAATATTCATGTATTGTCAGTTATTGCTTCGGTAATTTATGGGAGATGTGGCTTGCCAATCAGAATATGTTTACTCCTTTCAGACACTAAACATCGTAAGTCCAAACATAAACAGAGACGTAAGCAAAACTTTGGACTAAATGGTACTAATTTCATAATCTTAAAAAAAAACGTATAAATGTGGAGCAAATTTATGCGTGCTCTTTACCTGTCATAAACTTATATGTAAATATAACGACATTATTCATCTTACTGAAATTTGTAAAAAATAAACGAAAACAATAATTTTCCAAGATCACATGATGTATGATGATAGACTAAAAGAGTCAATAAAACAAATACGTCGACAAGGAATGCAATAAGAGAAATGATAATGTCAACAAGAGCAACGCCTAGCGTGGCATAATATGCCCCTCACTTAGCTTGGAGGGGATCAAATTAAATGAATAGCCAAGTTACAATCCAATACATTGAAATACTGCATAAAGAAATCCGGAAAACTGTAAAATCCTTGTTCGAGGGCCGTAACTTTGGCAAAACCAAAGCAATCATACCCAAATGCAAACTGGCACTGACCCTTGTTGATATAAAGTTATATATGAAGTTTTAATCCAATATCTTTAAAGACTGCAGAAAAAAGTCTAGAAAACTGTAAAATTCTTGAAAATTTCTAAGGGCCGTAACTCTGGCAGAAATAAAGCAATCACACCCAAATGCGAACTGGTACTGACCCTCATTGATATAAAGGCATGTACCCCTCCCCTCCCCCAATATTTTGTCAGCTTTTCTTAAAACTAGAAATTGTGGGGGAAAAAAGCGTCCTCAAACCTTAAAATATAGGGATGCACTATAAGGTATTAAAGACATCCGCCGAAAACCACCAGCACATAAACACACTATTTATTTATAGGTGAGACGTTTTCTTGCCTGATGTCTGCGTAGTAACCAGAAGTGTCAAAAATACCGAAACACTCTTTATTTTTCCTAGTTTTTACATCAGAAAAAATCAGTCTGAATCACAATTTATTTCAAAGAACCATTTATAAATAGTGTCGTACATCAAAAGAGATTTAAGAATCGATAATTGGAAGAGAATCGGAAAAGATAAAACAATCGATTATTAATTTAAATCGGAATTAAATATTCTTTGAAATTCAGGATTTGACAAAAAAATCATATAGCAAATCTGGTTTTGATTTGGCCGATTCAGCATCATCATTGGTTTTAGTTGCCCTCTTGTTACTATTAGACAATTCATGTGGAATAATATTCAAAACAATTTGCACACAGATTAATTTATTCTTTTCATTATTATTTTTTTTATTTTCCTCTCAGCAACAATCGATTATGAAGAATTGGAATCGATAATTGGAATCGAAAGACTTTTAGCGATCAACAATCAATTTTCGGCGACAAATGGTTCATCACTATTTATAAAGATAATTTTTAAAAGAACGAATCGGACCAGGTTTTCAGAGAGATGTATCTTTTACTTTACTAAAGTCTCCTAACCAATAATGCAATATGAATACCTGCATTACAATCCACTCCAGCATCTTCATTGTGCGCACAGTTCTGTTGACCCCAAGGCTTCAAATTACAGTTCAGTAGAGATGTCTCTGTCCCTGTACAGCTAACATCATCTAACCAAATAGGTCCTGTTCCTGGTCCAAAATATGCCTGAGATCGAGCAACAATGTATCTATTCCTGAAAACAATAAACACATCTTCAGTCAAACGAGTACATGTATGTCTGGTTGGTTGATTGGTGTTTTTCATCACTTTCATCAATTTTTCAGTCATATCACGAAATGGAAGCAGGTGGTATCCAACCTCTTATACTGTGTACAATCTGTGCTATTACTCACATCTTCTTAAATCTTAACTGAACTAATCAGAGAAATTTGGTCTCTAGCATTTGGCTTCTCCAACATCCACCTATTCAACGTCAGAAATCTACCTTTTATCACTTTTCACAAACTGTTGCCAGCAGATGTGATGGACATCTCAGTTTCACAAAAGTCACCATAATTCTAAATACCTTTAGCCATTCTTTTAAGATATTGGACTGACACTATGTACACACTGATACTACTAGCAACTACATAATGAGTTTAAATTTGAATATGATTGACCTTCTTTGTTGTTAGTAATATCAACGCATACAAAGTTTCAGTCCAATTTCTCAAACAAGAGGCGAAAAGTGTGAAAAACATATATATCTATAGACAGATGGACAGACAAACCTGATATTATCAGTGTATCCCCTTCTCTGAAAATCCTCTGGCTTCATCACACATCAAATTATAATTGAAAGTTTTGAACAACAAAGATTTTTTCCACAGATTTAATTCAAATGTTTTAAGAACAACATAATACATTAAAATGCTATACTTACGGTGCATAATTACCGAGCATTTTGCAAACCACTATGGCTGCATTTTGATCAAAATGATCGTCACATATTGTACCCCATGTATTATTATGGAAAATTTCTACTCTCCCACGCACTAGTGGAACTGAATTGGTGCCTCTTAACCGTACTTGTGACTGAGCTGGAAAAGAGAGATATATAAAATGTGGATGAGAAGTACAAAAAAGAAGCAATTGAGATAACTATGAATGATGAAACATGATGCTTAAGTGTTTACTCATTTCCCAAAAACTGAATATCAAGCACTGGAAGTTGCATATCCGGAAGATGTAAAACTTGAAAGTAGAGAGTGAGTGTCATTATTCATGAAAGTTATCACAAGCCTAGTTTTCTGAGTTTCTATGCTGACTTGAAATGTATATTGCCAATGTAATGTGACAAACGTCTGTAAATTATTCTAAATCTAAGAAATGTCTTCCTCATGTATGACTATCCTTAGATTGCTTCTTTGGTACCTACTTTAAGGTCAGTTTGGTATTAATTTGCTCCCCAAACAGACCCTTTCGTTGTTACTGCGGGACTAACATTTTGGTTGGCATAACGGTAAATGTTCCTGCAATGTGGCGTCAGAGCAATATTATTTATAATGACGTCAAAAATTTTACAGTTATCTTTTACCAACCAAAATCTTGATTCTGCAGTAATTAACAGCGAAAGGGTCTATTAATTATACTATGGATTTCCACAGGTTGGCCTTGACAATCACTGATGAGATACAAGTTGTCAAAATGTACATACATATATTGAGGTGTACAATATTTATACACTTAAAAATATGTTCTGATATTTGCTATTTGTAAACATTTCTAAAGAATCAGTATCCTTCCTTGCAATAAATCTTTTCTAGAGTGGATATCTTGTTGTATATTGATAGATTGATATGCAAATAAAGACGTACAAATTTCAGAGTTGAAACTCGTCAAACTGTGCCAGAGATACCATCGATTCAATAAGCTACATTGATACTAGCGCAGTATAAATAATAATGTACATTGTACTTTGTAGATATCCAGTCTTTTCGAAACACAGAATATTACTTCCCACTTGACTGGTATCGGACATAAAGTATCTGTAATTGTTACGTTATCAATTTCCATAAAAATTATCAAAAATTCTGGGAAATGATGGTAAAAAAATTATATTTTCATCGGAAGTTTATGAAACATAATTGTTTTACGTCAGATACCGTCCTGATACGAAATAACTCGGTTTAACGACAAAAACTTAAAATAATTCCTTTCAGTGGGCCCCTAAACCATAGTCTATCCCTGTTGTTTGTGGTTTAATTATCACTGTGGTTTATCATCATTCTTCACGCAGAGAGGTGATGACATGGAACGAAAACCAGGAGCCAATATCTTTTTAATGTAACACATTACACTGCACTATCATGACTAGTCCGACAAATCTGACGAAGGGCATTTTCATCATTAGTTGTTATGCTCTACCAACAAATGATAAAAATGCCCTTCGTCAGATTTGTCGGACTATAACATGACTGTTCTGGGTCCAGCGCCATAAACTGAGAATATACTTTAAAAGTCAAAATTTCATATTCTTCTGTTCAGCAATGAATTAAGGGTGCAGGATGTTTCGGTACAAGGATGTTTCGGTACACAAAAATAGGTCGTTTCGGTACATGGTACAAAGACGTTTCGGTACATGACTTTGGTCGTTTCGGTACAGGTACCTAAATATCGGTACAGAAGCAAATAAAAATGGATATTATAACAATCTATCATGAAAAAAGTAAAAAGATCAGCACTAGCAAACTGTTACAGAAATGTGCCATGCTGTACGTCCCATCGGTACTTCAGGATATGCGATATGTGTGACCTTATATAAAAACAATAATGAAGACTATATGTAAATACAATATATATATATATATGTTTATTTATTTATTTATTTTTACTCATATGCCTTTTTTCCCTTGCATACTTGTGATCATGCATACTTAAAAATACCTGTAAAGACCGTAAGCCAAACAGTAGACATACAGACATAAACTTTTTAACTTTTGCATGGATGTAAACTGCAATTTTCTTGAAGTGCCTGAAGTTTCTTAAGGAACTTTTTAGAGTAGATACGAAATGTTATTTGATGAAGTCTATGTATACATATACTTTTGGGCCTACGTCCTTTAGTAAAATTAACCCATGTGTATATAGGAGTAAGGGTCACCTGTTTGGCTAGTCACACTTGCTGTCTCATGTAACACAGACTAAAATATAGTGAATAAGTCACCAAAACATATGTGCCGAAACATCTTTTTAGGGTACCGAAATGTCCTTTTCATAGTACCGAAACGTCTTTGCTTGTACTGAAACGTCTTTCTTATGTACCGAAATGTCCTTGTACCGAAACATCCTTGTACCAAAACGTCTAGCATTCTGAATTAATAATTGGGATTTGAATTTTATTTAGTTTTATTCTATTGATAAATTGAATTAAATCACTCTGCATGGGAATTTTTTTGAACGTTTGACAATGAAATAAATTAAAATGAAATATTTAACTTAAGTATATTCTCAGTTTATGGCGCCGGACCCAGGATACTTTCAGTTATTTTAACATGTTACTCGTCCAATGTCTCATACATGTACAGTACTGATCATGTTCTTAGTCTTACATTGCACTGTGACTTTCAAGAAGACAGTTTGCTGCCTCGTGGTAGGTTTTTAGACTTAGTTCTATGTTTCTTTGAATCAACAACCACAAGAATTAGAACGTTGCATTATAATTTCCCGCGATATGTCTTTTAGTACGGACATGATAAAAGTTGAAACCAAAACTAAATGACATACAAATCCGGAATCCTTCTTTGATTTCCAGAAAAATGCTATGCGACGAATATGAGAAGTCTGAAAAACTCACACACAGTTAACAACTGATGATAAGTAACTATGCAAGTGGACGATTTTTTACGTTATCCAAGAGATAGAAAAATCTTATCTAATCGTAAAATCAAATCTTTAATACAGACAACAGACCAGTGACGTGTCACAGCTATTGAATACACATTCCAGTGTATGACAGAACTAAACACAAAGGGTCAAAGTCGGTAAGGGGAAACTCGGTTCGTTAAACAAGAATGAAAACAGAAATGTAAGCATCTACTATCTGTTAGCTACGCCAACCACGCATGATTCCACACTCGATGTAATACTGGGGAATTAAAACTCCATTGTATTTATCGGGTCTAAATCAGGTAAACAGAGCGACTGATTCCATTATTTTGAAATGCGGCCTGGTGACGCAGAACGAAATTATCTATTGTATGTTTATTATACAAAGGATAACAAATTCTTCAGAATAATGTTGTTTTGAATTATTCTGTTCTTTCCAGGGTTATTTATTCTCGTCAACACGGTTACTGCGTACAAGACAGGTCTAACCATCTTTATGGGGTGTGTAATTTTATCTTAATCATGAAATCACTTCTTTATCAGCGTCTTCTATCTGTACTCAATACTCCCGATTTAGAGCGGTCAACAAAGGTGTGATAACCTGCAAAGTCAAAATATGTGGGCGGATCGTGGAATGTATATGAGGACTTTTTCCTTCGATATATCGACGTATCTTTACCGGGATCAGAGCTCGATAGCCGAGCGGGGTATAGCCCACTAGCGCCCAGTGTGCGAGGACTTGATCCTCCGGTATATCGATGTATCTTTGCCAGGATGATACCTCGGTAGTCGAGCGGGGTATAACCCACTAGCGCCCAGTGTGCGAGGACTTGATCCTCCGGTATATCGATGTATCTTTTCCAGGATGATACCTCGGTAGTCGAGCGGGGTATAACCCACTAGCGCTCAGTGTGCGAGGACTTGATCCTCCGGTATATATCGATGTATCTTTTCCAGGATGATACCTCGGTAGTCGAGCGGGGTATAACCCACTAGCGCTCAGTGTGCGAGGACTTGATCCTCCGGTATATATCGATGTATCTTTTCCAGGATGAGACCTCGGTAGTC